>JASEVX010000011.1:17254822-17287322 GCA_031761405.1 Serripes groenlandicus
TGAATAAACAGTAAAATTATACAATTTCTTTACAAAACATGTTAGCCTATAAGCTCATAGTTTTATTTTCAAACCACACCAAACCTTATGCGAATTGTATGGAAAAATTTATATGCAGGAGCTCGCTTTTGATTTCACCCACTCCAGTTTCAAAATGGTATCAATAGTGCTAACCAATACGCTGTGAAGGTACCCGATGAAAATACTGAAGAGCTAAATGTTGACCTTTGCCACAAGCAGACGCATTTGAACACGTTTGCAACAGACGATTTTTAAAAACATCGAGGCAAAAAGAGAAAAGGTTCATTATGTGCATTTTCTCCTTTTGTACCAACATTTGCTATTCTTTTCAAAAATTATACTTTAAAAGATTTGTTCAATATGTTGACCTAGATATGTTCAAAGTCGTCTGCTGCAAGCTTGAAAACTGCAATATTTGAATATTAAATAAAAGAACCGTCGTTACAATCATACATGAACATTGAATTATTAAAATAATATCTTTAAATATTCAATAATCATACATAGTTACACTAGTGTAGTACACAAATGATTGCAACATTATTACCATTTAGTTGAATCGATACTTGGTGCAATTTAAATCACTCTCCTGTATTAACCTTTTCCCTCATATAGACGTTTTCTGACGCCTCTGCGGCAGACGGCAGACGGCATTTTGAAAACATAGTGACAAAAGAAGAATTTGCTCAAAACGAGCAATATCTCCTTTTGCCACAATGTGTCCCACTTTTAGTCATAGGTTATCCATTCAATTATAGAGATTTTATAATGTTTTACAAATATGTTCAAAGTCGTCTGCTGAAGAATTGTTGTATAACATTTACAATTAAGTATTTAACTTTATAAAATCTACACAAACCAACACATTATTTAATAAACAAATTACCTTTAAAGTTCGCGGGAGTTGGGCTGCATATGCTAGTTCAACGAGATACGGCGTTATTTATATCAAAGAGCCGCGTCTAGCGTATTTGGGGTCTCTACCCTTTCCAATATACAACAAAAGTGCAGCAGACATCTTTGAACATACATGAATCAAAGCAAAGATATGGAAACTTAACAATATATGAAAGTATAATGATTAAATAGAGTTGAAAGCTTTGTGACAAAAGGAGAAATTTCTCCTTTTTTGATTACAATGTTTTCAAAAGTTGTGTGCTGCAGAGGCGTCAGAAAGCGTCAATATGTGGGACAGGGTTAAATGCATCTCCGTCCAGTGAAGACACATGCGATCCTGTGCATCGAGATACTCACCAGAGTTTTCAATGTTATATGTTTTATATACATAAATGCATCTTCTGAATTGGATCCCAACCGGCTGTACGCCAATGTTACTATTAAACCTTTCCCACATACAACAAATTCGCAGCAGACGACTTTGAAATTGTACCGCAAAAATATGGAAAAATCTCTTTAAATGAACGTATAATAATAGAATAGATGTGAAAACATGGTAACAAAAGGAGAAATTGCTCGTTTTGAGCAATTTCTTCTTTTGTCGTCATGTTTTCAAAAGGCCGTTTGCTGCAGAGGCGTCAGCAAGCGTCCGGATTAAAGGATTCAAAACCGGACGTCTCAAAGGACCTAAATGGTCAGACACAGCACATTTATTAAAGATTTACGCATTAAGTAAACACGAAGATAAGGAAACGTTTTTGGCGTAAACAGCTAGAGAATCTTAATCTAAAAGCGTCAGTATGGGATAGGTTTTAATTTTGTACCATGGGGTGACGTCATCGAAAAGGCAGCAACCAATATTATTATTGTTAAGAAAAACTCTATTATATGTTTGAACAAAAAACAGCCTTTATAAATCAATAAATTGTATTGACTGATTTAAGAAACAAAAAGATGCAATATATGTGTGTCTTCTACCGTTATTTCAAATCTTTAGACACATTTAATTTGTATTTAATAACTTTACCACAACCTCCTAGGCTACGCTTTTTTAATGGTTTGATTTACGACCCTGACGAACTCCTAGGCTACGTTTTTTTAATTGTTTGGTTTACGGTCCGGAAATCGGGGGACATTGTTTGCCTATTTATAAAAATCTGTTGAATTTCTAAACTTAAAACGTTCCAATGTATTCTTGCTATATGTTGACTATACTTGAGAACGTTTTCTTTTAATTTCATAAATGCTCAATTTTGATACTTTCTTTAATTTGCATATACAATCGACTATTTTTAGAATGGAATTTAAGAAGGGAGTTAACTCTCGAGTACAAAGGCTATATGACATTTCGACCGTTAGACTCGGGTAGTTAATCCCATTGGCATATTCTAACAATGAACTCTAATAATTCGCTACATCTGCTAAATCTTAAAAGGATAGTGGTTAAAAGCTCACATAAAACATTTTAATACATGAATATAAAATTACATTTAAACTTTTTAAAATAACTTCGTATTTTGTGTTAATAACTCCCGTCTTTGTTATCATACTTCTGCTAAACTGGAAGGAGAATAGATTTCCCGCTCTCCTTCCAAAGCTTGTGTCATACTTAACTTATAACCAGAGGCATTAAACTTATGTTTTTTTATTTCATCTAATTGATCTAGTTAGATCAGATTTTAAACCGTTTATTGGTAAAAAATAAGAAATTTCAGCTTCTTTGACACATTATAGTTGCAGTCAATGTTAAGCAAACTGTAAACCGTATAGTTTTAGGACTAAACTTGACATTTTACGACTAATGCTGAATATCACATAGATCGCAGCATATAAAACGTCTATCCCTACGTCAAAACTGACCCTTTCCGCACTTGGTAACCTTTTATCATAGGCTATGGTAGCCAGGTGAGCAATGTAGGCACATCTTGGTGTTCTTGTTTAAAATAAAGGAACATTTTCCGAACTCAGTGCAATTTTCTTCAGAGCGGACAAAAAGCCCATTGCACACAATAATTGAAAGCATCATTTACGCAAGATGTCCTCCCCGACATGCTCTGTTTGGGGTGCGCGCGCGGATTGGGGCTTGCATGAGCAAGCGTGCAGTGAGGCATAGCTGCAAAATCCCTGCGGGCGGCTTGCTTGTTGGACCTAGTAGGATAGGGAGCCCATACTCAAATATAAGCCAGTGTAGCAACCAAGCCATAAACTTGTTTTTTTTTTAAATTACAAAAATGTTATTACACGAAATTGGCACAGTGTGGGATAAATGTATATAACGATAAGTTTTTAAGGTTCCTTAAAGGGTCGTTTTTGCAAGATAATGTCCGGAATGCTGGAGGCCCAGCATCAGGTCTACATTTTTATTCTTTTTATCATAAATGTTTTAACCACACTGTGCCAAAAAAATGTAACATTTAGCAACCTCGCGAAAATCATGTCTTTTCATTTTTATGAAAAAAACCCACAGAAAACTAATTTTAGATCTCTGTTCGCCCTTTGCACATTCATATGGGTTAAAGGGTAAAATAAGTATCTGTACAACGGGACCTGTGGTTGGCTGGACGCGAAGTTTGGTCAATTCGTCTTTCACCATAGATTTATGCGTGAAGGTTGAGCTTGACCAGAAAAGCGGATTGAAATTCAGCCAATCAGGGGTGCCGTTGTGTAGGACTGTTAGGCAGTGCTTTTTTGCACTCTGTTATTTTACTTGCGTTTTAACGATTGTCTTTTCTTAGAAATAATATAAAAATGTTTTACTTACCCACACTTATATACCTACACACAACAACATATTAAAAACAGAAAGCGGGATATGTAACAATGAAAAGAAATCAAACAATATCAAAAGTCAATAATATATAATAAAACATTGGAAAAAATCCAAAATATGGTCCGCCCCCGAACAATAATTGGAGAGAAGGCAATAGCTGCTCGCCAAACGGCTTTATGCCGAAAGGCAAGGGTAAATAACCCAAAACCATCACCTTCTTTTTCGAAATATTTACATCCTGTTTGTTTACACGTTATTTACATGTACTGAACTGTATCTGCTTCCTTTAAGTCATGCTTCAAAATCATGCGCGGCGTCTTTGATGCTTTGCATCAAAATTCGTCTTGTTAAGTACTTATATTTGATATAAAGTCAAACCTGTGCTAAAGACGACCCCGGAATGGCAATTCCTTGTCTATAGCGACCATACTTTTAGTTTCCAAAATACTGATTTTCTGTATACATGACCCTGTAATAAAAGACCACCTGTGAACACAGACCAGATTGTTCACTTCCCATGGTTGGTATTTAAACACAGGTTTGACTGTATGACAAATGTGCGCTTGTCACTGCGACGCATTGCAGCTGCAATAGATAAGAGGAATCCGCGATAGCCGTATAGTCCGCGTCCGAGATGATTTTGGACCGGGCGTCCTTGGTTCGATCCCCGCTCGTGGAGGTCATGTTGGAGTTTCCCTTGGCAAGGCACATTTCCTAGCCTATGACTGGTATGTCAAAAAGGGATACCGAATAAGTGTTATAGCGTCGTGATATGACTGAACTTCTAATAAAAACGGCGTAAACACTTTACTAAACAAAATTTAAGTTATGGTGCCAAATGTCTGTCTGTATAGTGGCTGTCAAACAGATAGGACTCCGGGAATAAGCATGTGATCCAAATGGCTGGCCCCTTCAGCAGGGGTGACACTATGATAAACAAACACACTTTTTATAGATTCAAAAGCATCGTCATTTACTATCATTTAATATAGATAACACGTGAAGATGCTTTTTTTCTGGACATCAAAGCTGGACGCTACACATCTGATTGCGTATACGTATAAATGATGTTGTATTATGGGCCGGTGGCCTAAATGGCGAAATAAATATGGTATCGTATCTTGTATCTTGTTGGACATTTGATCTAAATAGTTCTCTAAACTTAATTTACTTAATTATGATAATCTGAACATGATAAATCGTTTCTTTTCTTTCAGTATTGAAGTCGGGATTGATTGAGATATGAAACATTTTTGTGAATTTGACTTAAGGGTTTCAGGACCCAATTTTATTTGCTTAACACTGATAATAATTTTCAAAAGTATTTCCTACTTACTACTGCTTTCTTTTCCAAATTTCAAATCTTTTAAAACTGCAACACTCCGCTTTAAACTGTTCATAGAAATCTCTTTTTTTTCAATGGTATATGGTCTTTGATCACAGTTGGTCTTTAATTGCAGGGTCATTTATGAAGAAAATAAGTCATTGGGAAACTAAACGTTTGATTGTTATAGACAGAAGATTGCTATATAAATGTGGTCTTAAGCCAAGGTTTCACTGTACTTACAATTGTGTAGCTCTTTAACGTTTGTGTTAAAGTAAAACACTTAGTGGAGAGAGATAGAAATAATAGACTCTGTAACCGCGAGATAGAAGAGCAACATGAAATATTAAAACGAAGAAAGGGAAACATCAACAACTTTAAAATCGTTCTACGAAATAGTACTGATGCAATAAACAGACTGTTGACTTCCTTCAAGGCTTGTGAAACGCCCAGATGTAGATAACACCAGATTACTGTTTATGTATAAAAAGATGAGATGGAAGAATATTGAAACAATTTGCAGTGTTCTTTCAAACATAGTATATGTTTAAAAGGTAAGAAATTAATTTTTTTTAACCTTTTTTTAAACTAAATATCTGAGTTACACTTTGAAGAAAAAAGCTCTTTGCGATTGAAATGAGAATCTTATTGATAAGTCAGCTCCAGACGATACTTGTGGTTTCTATGGTGACGTCGTTTAGTATTTCTTGTGAATCCTAATGTTTCATCTGATTGTTGTTTTTATTTGAATATATTGTTTATATTGAGCGGACTTCGATCTCGAATCAGATTCCGTCATTTGCTTGGAACGCAAAAGAGACTGCAATCTTGATTCATCTCTTTTTGTAAAACTAACACAGTAGATTCTTTTCATTTAGTATATAAAGGATATAAATATCAGATAATTCTTACTCCCGCAGTACTAAGTTAAAAATCAGATAGTTCATATTCCCGCAGTACTAAGTTAAATATCAGATAATTCATACTCCCGCAGTACTGAGTTAAATATCAGATAGTTAATACACCCGCAGAACTGAGATAAATATCAGAGTGTTAATACACCCGCAGTACTGAGTTAAATATCAGATAGTTTATAGTCCAGCAGTACTGATATAATTTCTAGGCATCTTTTAAGGACTATTAGCTCGAGATAAGGGTCTTTTTTCATGTTCTAAAATCCGTATTTGCCATTCAAACGCTATGTTGTTGGTACTCAAATGAATCGTATCAGTGAGACGACTCTTTTGAGTACCCACAACAACTGGTTTTGTTGAACAATAAGAGAAATGTTGTGGGGAAAAGACCTGTTAACTTCCTCTTATCTAGTCCTCTGATGACTCTCCGGTTTTCCATCTTTCCAAGGTAAATACTTGCGTAAATTCTACAATCCTACAATTCGTGATCTTTGGTAGAGTTGCGCGCATGCGCAAACGAAACCATTGTTACAGGTTGAATTTTGAAGAATAAATTCACTTATTCTAGGTATCCAAATAAAATTACAAAGTCTCTTAATGTGTAAATATCATATTTAAGTGTACACAATCATTTAGATATCACTACGCCAATCGCGCAATTACCCTTTGTAAATTGTAACCCTTTCTTTCTTCTCGGCAGAGATGTAAACATCCACTCGCCCGCTAGCATAAGCAAGTGGAATGAAGGATCGGGCTAGTACGAAATTCTAGGCGCTAGTCCATACATATTCGTTCATGTCCTTATTCATAATGATAGTATGCATTGATTAGCCTTTTCTTTCTCTTTCTCTCAGTCCATCTATTCCTTCGACAAAGTTGCGTATAGAGTCAACATGTACTCGTTTCTAGTAACAAAGCCCATCGAAGTCGTTTTAGTTATGCATTCGTTTTCAATAGGTAATTTTCCTTTCACATATATACCACAAGCAGGTTTTCGCAAAAACATGAGTACAATCGACAATATATGTAAATTTTTAATAATTTTTTTATTTTTTCAGGGTTTTCAATAAGGACCGGCACCCGGCGATTCATTGCCGTTTCGTTTTGATAAAATCGCCGGTTCAAATCTGTGTCACAATCAAACAATTATGACAGGGATTTTTTTTTAAATATATGAATAAATAGTGTTTTAGGAGTATTCTGCGATAGTTGCTAGCACACGACGAAAGTCAACGATTAACGATTACTTTTGCATTTTGGATAGGTGCTTTCGAAAGGTCCGCGTCTAAATTCCCGACTTCTAAGAAAGAGATTTCATCAAATCATTTGAGCGCTTTAAATTGCGACGATTACGAGTCAATGTTTTAAACACTTGTTTATTGGAAGCCGCCAGGACAGGAACGCTTCGAAATTTAGCACAAGGAGATATTTAGACCTGTCACACTAACCACATATCGGGATTTCTCTTTGTCCTTACTAAGTATATTAATTTAAGGTAAATGACTTATAAACATCCCTTTTACAAATTAAAAAAAAGAAGACAAAAACCGGTATATTAATTTAATGTATGTACATTTTTAGTTAAGCGAAATTCATACTGTATCTAGTCTAAACAGTAAAATAGAGAACCCTTCTATTGAATTGGTAAATGTAGTCTGGTTCCTTACATCCTATGATATATTACGCAGTAAATAGACGAAGAAGCCACGACCCGTATTTACTAAACTTTAAACTTAGATTTTTGACTAAATCTAAATCTTAATATTTAGTCCACTCTTTGGATTCCACGGCGATCTAGATTTAGTCCGACCGTATTCACCAACGCGTTTTAAACCGATCTCAATTTAGCCCAGTTTGTAAATGTCGTAAGCGGCCACGCACCGAATCTGGTTCCCGAATCAAGATAGGAGCTAAAATAAAAGACAGTACCATTCATCTACTATGTTCCGTGACGAAAACTTCGTCTGTCGTTCTTCTTATAGTTTTTGTTTTGTCGTTTTTGATCATCTGTCTTTTTCATTCATTTATGCAGGGACGTAGATAAGGCGGATAGGCAACTCCAGCGGTACACCTGTTATCTGGTTAAAATATCACACATAGAAATAAAATTGTCCAGATTTTCACATGTTGTAGCAAATAAAACTTTGAAGTCACATTTGGCACATAAACAAAAAGTACATATTCTGAAAGCTTAACATTTCAACTAAAGTTAGAGATACAATGAATAACTGGAATTTCTTTGTATTTTGAACAATGAATGTTTTAAAAGACACCGATATTGGGATTTCTGAATTATATTATTTTTTCCAAAAATTAATAGACTGACATTTTTTCATACGGATAACATATTATCAAAACCTGTAATATATTAAACTATCTACTGCAATAGAACAATGTTTAAACTTCCAGAAAATATATTTTTATTTTCATATCTTGAATAATTTTGAGTTTTACTTGCTACAAATGTCGGCACAGGTGATATTTTAGCATATCATTTAGTTACTTATCCCTCTTATCTACTTCCCTGACTTATGCATGTTGTTTTTCGCAAATATCGCTGAGTTTCGTCGATGATTGCACTTTCTTCATTCAAAGTTAACTTTGAGTACAATTGTCATCGCAAAATGCAGACATGAAAAGATTTAAACCACAGAAATATCTGTTTCAAGATAAATTCCGTTCTTTTCCGCTGTTGCAGTTTCACATTCACGAATATCGCGGTCAACACGATGTATTTTGCCTAGCCGACAACATGTTTTATCACGGATTCGATTGAAAATCCAGAAAACTTAAATGAAATGAAATCTTCTGGTTCTTACTAACAAAATGTGATCGGATTAACTGAACTGTATTTAACTTATCACTGTACATATAGACAACATTTCAACTCTTATATCAACTGGTAAATCTAAGGTCATGATTTTACAGTTTGAGAATAAATTCAAGTAAATTGTCATGTACTGGTTTAACGTTTTCAAAAAATTGAAACTAGTTCCTATGTTAAGCCTTTCCACGTACAACAAATGTGGCACATTAAGTAAAAATTGGAACATCTTGCTAAATAAAGGTATAATTTATGGACATAAAGTGGAAACATTGTAGCAAAAGGATAAATTCCTCGTGATCAATTTCTCTTTTTGTCACAATGTTTTCAAAAGTCGCTGCAGCTCTTGTCAGTCTTTTGGATTACGTCAACATTGAAATACGTTTCCTTGTTTGTTTACTACTCAATTCAATTCAATCGTTTATTTTTTTCTAAGTCTCAAAATGAGACACATGAAAATAACAATATATCTTACAAATTAAATACATATAATGTCACGTGATAGCTAGAGGTTGGAGGAGAGAGAGAGAGAGAGAGAGAGAGAGAGAGAGAGAGAGAGAGAGAGAGAGAGAGAGAGAGAGAGAGAGAGAGAGAGAGAGAGAGAAAGAGAGAGAGAGAGAGAGAGAGAGAGAGAGAGAGAGAGAGAGAGAGAGAGCATTTCATATTATCAGATGTTATATATGTCTTTTAGGAAGGCGATTTTTATCTTTTCCTTGGGGGGTAAAATGCATAGCTAATTTTGTGTAGAGACTATAGTTTCTTCAAGTAGATCTAAATATATTCTATCTTTAGATTCTCGGGTTTTTGTGTTTTTGTTGTTGTTGTATTTGTTTTGACCAGTTACATATGTGTTGAGATTTTGTGTAGTTTTGAACAAATTAATGTTCACATTCAAGTGCTGTAATTTCACAATAGTGTGAAAGGATGTGTAAAGGGCATAATCCTGGCAACTGCCCTGTGGTGATTTACCGACGAACTCGATCATGATCATCCAGACGCTTGGTTAATGTTCACCAAATAAGTATCGCACATATCGTCACGTGATTTTTTTTTTACCGTGACAGTTAAAAATGGGGCATATACACGCGCCTTAAATATTGACTGCGTCGTGACTCGTCTGCTTTTATAATTTACATTTTAAAACGTATGGTTTGAAGTACGAGACGGACTTTTCTCGTGTGATGTTGAATGTTTTGTTACATTTCATTTTGTTAGATTATTACTGTTGTGGAAGAAAAATAACATGATTAAATTTCCATAACGTTATAGGCCTACACACAATCCAGAATGTGTTACAATTTTATGTGGTAAAAATAGCAGACAGTACTTTCACGCAATGAATGTCAATTATAAGTAAGAAATATTGAAACATAACAAATGCGAAAGGCAATGCCCTCGCGGAATTTCCTTTTTACCTTTTATTTTTGACGAAGTGTCTGTGTTATCAAATATAAGAAAATATTTAAACACGTATTCCCTATAGGGAACCCCTTTGGAAGGGTATTCTTACCAACCCAACAGTACATTTCCCTCACGAGAATATCGTGCAACTACCTACCCGAACCTCCATTATCAAATATTTGCATGAGGCACTCTATGGGGTTTCCTTTCTACCTCACACGTCTCTACTTAAATGAGATCTTTCTTGAAATTTGCATAATAAGCATTGTCATCAAGTCCATTCCGTAAACTATGCATTTGAAACATTTCCACCCAGCCCCCTACCCTCCCAAAAATGTCCATTCATAACATGATTTAAACTAGACATGTTTCACTTTAAACATTGATAATTGCATTTTAAACGGAATGAAGAACAATACTTGCTTTTACTTAACTTCCCCGGGGCACTTGCCAGGAGCATATATAGAGAGCGACATATAAAGTTAAAGTGAAATATATTCATTCAGTAAAATTTCATTTCATGCATTTACCCACAAAACAAACATTTTCAAAGGAATTTGTCCCTTAATAAACAACACATGTTTGTAACAAACAATAGCTGTCGCTGTCTATATATGGTCATGGCTTCTTGCGTACAAGCAATTATTGCTCTTCATTCCGTTTAAAATGCATTTCAGACAGTTAATCCAAAATACTTCCAAGCCCCGTTTTCTTTATATTGTCTCTCCCCCAAAGAAACCCTTTTCCCGGGAAATCTTCCCCTTATGTGCAATTGAAAAATTACAGTTTCTAGGCAGAAACTATAATCGTCGCTCTCTATATATGCTCCTGGCTTCTTCCCCGGGGCACTTGCGTATGAGCATTTATTGCTCTTCATTCCGTTTAAAAATGCATTTCAGACAGTTTCCCCAAAATACTTCCAAGCCCCGTTTTCTTTATATTGTCTCTCCCCCAAAGAAACCCTTTTCCCGGGAAATCTTCCCCTTATGTGCAATTGAAAAATTACAGTTTCTAGGCAGAAACTATAATCGTCGCTCTCTATATATGCTCCTGGCTTCTTCCCCGGGGCACTTGCGTATCAGCATTCATTGCTCTTCATTCCGTTTAAAATGCATTTCAGACAGTTTCCCCAAAATACTTCCAAGCCCCGTTTTCTTTATATTGTCTCTCCCCCAAAGAAACCCTTTTCCCGGGAAATCTTCCCCTTATGTGCAATTGAAAAATTACAGTTTCTAGGCAGAAACTATAATCGTCGCTCTCTATATATGCTCCTGGCTTCTTCCCCGGGGCACTTGCGTATGAGCATTTATTGCTCTTCATTCCGTTTAAAATGCATTCAGACAGTTTCCCCCAAAATACTTCCAAGCCCCGTTTTCTTTATATTGTCTCTCCCCCAAAGAAACCCTTTTCCCGGGAAATCTTCCCCTTATGTGCAATTGAAAAATTACAGTTTCTAGGCAGAAACTATAATCGTCGCTCTCTATATATGCTCCTGGCTTCTTCCCCGGGGCACTTGCGTATGAGCATTTATTGCTCTTCATTCCGTTTAAAATGCATTTCAGACAGTTTCCCCAAAATACTTCCAAGCCCCGTTTTCTTTATATTGTCTCTCCCCCAAAGAAACCCTTTTCCCGGGAAATCTTCCCCTTATGTGCAATTGAAAAATTACAGTTTCTAGGCAGAAACTATAATCGTCGCTCTCTATATATGCTCCTGGCTTCTTCCCCGGGGCACTTGCGTATGAGCATTTATTGCTCTTCATTCCGTTTAAAATGCATTTCAGACAGTTTCCCCAAAATACTTCCAAGCCCCGTTTTCTTTATATTGTCTCTCCCCCAAAGAAACCCTTTTCCCGGGAAATCTTCCCCTTATGTGCAATTGAAAAATTACAGTTTCTAGGCAGAAACTATAATCGTCGCTCTCTATATATGCTCCTGGCTTCTTCCCCGGGGCACTTGCGTATGAGCATTTATTGCTCTTCATTCCGTTTAAAATGCATTTCAGACAGTTTCCCCAAAATACTTCCAAGCCCCGTTTTCTTTATATTGTC
This sequence comes from Serripes groenlandicus, assembly GCA_031761405.1. Classification (NCBI taxonomy): domain Eukaryota; kingdom Metazoa; phylum Mollusca; class Bivalvia; order Cardiida; family Cardiidae; genus Serripes; species Serripes groenlandicus. The sequence goes on from JASEVX010000011.1 coordinate 17,267,024, forward strand.
TCTCCCCCAAAGAAACCCTTTTCCCGGGAAATCTTCCCCTTATGTGCAATTGAAAAATTACAGTTTCTAGGCAGAAACTATAATCGTCGCTCTCTATATATGCTCCTGGCTTCTTCCCCGGGGCACTTGCGTATCAGCATTCATTGCTCTTCATTCCGTTTAAAATGCATTTCAGACAGTTTCCCCAAAATACTTCCAAGCCCCGTTTTCTTTATATTGTCTCTCCCCCAAGAAACCCTTTTCCCGGGAAATCTTCCCCTTATGTGCAATTGAAAAATTACAGTTTCTAGGCAGAAACTATAATCGTCGCTCTCTATATATGCTCCTGGCTTCTTCCCCGGGGCACTTGCGTATGAGCATTTATTGCTCTTCATTCCGTTTAAAATGCATTCAGACAGTTTCCCCAAAATACTTCCAAGCCCCGTTTTCTTTATATTGTCTCTCCCCCAAAGAAACCCTTTTCCCGGGAAATCTTCCCCTTATGTGCAATTGAAAAATTACAGTTTCTAGGCAGAAACTATAATCGTCGCTCTCTATATAAGCTCCTGGCTTCTTCCCCGGGGCACTTGCGTATCAGCATTCATTGCTCTTCATTCCGTTTTAAATGCATTTCAGACAGTTTCCCCAAAATACTTCCAAGCCCCGTTTTCTTTATATTGTCTCTCCCCCAAAGAAACCCTTTTCCCGGGAAATCTTCCCCTTATGTGCAATTTAAAAATTACAGTTTCTAAGCAGAAACTATAATCGTCGCTCTCTATATATGCTCCTGGCTTCTTCCCCGGGGCACTTGCGTATCAGCATTCATTGCTCTTCATTCCGTTTAAAATGCATTTCAGACAGTTTCCCCAAAATACTTCCAAGCCCCGTTTTCTTTATATTGTCTCTCCCCCAAAGAAACCCTTTTCCCGGGAAATCTTCCCCTTATGTGCAATTGAAAAATTACAGTTTCTACGCAGAAACTATAATCGTCGCTCTCTATATATGCTCCTGGCTTCTTCCCCGGGGCACTTGCGTATCAGCATTCATTGCTCTTCATTCCGTTTAAAATGCATTTCAGACAGTTTCCCCAAAATACTTCCAAGCCCCGTTTTCTTTATATTGTCTCTCCCCCAAAGAAACCCTTTTCCCGGGAAATCTTCCCCTTATATGCAATTTTGAATTACAGTTTCTAGGCACAAACTATATAAGTCGCTCTCTATATATGCTCCTGGCAACTGCCCCGGGGCAGAAGCCAGGAGCATATATAGAGAGCGACAGCTATAGTTTATGCGAAATATGTCTAGTTTAAAAGATGCTATTTAAGAGAAAAAATCCCTGAAAAATGTTTGCTGTGTCGGGGAAATGTTTCGGAATGAACTTGTTGACAAGGCTTTTACGCCAATTTCCGGAAATATTTGTTTTCAGTAGACGTCTGAGATATTGAGCAAACCCCTCTAGGGTACCTCATGCAAATATTTGATAATAAAGGTTTGGTGCATGCATCATCCAGTAAATACCATTTGGCCCATTTATTTGTTTTCCAAGCGTCTGAATGATCATGAGCAATACCTTTATTGATATTTAACCGTCATTCAAAACAGGCTCGACAAAAAGGTACGAAAAAGGGCATATTTTAAACAAATACAAAATCGTAATTTCCCGAGGGGAAGTTGCCAGGATTATGCCGTGTAAAGATTGGGTCGTGTGTTATGTACGTTATTGTGGTAAATGATTGATGGAATATTCAAGCTCCAGAGGTAGAAAATAGACATTTATGAAAGTTTGAGAAAAGGTCCAGATTGACAGGATAGAAGCATGTGAGTCAGTTACATATAATTAAATGTATATCAGTATTATTATCCGATAGTGTAATCTTATTTGGTGGATGTTCTTCTGTCCATCAGCAAGGCTGTCTGTCTAGACGGACAGTCAGCCATGCTGATGCACATCTAGCCGGTCTCACTATTAAGCGACAAGAAGCGTCAGGAGGTTTATTATAACAAAAAGTCAGCGACAGGAAGAAACTACTGATTAACTATACTCCGATTAATCTAAATCCGTTTAGTTTTTTAAAATCCATTCGATAGTAGTGGAATAAATCAACTTTGTTTACGATATTCGCCAGCGACAAGAGATCGTCGCCATTTTGTTTTATTGACAAGGGAAGTAACTCCTCACGAAACAAGCGACAAGAAGCGTCATGGGGTTTATTTTAACAAAAAGTCAGCGACAGGAAGAACCTACTGATTAAATATACTTCAATTAATCTAAATCCGTTTAGTTTTTTAAAATCCATTCGATAGTAGTGGAATAAATCAACTTTGTTTTTTTACTTGATAATTTCAAAGTCGTCTGCTGCAGATTTGTTTTATGTTGGAAACCCTTATCCACTATCATGACTTACCGATACAAACGAAAAACAGATTGTCTGTGTGTCAGCATTATTTGATAACACATTATCATAACAGGGCGTGTGTGTTCAATAGAAATAGTTGATTGTTTTTTGTACTAGTTTATATTTATCATAACCTCTTGTTGTCCATTTATCTTTAGTATTATATGTCACTTTTCAAGATCAGTTTAACTCTAAATCATCTCCTTCACTTAAAATACAGACCCCGCCAGGTTAAATATCCTGCATAAAACATTATATCTTCACAAACCGATATCAGCCTTACTGACTACAGATTAGATTGTTCTAATGTTTGTGGATTTAAATGTTCTTTTTTCTTATTTCTACATGTGAAATGAAATATTGCGGCTTCTCTTTGATGCTTTGCATCAAACATTCGTCTTGTAAAGCGTTTAGAATACTTTGATTATAATAGGCAGAACGAATAAGGAACGAATAGTTCATCCTTTTATTCTTAATTTGTATTACACAGTTCAACATTTGATCTTGACAGTTTGTTTTGACGCGATTCAAGGTTCATAGAGTTGATTACTAATAGATGACTGAGTTGGTGATGGAAAGAACATTACAAATTTAAGTTAAGCTAAAACATGCACAGGAGGCGAGTGTTTCATTATAATAAGTACAACACTCAATTCCCAATCCTGCTTGCCCTTTAACAAATCACAACCCACCCCACAATAAAAAAACTCTGCAGCAGACGAATTAAATTAAAATCTGAGCAATGATACAGAAAATCACATTTATTGGAAGTGTAATCATTGAATAAAGTTGAAAACATTGTTGCAAAAGGAGAACTTGCTTGTTAAAGGCAATTTCTTCTTCTGCATCAATGTTTTCAAAAGTCGTCGGCTGCAAATACGTTTGCAAGTGGGAAAGGTTTAAATAAGAAACACCTTTTCAAATGATAGTCAGTTGGCTATTCTAGTATATAATGTCCGTCTTAAATAATAATGACAAACCTTTAAAAAAACAAGAAAACTATTTTTTACAATTCAATTGAAAATATATTTAATCAAAGTCGGTTAAGTATAGTTGTCCCGTTCCGTGCTTTTTTTATGAAAGTTCAAATCACAGGAAAAACTTATGGGACAGAGTTGACAAATAACACATTGACACAATTTCAGATTTAGGCTTTGTTTCTGTCAAACTGCTGAAGAAGACAACACTGAGACACACATTTTGATTAAAAGTTTATTAAAAAAAAAGGAATAATTTTATTTATGATAAACAACATTACAATGATGGTGTAGACAATACATCAACAATACATTTTTCAATTTGTACATTCATTGCACAGACCAAATCTTAGCACGTTTGAAATTATGGATCTCTCAGCACATTTTTACTAATTACTTCTTGGCAGGATTTTACTGCTAAATTTGATGTAATTTTATTTTTAAATTTTTAAACATCAAGTCAATGGTAAAATATGATAACTTAAGTGAAAGTTTCAGTTGTTTCATTGTAGCGCCACAGGGCGACTATATGTCACCATTTATTTTTGCAATGTATGTAAATGACTTAGAGGACTACATGTCTCTAAATTTAGGCGTGGATATGGGCATTTTACTACTATACACGGACGATATAGTTTTATTTGCAGAAAGCGAGTCCAGTTTACAAAATGTTCTTGAAATACGTTTTAGTTATTGTGAGAAATGGAAATTTTCAGTAAAGGTAAAGAAAACAAACGTCATGATATTTAGAAAAAATGGAAAAATATCGAAAAAAGTAGTTTTTAAATACATCGGTAATCCATTATAAATAGTGAAACAATTTACATATTTAGAGATATCATATTTTTCAGGATTGTCATTTCAAAAAAACATTTGACTAAATAGGAGGGCAAGCTTTAAAAACCAGTTTTTGCATTAAAACAATAACTAACAGTATTAAAAAATATCACCATTAGTCATACACTTGAACTTTTCGATAAGCTTATACTACCAATACTTAATTATGGGGTCAAGGTATGGGGCTTCAGTGAAGCTTTAACGCACAGAAAGGTTGCATACTAGATTTTGTAAGCAACAACTACACGTCAAAAGTCAGACTCCTAATAATTTTATATACGGTGAATTAGAAGTGACAACGCCTTTCTTTGATAATTAAATACTGGTTAAAAGTCACGAGAACAGACGAACGCAAATACATAAAGGCAATATACAAACAAATGTTAAATGATATAAATGAAAATAAAGAAAATTGGGCATCCAAGGTTAAATATATATTTAATAATTTTGGTGTTAGTTATGTATGGATGAATCAAGGTGTCGAAAACATTAACGCTTTCATAAAAATATTTAAACAAAACAGGGATGCCGATCTAAGTCAAACCTCTAAAGCTAAAACATATATTCTAATCAAATCCTTTGATTTTAAGATGTATTTAGACAACATAAAAATAAAGAAATATAGATTTGCATTTACAAAATTTAGACTTTCAAGTCACCAACTGGAAATTGAAACTGGAAGAGGGAAACAACCTGTTAAGACTCTTATATCAGACCGTAAATGCAAATTATTTAACACAATAGAAGACGAATTTCATTTTTTACTTGATTGTCCATTAACTCTTTTCCACCTGCAGACGCATTTTGACGCAAAAGCAGCAGACGACTTTTGAAAACATTGTGGCCAAAGATGAAATTGCTCATGACGAGCAGATTCTCCTTTGGCCACCATGTTTTAAACTTTAGTTAACGATTAAGTTATCTTTTATGGACATTTTTCAGGTTTTTGTCGCAATGTTTTCAAAGTCGTCTGCTGCAGATTTGTTGTATGGGGGAAAGGGTTAAACAATGATCTAAGAAAAATCTATATAAGAAAATAGTATTGGTCTAGACCAAACATTCCTAAATTCATCGAACTCTTAACAAGCAATAACAAGAAAACATTATCCAAATTATGCATTTTTCTATATAAAAGTTTCGAAAAAAGAATGAAGTCACTTGTATCATTTAAAATGTATGTATTTTATTGCTGTTAACTGTTTTTCAAAATGTAAAAACTAAATATGTATATATGTGTGTGAAATGTTTATCAAATTTTATTCCCATTTTCGAGATTTTCTTTTTAGTCCTATTCTTCTACGATACAGGGATAATGATTTTAAAACATTCCGAACCGAAAGATATTTTCGAAGTAGGAGTCAATTAACTTTCACTAGACCATCAAGAAATGAAGATCTTGGAAACATTTCATTCTAGCCTGATGCATCATTTCTTGTCTGCCATGGTGGGGATTTATTTAATATAAATATTCATATATGCACTTCTGTATCTCTTCTTAAACGATCGCAATTCTACCTTTAGTACTTTCAGTACTTTGATTTAAGAATATGCATTTAGGTCTTGTAAGCATATAGGCGGCCAGTGGAGACTCTGAAAAAAACTTTTCCAACGATTCACAATATACGGTGTATTTTATAATTTACTAAGAATATTAAATAATGTGTAGGTAAAAGAAAAACTCACATTTCATTGTGTCACTTGCAACAGAGCTTCGATGCTGTCTATTTTTTCTCTTGACATTCAATGCTAGAGTACAACAAGAACATAGGATTTAGTAATCATTTCCTTTCTAACTGTTTTTAAATTTTTCAGATTTCAGATAGGAAGCCGTTGAATTAAACATGTCAACGTTTAAAGCCCTGTGTATCCTGTCAGGTAATACATTTATAGTACAACGTAATTCACAAGCCAAATTAAGTGAATTCTCAACATTCTACTAGTTTATGCTATTGTCTCCATAGGTCCAGATAAGTAGGGGTATTCAACTCCTTTTCCCACAATTTCTCTATTTTTTTTTTAAAATAGCAAACCGTATGTTGTGGGTACTCAAGTAATCGTCTCATTGAGGCTGTTAGGCAGTTATCCACAACTGAGTACCCACAGCATAGGGTTAAATGGTCAAATAAGGATATTAGAACATGCTAAACGCCCCTTATCTAGAGCTCTGGCCTTTATAGATAGATATAATCACTGACATTTGTAGAATGCATGTTCGATGTTTTGGAGTTGATGGTAATTGATAAATTTATATCAAATTTGTCAATGTATAAAACACCGCGAAATGTATGTTGTTTTTAGTACCCCTTGGCCCAACAAAGTGCCTGTCCCCGAAAACGATAATGCTACCTTATCTTTTAAAATCTGATACCTTATTATTTTTTCGAATAAGTCCATTTATAAAATTAGTATAGAATAGATGGTCAATTATGTTATATCACTATTCATAAAGGGACGTAGCTAGTAAATAAAATAACATTATTTTGAAACTCGTATCATTACAATACACATAATCAGCTTTCTTACATTAATGGTTTCAAAGTTTCGAAAAATATGGGACACCAACTTCGTACAGAAGTTACATGTTCACATTCACTTCGATTAAAGTACAACGTAAGTCTATTGATTTCCAAACGTATTCATACCCTACCTATAATTAGTTATCTGACACAATGCTATATGTGGTATTACAAACAGGTGACACCTCTGTGAATAAAGAAAGTCAGACATCAGCCTTTACAGTTTACACTCACAGTTCAGATTTCACTTTTCACACTTCACGATTTAGACTTGATGACGCAAAACCCTACTCGATTTAATTTGTACATAATTGGACTAATAACGGACCCATTCAAGAGGTAGATGCTTGATATGGAAATAAGTGTAGAACTGATATGAACTTGAACAATTTATGAGTAATAAATGCTCGATTAAAACACAATATTAACAATAATATGGATAATAAGGGACTGTAAATAAAATGATAGATGAATTATACAGAAATATTTCCTGATGTCACATAACAATGACTTTTAAAGCTTTAACTTTCAACTGTTCTGAAGTCAGAAGCGTGAACTCTAACGTTTGATCTCGGAAGTGTGAGTATGGAGTTCGTACATTTGTCTCCACGTGCAAACAAACGTGTAGCTCATTTACATGAAGGCTCTGTCTTGCTATCGTGTTTTTAAATATTGTGTTGTGTTTTAGCATTAACATCACATTAAAAAAAGATTTGATATGGTATACCTTTACGAATCGGAATAGTTTTAACGTTAATGAGTGATTTATGAGAATTTGGTGATAAAGCTGTAGATATATCACGAGCCTTAACACGCCCGGGATAATGATCCGATGCTAACTGTCGTAAAGACAGTGGATTTAATATATAGTCCATGAGTCCATGAGTCACTGTTCCATGATTTTATAAATGACATATTTACCTTCTAATATCAGTTCTGGTAGAAGGGAAACCAAAAGCAATGCCACTAACACAACCTAATGACTTGAAATATGCTTCAAATCACTTTGAAAACGTTCAAGACACAGAAGGTTCGATAACATTGGCATTGAGGAACAATCCTACGGACACAACTAACGTGGTAAATGACGCCCAGGAGTCAGTGGGTTCTATGACGCTGGCATTGAGAAACAATCCTGCAGACACAAATGGTATGGTAAACGACGCCACGGGTTCAGGGGGTGCGATAAAATTAGCATTGAGAAACAATCCTGCAGACACAAATAGTATGGTAAACGACGCCACGGGCTCAAGAGGTGCGTTGAAATTAGCATTGAGAAACAATCCTGCAGACACAAACAGCATGGTTAACGACGCCACGGGTTCAGGGGGTCCTATAACATTAGCATTGAGAAACAATCCTGCAGACACAAATAGCATGGTTAACGACATCACGGGTTCAGGGGGGTCCTATAAAATTAGCATTGAGAAACAATCCTGCAGACACAAATAGTATGGTAAACGACGCCGGGGGTTCAGGGGGTCCGATAAAATTAGCATTGAGAAGCAATCCTGCAGACACACATAGTATGGTAAACGACGCCGGGGGTTCAGGAGGTCCTATAAAATTAGCATTGAGAAACAATCCTGCAGACACAAATAGCATGGTTAACGACATCACGGGTTCAGGGGGTCCTATAAAATTAGCATTGAGAAACAATCCTGCAGACACAAATAGTATGGTAAACGACGCCGGGGGTTCAGGGGGTCCTATAAAATTAGCATTGAGAAACAATCCTGCAGACACAAATAGCATGGTTAACGACGCCGGGGGTTCAGGAGGTCCGATAACATTAGCATTGAGAAACAATCCTGCAGACACAAATAGTATGGTAAACGACGCTAGGGGTTCAGGGGGTCCGATAAAATTAGCATTGAGAAACAATCCTGCAGACACAAATAGTATGGTAAACCACGCCGGGGGTTCAGGAGGTCCTATTAAATTAGCATTGAGAAACAATCCTGCAGACACAAATAGTATGGTAAACGACGCTAGGGGTTCAGGGGGTGCGATAAAATTAGCAGTGAGAAACAATCCTGCAGACACAAATAGTATGGTAAACCACGCCGGGGGTTCAGGGGGTCCTATAAAATTAGCATTGAGAAACAATCCTGCAGACACAAATAGTATGGTAAACGACGCTAGGGGTTCAGGGGGTGCTATAAAATTAGCATTGAGAAACAATCCTGCAGACACAAATAGCATGGTTAACGACATCACGGGTTCAGGGGGTCCTATAAAATTAGCATTGAGAAACAATCCTGCAGACACAAATAGTATGGTAAACGACGCCGGGGGTTCAGGGGGTCCTATAAAATTAGCATTGAGAAACAATCCTGCAGACACAAATAGCATGGTTAACCACGCCGGGGGTCCAGGAGGTCCGATAAAATTAGCATTGAGAAACAATCCTGCAGACACAAATAGCATGGTAAACCACGCCGGGGGTTCAGGAGGTCCTATAAAATTAGCATTGAGAAACAATCCTGCAGACACAAATAGCATGGTTAACCACGCCGGGGGTTCAGGAGGTCCGATAACATTAGCATTGAGAAACAATCCTGCAGACACAAATAGTATGGTAAACGACGCTAGGGGTTCAGGGGGTCCGATAAAATTAGCATTGAGAAACAATCCTGCAGACACAAATAGTATGGTAAACCACGCCGGGGGTTCAGGAGGTCCTATTAAATTAGCATTGAGAAACAATCCTGCAGACACAAATAGTATGGTTAACGACATCACGGGTTCAGGGGGTCCTATAAAATTAGCATTGAGAAACAATCCTGCAGACACAAATAGTATGGTAAACCAAGCCGGGAGTTCAGGAGGTCCTATAAAATTAGCATTGAGAAACAATCCTGCAGACACAAATAGTATGGTAAACGACGCCACGGGTTCAGGGGGTCCGATAAAATTAGCATTGAGAAACAATCCTGCAGACACAAATAGCATGGTTAACGACATCACGGGTTCAGGGGGTCCTATAAAATTAGCATTGAGAAACAATCCTGCAGACACAAATAGTATGGTAAACCAAGCCGGGGGTTCAGAAGGTCCTATAAAATTAGCATTGAGAAACAATCCTGCAAAAACAAATAGTATGGTTAACCACGCCGGGGGTTCAGGGGGTCCTATAAAATTAGCATTGAGAAACAATCCTGCAGACACAAATAGTATGGTAAACGACGCTAGAGGTTCAGGGGGTCCGATAAAATTAGCATTGAGAAACAATCCTGCAGACACAAATAGCATGGTTAACGACATCACGGGTTCAGGGGGTCCTATAAAATTAGCATTGAGAAACAATCCTGCAGACACAAATAGTATGGTAAACCACGCCGGGGGTTCAGGAGGTCCTATAAAATTAGCATTGAGAAACAATCCTGCAGACACAAATAGTATGGTAAACCACGCCGGGGGATCAGGAGGTCCTATAAAATTAGCATTGAGAAACAATCCTGCAGACACAAATAGTATGGTAAACGACGCCACGGGTTCAGGGGGTCCGATAAAATTAGCATTGAGAAACAATCTTGCAGACACAAATAGCATGGTTAACGACATCACGGGTTCAGGGGGTCCTATAAAATTAGCATTGAGAAACAATCCTGCAGACACAAATAGTATGGTAAACCACGCCGGGGGTTCAGGAGGTCCTATAAAATTAGCATTGAGAAACAATCCTGCAAAAACAAATAGTATGGTAAACCACGCCGGGGGTTCAGGGGGTCCTATAAAATTAGCATTGAGAAACAATCCTGCAGACACAAATAGTATGGTAAACGACGCTAGAGGTTCAGGGGGTCCGATAAAATTAGCATTGAGAAACAATCCTGCAGACACAAATAGCATGGTAAACCACGCCGGGGGTTCAGGAGGTCCTATAAAATTAGCATTGAGAAACAATCCTGCAGACACAAACAGCATGGTTAACGACGCCACGGGTTCAGGGGGTCCTATAAAATTAGCATTGAGAAACAATCCTGCAGACACAAATAGCATGGTTAACGACATCACGGGTTCAGGGGGTCCGATAAAATTAGCATTGAGAAACAATCCTGCAGACACAAATAGTATGGTAAACCACGCCGGGGGTTCAGGAGGTCCTATAAAATTAGCATTGAGAAACAATCCTGCAAAAACAAATAGCATGGTTAACGACATCACGGGTTCAGGGGGTCCGATAAAATTAGCATTGAGAAACAATCCTGCAGACACAAATAGTATGGTTAACGACATCACGGTTGCAGGGGATGCGACGAATTTAGCATTGAGAAACAATCCTGCAAACACAAATAACATGATTCGAATTGTTAACTGATATTTAATGTATATCTTTTTGATTAAAAATCATTATTCCAGTTAACATTTATCTAACGAAGGCTTGTCTTGGTCAGCACTCTTCCCAGTTATACTTTAAAACCACGCAAACCATGATACATATATGTTGTCTTACTAAGTTAATAGCAGTAAACGGATGACATTATTACTTTTAACAAAATATGTTTACTGTCAGTTAAAAGCTATGTATAAAAGAGTAGAGTATGATACAGAATAATACCGGCATGCACATATATGTAGGCTTGTCTTGGTCTGCACTTTTTTCAGATATAGTTTAAAATCACTTATATACGTTAAAAGTAGAAATGGTGTAAAATGTCGGTGTAATCTGTAATGCTGCCGCCATCATGTATAATATTCATCTGCTGCATATGACAGCATCTTTACACTCGGTGTAGTTGCAGCTATTACCCATTAAGCTAATAATCTTTTTAAATAAGTTGATATTCTCTGTATTGTATCATAATTAAAATATGTTTTGGAGTACCGTATCACAAAACGCCGTGATAAAACACCAAACAATCAATCAATCAAACAACCGTTGAAAAGGTTAGAATAGGTTGGAAACAGATGATGCTGATACATAAGCTGTGAGGCGTTGTATGAATGATGGAAAAGCTAATACATAGCTTTGCCCAACCCCACTCTATCCTTCCAGAGATACAATTATGATATGGATGCCTACGTTGTTTAGACCTAATACAAAACAAACACAAAACAATCAACCAACTCCAAAACATACTTGTTTAGCTAAAGGGCCTGTCACTCCTTGCCGATTTGGATCGCCGGAGCTATACCATAGCACACAGTTAGCGATTTTCGGGGATAGTTCAGCAGCGCAACGGTATCACATCGCTAAGAACGGTAGTACATCGTCAGGGACATCGTCAGGGACATCGTCAGGACATCGTCAGAACATCGGTGAGAAAATTAGCAACGGCAGGCAACGGTATACATTTTTGAACATGCTCAAAAGTTTCTGCTGTTGCGCTGCCGGAGCGAGCAACGGAACTACAACGGCAGTACTCCGGTATGGCTTCGTTAATGTCGGTAGAACACCGGTAGCGCCCCGTAATATATCGGCGGCTCTCCGGTGGTATCACTGTGTACTGTAATTGTACATGTGTGATACCGTAGTCCTGCCGATGTACTCACGATGTCCTACCGTTCTTAGCGATGTGATACAGCACTACATCGGTATTGCTAGAGCCAATTGTGATTTTTCAAATGCTTTCTCGACGGAGCTCCGCCGATTTTCTCGCCGTTGTTAATTGTGTGCTCCGGTTTAGTCCCGGCGACGTATATCGGTAGTGTGTGACAGAGCCTTAACTTATGCACTTTAGGTGTCTGATTTTACTTGATATCTCAAATGTAATTCTCTTTACACAACTGTTATATCTTTAAATACATTTTCATCTTGAGTTTTAGACTCTCATAAAAGTTTACCTTGCAAATTAATTGACCATTCCAATAAAAGGTTTAAACATCTCAAATTTAAGTAAAATAGACCTACATTCCAATCCTCAACAGTACAACGACTCAAACCAAGATCCAACCTATGTACGCATAAAGAGCTTGGCTCATTGTCCCAATGGGATGACAGTAATCAATCCAACGCATCAATGTGAACGTCTATATGGATGTCATTGAGTGGTCAAAAGTATTATATATGCACTTAACCCTACTTTCATACATACATGCAGACGACTATTAAAAACATTGTAACATAAGGAGAAATTGCTCAGTACAGCAATTTCTACTTTGGTTACAATGTTTTAAACTCTATTCAATTATTATACTTTTATTTGAAGAGATTTTTAATATTTTTGCCAAAATGTGTGTTTAAAGTCATCTGTTGCAGATGTCTTGTATGTAGGAAAGGTTAAAACACAAACGTAAACTAGGTCAAACTTAACATTACGCAAGTCATTTTGCATACATTTAAAGTAAAAGTCACACACTGTGATTTTTGACGATTTGTATCTGAGATATGGAAATAAACGTAAATCTTACCGCAGTCAAACTCAACTTAAGCATTGTTTGTATTACTCTTAAGAAAATAAACCCAGTTGCCACACCAGGAAAGCCATTGTCCTGTTACATGCTGTGACAAGAAGCGTAGATATATTAATATAAACACAAAGTTTAACCAAAATGTTAACGTCAGGCAAACGAACGGGTGGACGGAGCTCCGCACAGACATCTCCAATTCAACAGGAAGCATGTGTTATTGAAACCCTTTCGTAGAAATGCTGTCATAACTTTTTTCAGCGCCGATTTGTTTAAAGTAGACTCTTCCATGTTGAAAATGGGCGTCTCCATCTCTAATGTAATAACAGTTTTGGATAACAATTTTAATAAATAAAAGGCAAACAATGCTGATTTCAGGTGAGACAGCTCGTTACGAGCTGACTCACCTGAATCCGTATTGTTTGCAACATTCTCAATATTGCGCGGAAAGAATTAAAGTATAATAATAATCTGCTGCATATGACAGCATCTTATTTCAAGGTGTGGTTTGCAGCGCAGCCCTATCCATTAAGCTGATAATCTGTATATTTTGTAAATAAGTTGAGATACTATGTAATGTATCATAATTAAAATATGTTTTGGAGTACCGTAGAAAAAAACAGCCGGGATATAACTGAAAAAGGAAAAGCAAACAATAGTCTGGAAGCAGATGATGCTGATACACAAGCTCTGAGACAAACGAACGTATGAACAGAGCACTGGACAGACATCAGCGATTAACAGGAAGCATTTGCGATTCGATTGGGCCAGAACATATAACTGAAATTATCAAAGATAAATAATTTAATCGGCATTAACTTGTTACTACAATGTTTATCGAGGGCTTGGTGTGAAACGGTTGTAACTAAAATTGGTATTTTTTTACCATGGTTAATCATCTCGCCATAAAGTCTTTATAAGCGTTAAATCATTTTTCTTGGTAAACAATGTAAATGTAGGTGCCATTGCTCGTTTTGAGCAATGGCATCTAAATTTGCATTGTTTACAAAGAGGTCAAAATTGCCCCTAAACCAGGGTTTTCAAAATAGGTTTTAAGTTACAACCGTTTCACGCCAAGCCCTCGATATGCACTATTCCATAATATTCATCCGCTGACGAGATATGACGATACGACGATACATTGAAGACTGAAACGTATGTACTACTTTCCCAGTATACTTGCTCGGATGTTTCTTTGAATGAGTAAGTGATTTATTGGATTTCAGTATTTTTTTTGTAGGGTTTAACTCTGTTTTCAACAATTGTTCAGTCATATCACGGCGACCAGTTCACTTACTGATGCGTTTCCTGGTTTTCCCACACCCGAACACCACCCAACATACTTTCCAAGCGTGGCTGCTTTTCCACATATAACGTAAAACAGTCCATTGGTGAAAGACGAATGACGCATGTCACAGTGACTTTTGTCAAACGTCGGAAAGAATGTTGGCCGAGTTGGGATTCGAACTCACAACCCCTGGATTGACAGCCCGCGTCGCTACCGACTGAGCTACCGGGGCTCAGCTGGAATTCAGCAACGTTTTCAACTATAGCTCACTTATACATTTACATGTATATATGTATCACATTAAACGTGTGATTCCTGGTTTCCCGCATCTGTTCTCAAGACAACATTCGTCCCAGGCTAACTTCACACATAGTCTTGTGAGCTCATTGGTGGATGGCGGCGAATGGCGCTTTTCACAATCACGTTTGTCAATCATCGAAAAGTATGAATGGTCAAACCCAAGACCCCTGGTAATATATAGTCCTCGACTTTACCGACTGAACTATGACGGCTCAACAGATCCTGTTGGAGTGAACAGTGTTGTCACCATCTTCGCATGGTTTATCGCATAACCCATTTCTGAAGAATAAAGTTTACCAACTTTAATAAGGTGTACATTGGAGATTGATTAATTGATTGATTGATTTGGTATAACGCCGTTTTCAAGAATGTTTCAGTCATATCACGACGGCCTGTTCACCTACCCATGTGTTTTCTGGCTTTCTCATACCAGTAATCCCCACAAGATACTTTCCAAGCAACTGGCTGCTTTTGCACATAGACTGTTATCCCATTGGTGGAAGACGAAAGTCGCTTGTCACAGTGACTTTGTCTCAAACGTCGGAAAGAATTTTGGCCGAGCTCGGGTTCGAACTTACAACCCCTGGTTTCTACCGACTGAGCTACCGGGGCTCGGCGTGTGTAAATTGGAGATGATACCTAATGAAACATGACATTTAGAAACAGACGACTTTAGAAACCACAGCCTGAATGTGAGAAATTGCGATAAACATTCGAATCATGAGTTTCGAAAAACATGCGTTTTCATATTTTCTGTTCTGTATTATGCAGTCGCGACATTTGCTACACTATGTATTTTTCAGTTTACACACTTTCTTCTCCATTTCATCGTTGCTTATATCTTCCAACGACAAATGTAAACAAGAATCAATGACCTGAAACCAAGCTTAAACCACGGAACACTGATCATGCGGAAATGAGTAAAGCCGGGCCTGGTAAAACATGTCCCGTTTCGACTACATTTAAGCCCGTCCAAGGGGGAAAGATGCAAGTTGGTTTTGTTAAACAATTAAGAGTCTGATAAGACTGGTAAGAATTGCCAACCTGTACCGTTTCCCATGGACGCGCCCTTTCAAGCATTATATTAAAGGGATATGGGAGTGTATCCAGTAGAGCGCAAGAGGATTGTCTGGTTTATATCTGACAATACACCGTTGTTGCATGACACGGCTATAATTTATGCGATATAGAATGACTTATTAACATTACGGAGTATTCATTCGGGTCGCGCTGTTAAAAACGCAAACATAGGAAATATATAATATAAAGGTAAGCAAACATATCTATCACAAATGAAATAATTTAGAAATGTATTAGTTATATAGATTTTTTTTAGAGTATTTATCAGTTTCCGATTTATATATAATTGCCTTACGTTTTGTGCATTTTCTAAAACGATTTGTGTAATTATCAGTTTTGATGTGTTAATATTTCTTTGCTATAATCATGCGTGTCGTAGTGTATTTCTTAAGTTACTCCGTGTATTTTGTAATGTGTATTTCATACGTTGCTCTGTACATTTCGTCAAGTGTATTTCATAAGTTGCTCTGTACATTTCGTAAAGTGTATGTCATAAGTTGCTCTGTACATATTTCGTCAAGTGCATTTCATAAGTTGCTCTGTACAATTCGTAATGTATATTTCATTAGTTGCTCTTTAAACTTTATTAAGTGTATTTCATAAGTTGCTCTGTACATTCCACGATTTGTATTTCATTAATTGCCTCAGTGGATTTCGTAGTGTGTATTTATTATTCGACGTTTCTTGACAGAAGATGTCATATATTATGATGTCATATATTATTTATATTATGCATTCAATAGTGCTACTTTTTGTCATTTCAAGATCAAAAGCACAATGAAAGGTCAAAGTTAAATAATTAAATTTCCTGTACGTTATTTATCCTCTGAACGGATGGTCACATTTTGAATAAACTTTGCACAAACGTAAAATAAAACGAAATGTAAAATTGTCAAAACAAATAGATATTAAAATATTCCAAACGACTCCGGAAGAGGATTTCACGAAGAAATTAATGCTCAGGGAACTGGTTTAGTAGAATGTTGAATATCTAAGCGTTTCATTCACATGTTTTTGAAATATGAACTGTAATACGTTAATTATGCCTCAAGACAACTGTGTTACTTTTCCTCCTTGTAGATAATCATATCATGAAGCTAACACTCGTATTCCTCGTGCTTTGTGTATGTGTTTCTGTCACATTGGGGCTATGGGGGAGTGACTCAGAGACGAGGAGACATTCTGAGACGAGGAGACATTCTGCGACGAGGAGACATTCTGAGACGAGGCGACATTCCGAGACGAGACGTCACAATAGAGATGCTAGGCGTTCCAATGGAGCGTCATTTAGAACATTCAGAGAAAGTAATCTCATTGACCCCGACTTGAAAGTTGCTGGCGATTTTGATATGACCGTAGATGAAGGTAGGATTGTTAGAATTGTAGTCCAGTTCCAGAGTTATAGTAGTTGTTTTTCGTCCGTGTAAATAAGCTTTGACATTGTCCGTGCAATGGACAATATCAAAGCAATATCTTCAGTTGTTCTTATTTCAGGTGCCAATGTGGTTGAATTTGAAATGAAAGGGCAAGACACTCCAGAAGACATCGATCAGCATATAACATTAATCGAAGAAGCACTCAAGACTGCTGAAAAGGATAACGCTGCTGACTTAAACAAATGATATTGTCAAACATTATGATAAATAACTCATTCATTAAGAAAATTACAAGTTTGCTATACTTCAAATTTCGCACAAAATATATGTTTTTGTTTTCTACTTTTCTACGACGTTTCGATTGGATGGAAAATCAATTTCACAACAATAAATATCTCTGTAGAGGTTGAAAACAGAAATACTAACTGGTCAATTAAGTAATGGAATGGAAACAAAGAATCGTACAAACAACGTTTTATATTTAAAATCAATTTAAATCATTCGTTTCTTAAATTTATATTAACACATTCATCCAAATCACAAATGGATGACACAATGGAAATGACTTTGTCTGCCCATCTACACACACTAATACGTTAACTCTTGAGGTTTTCATGTCTATTGTAACTAGCTCTAGTTTGCTTGTGTCTCTAGATACATGTATATGGTAGGTCTATGAAATTATGTAGGTTTCATACAAATGCGCATTCTCACCGGAAATGCAACATTGTCGGCATGTAAACTTTAAATTTCACTAGACATCCGGTTGATCATGTGCTTTTCACGGTCTCTACAATTTCACGCTGCACCAGTATGATTTTTATTTTAAAATCCAATATTGGTCTTAAGTAAGACATGTAGAATTTTCCTGTTCCTGTCAAAATCTTTTTTGTTTGGCTTTGATCAATGTCATTCATACAAGTATAACTAGATGACTCTGGAGAAGAATCCTCCGTGTCGAAAATTGAACCACTCTATTTTTCGACAAATGGAACATTCGGTATAATTAAATGTCTATGTGGCAAACGATGCATATTTCAGGAGAGACAGCACCTTACTCAAAATAATTTGCATTGTTTGCAAAAACCTTTAATTGCTTTTAATTAACTATTAACCCTTTCCCTCATACGACAATTTTGCAGCAGACGACTTTGAATGTATTTTGTCAAAAAATAGAAAATCTCCATAATTGAATGGATAACCTATGACAAAAAGTGGAAAACATTGTGGCAAAAGGAGAAATTGCACGTTTTGTGCAATTTCTTCTTTTGTCACTATGTTTTCAAAAAGCTGTCTGCTGCAGAGGCGTCAGAAAGCGTCTATATGAGGGCAAGGGTTAACTGTGTGTTCAGGGATACAGGACTTAAAAACATGTGAAATTAATTCAAATTTATAATTTAAAGAGATCTAAAACGCGCAGAGTTAGTTTAATACCCCCCTTTTTCTTTCGTTTATAATCACTTTATCGTTTATAAACACATCTTAAGAACGCTTATAAAGTAGTTAAGCCATTAGTAATTTATTTTTATGACTGCATACTAAGCACATCATGTGCAATTGTTTACATATGTGAATAATGCAGTGTTGTAATGAACTACTGTATTTATAACTTGCATCATTTAATTAAAACATAAAACTATTAATACTCTTCGACCTTTGATTTAACCAGTGTTCGTAATTTCTACCTCGGCAAACTTTTAACACATACCAATGCTCGTTTTCACTACTTTGCATTTTCGCGTGATCGACTACAGAGCAGGTGTGAGTCAATCTGAGCATCCACTACAGTGGTGCTTGATTTCGATTGATCGTATATGAGCCGTCCGCGAGTAAAACAATATTATGGCCTCTGCGTAATGTATCGACCCAGATCAGCCTGCGCAGTCGGCGCCGACTGATCCGGACCGACACATTCCGTCTTAGGGGGTATAGAGGTATATAGTAATAATTCCTGAAACAGAAAATCCACAGGAGGCGAAAAGTGTCTATCCTGGTAAGCCTGTGCGGCATGCTAAGGCTGATCCGGATCGATACGTTACGCAAAGTCTACATTGTTGGTTTTCTCGCGGGACGGCTCGTATTATTTATCGTGCTTTAACGCTGTGTCCAATAGTATTTCGGTTGTATCACTTTGAGAATACACTTATCTATGATCCCTGTTGACTAACAAGTACTAGGATGGGAAATGGGCCTTACCCAAAGTTACCCAACAATGGATGCTGTGAGCAGGGTAGGAAAACCTGATTTATTGAAAAGACATTTTAAGTCACTTTCAACTGTTTTTTAGTAATATAACGGCCATTCCTTTGTCATTTACGACTACTCCGGGGCATACTTATCCTGACACCGAAACATCAGTTTCAATGGTATATACGGTAACTGGTAGAAATACACAACTTGTTATAAAGAGAATAGTGTTTTACTTGCTGTATCACTCAATCATATTTTGCAAACTTTCTAATGACCAATATATTGTTAAACGTGCGAGATATCTAAAGGGTGAAACATATTGTTCATTTCTTTTCCGTCAATAAGAAAATCAAAACATATTTGTGAGGTAAGGCTTTTAAAGCGCCGACTGAAATCCAGATGGCACGAAAAAAAAAAACACTCGAAAATCGCCCTAAATGTTATTCTTTATGTTATCCAAGTAAAACCAGGGTAGAAAAGGTATCGTTTTTGATCAATAAAGTGAACTTGAGTCGTTTTCAATTGTCCCGATGAAGGGGTTTCCTATTTAAAAATACTTACCCCGTTACTGACAGGGTAGAATTTGCGATGGAAAAAGTATCGAAAACAAGAAAATCTCACCGATTATAGGGGTATGTAATATGTCAGTTATCATATTTGAATGCCCCAAATACAAAAATGACACTTATTTTCTTAAAATTGGATTTATTTGTTCGACAGTTGGTTATCTGGAGTTCAGTCGCTTTAAAGTCAGTTGCAAATACACGGAACAACTATTTACATCAAGGTGTAATAACTGAAAAAGTTGAAAACATTGTGACGAAAGGAGACATTGTTCAGTTTGAGCAATTTCTCATTTTGTCACAATGCTTTCCGAAAGCGTTTAAATGTGTGAAAGGGTTAATACATCTTCAAACATTTCTTCAGTCATTTTTTGCCACGTAAACTGCCATAGGCCATAACGTTGCGTTTGTTCACATCTCAAGTCATGTACATGAGACTTATCC
>JASEVX010000011.1:17292322-17297322 GCA_031761405.1 Serripes groenlandicus
GATTCCTTAAACAGAAAATCCGCAGGGGGCAAACAGTGTCTATCCGGGGGTAAGCCTGCGCGGCATGCTTAGGCTGATCCGAGTCGATACTTTACGCAGAGTCCACACTGTTGGTTTTCTCGAGGGACAGCTCAGTTGATATTGTTGCATCATCAAATGCATTATTTTCAGCATACAACAAAGAAAGTTTGTAGAAAGATTTTTTAAAATTACTATAATAAATTGTCCTCTTGCTCCTCTTCCCATGTTGTAATGATAAGGTTGACATTTTCCGCTTGAATGAGCTCCACTGTCTTTTTACATGTTTTGATAATGCAAACAAAAAGCGAACTTTATCTGAAAGACAATTTCTTTGCCCTTCACTGTGTGTATACCACGTGACTTTTGACGTCATATTTGCAGGTCAGACAGCAAGAATTGCTCTAAATAAGAATATGTAACTTTTTTATTTCTTCACTCTTTTTAATGAAACATCCGCTTACAATGTCCTATCTCCGGTTGTTTACAGGAGTTTGATTGGTGGTCTAGCTTTTTCAAACACTTCGACGAACCTGTTCTCAAAATCCAGTTTGGGTAATGCTCCAGCTGTCGGCGATATTGATAAATTTCGAGAAAAGGTTCATCGAAGTGTTTGGAGAAACTAAACCACTTATCAAACTCCGTTGAAAAACCGGAGATAGGGCTCTGTAAGCGGCGTAGACTGCGTCATGTTTCATTGTTTTTACTTCTAAACCGAAGTAAAATATTTCTGTGCACCGTAGCATTTGTGACGTCAAAGTCACGTGGTATACACACACACACTGACTAAGTTCAGATTGATTTTATTTGTATATATTAACAAAGAAATACATGTATATAAAGTGAAAGTGAAAGCAAAAAACCCAACAATATTAGGGAAATAAGGCAATTATTTTCTAAGAAACTTCAAATTTCCAAAATACTACCCATTGTCACAAAATTCAATAGCAGTCCGGTGAATGAGTACAACCATTTCTAAGAAAAATATTGTTTCTTACGGACTACTTGGCTGTAGATAGGCCTTGCCCGCGGATAAAACAACCATTGAGCCGCCCAGCGAGAAAATCAACATTGTGGACTCTGCGTAATGTATCGATCCGGATCAGCCTAAGCATGCCGCGCAGGCTTACCCGGATGGACACTTTTCGCCTCCTGTGGATTTTCTGTTTCAGGAATTATTACTCTATACCTCTATCCCCCTGAGACGGAATGTGTTGGCCCGGATCAGTCTGCGCGGACTGCGCAGGCTGATATGGGTCGATACATTACGCAGAGGCCATACTGTTGGTTTTCTCGCGGGACGGCTCAATTCAAGAATGATTGATTGATTGATTGATTGGTTTGGGATTAACGCAGAACAGTGGCCAGTTCACACACACGTGTTTCCTGGCTTACTCATACCAGAACTCCACACAACAGACATTCCCAGCAACTGGCTGCTTTTCCTTTAGACATAGACTGTTTGCCCATTGGTGTTAGACGAATGTCGCTTGTCACAGTGAGGTTTGTCAAACGTCGTAAGGAATGTTGGGATTCAAACTCAAAACCCCTGGTGTGACAGCCCGCGTCGCTACCGACTGCGCTACCGGGGCCCGGCAATATATACAGAACAGAACTGAACAGAACAGAATTTTATTTGTTATAAGTAAAAAATACAATACTTTTTACAATTTTACAAATTTTACAAATAAAGAGGCAATGAAGAACAAATATCTACGGCAGCACTAAAGGAACACACACGAATTTTTTTTATCTCGTGCGCACGAGATAACAAAAAAATTCGTATGTAATTTATAAAAATGTGTGTTTCCCTTTAGAGTTGCCGTAGGCAGCTCTAAAAGGACACACACGATTTTGTTTTATCTCGTGCGCACGAGATACTAAGTAGTGCGAACGACGATACTATCTCGTGCGCACGAGATAAAAAAAAATTCGTATGTAATTTATAAAAATGTGTGTTTCCCTTTAGAGTTGCCGTAGGCAGCTCTAAAAGGACACACACGATTTTGTTTTATCTCGTGCGCACGAGATACTAAGTCGTGCGAACGACGATACTATCTCGTGCGCACGAGATAAAAAAAAATTCGTATGTAATTTATAAAAATGTGTGTCCCTTTAGAGCTGCCGTAAATATCTATAATATTATTATATATACATTACAATTTTATTGTATATATATATATATAGCAATCATATAAATATTTATACTACGGAAACACAACTGGATGACACATAGTGCACTGGATACACATATTTAAAATCGGTGACAATCTGAAGTGTACAGCCCCTTAAATGGCGGATGAAGAGAATAGAACGGTGAAGATGGAACGGGTTAAGTGGTTGATGATAATGATAGCCGCGTCTGGCGTTGTGGGGGTGGTGTCCTTCTTTCATCTGCCTGCACTGAACACTAAGGATAGTCTGTGCATACAAGCTGTCTCATCACAGTCGTTACTTTGCACTTGGGTGTAGTATGGAATCAGACATAATTTCGGGGGGGGGGGGGGGGGGGGGGAATAGAATTATAGTTCATCTGCTTTTAATACCATATCCCTTCTTTCATCGTACACTGAACACTAAGGATAGTATGTGCATACAGACTGTCTCACCACAGTCGTTACTTTGCAGTTAGGTGTAGTATAGAATCGGACATAATTTTGGGGGTGGGGTGGGGCGGGGGGGGGGGGAATATAATTATAGTTCCTCTGTTTTTACTACCATATCCCTTCTTTAATCTGCGTACACTAATCACCATGGATAGTTTTCTGATATCCTTATTTGACCTTTCAACCCAATGTTGTGGGTACTCGAAATAATTATTCGTCTCAATGAGACGATTCTTTTGAGTACCTACATCGTAGGGTTTGGTTGGATAATAAGAGAGATATCGTGTCGACCCCTGGGGGAAAAGAGCTGTAAATCCCTCCCTAGCTTGACCTCTGAGAGTATGTACATACAAACAGTATCATCCTAATCGTTACTGTGTACTTGCGCGTAGTATTTTCGTGTAGTAATTTCGGAAAATAAAACCCCCTAGAATTGTAGGCCCTCTGGTTTTTACTACCATATCAATATCTGTATCAGACGACTTAGAAAACATATTGGCAAAACACGTGAAAAAAAAAAAAAAAAAAAAAAAAAAACATAAATGAGATGTTTTAAAACTATTAAATATATTTAAAAAACATTGTTGCAAAAGGAGAAATTTCTCCTCATGAGCAATTTCTCCTTTTGCCACAGTGTTTTCAAAAGTCGTCTGCAGCTTAAGCATAAGATCGCGTCTGTATGCGAGCAAAGGTTAAGCAGGGACACTATATTGTAATATAGTGTCCCTGGGTTAAGTGATTCAGTTTAGGAGTTGCAATAAGGACCCCCAGATAGGCAGACGCGGTTTCATATTGTTGATGAGTTTCCCGAGGCCTTTTAGGACACCATAAACAAACACGGTTACGCCGGAGAAAGTGGGATAGTAATTAAAAAATGGATTTGTTATGTGTTAATGTTGGTAACTTGATTGTGATAGCTGAATTGTGATTGTAATTAGAAATTATTCCACGTGTTTATGTCAGTAGGAAATATTGTTTTTATTAACTTTTAATCGTGTGTAAGTGGTGGGGTACATGTATAGATGTCAAGTTTGTGACATTTTAGTATATAACAAGTGAGTACACATCTTTTGATGATAACAATCTTTACAGTAATGTGATCCGTCTTTTTATATATCTAAGTAGAGATTAATGATGTAAAACAAAACACGCTAATACTTTTTTGATGAATTTTTCTTTGATAAACAGGACACACTTTATCTTAGGTTATCGAACCTTTAACCCTGTCCCACATACAGGCGCTTTCTGACGCCTCTGCAGCGGACGACTTTGGAAAATATCGTGACAAAAAGGGTAACTTGCTCATAATGAGCGATTTGTCTTTTTGCCACAATGTTTTCGCTGATCAACTGACACACTCGATCTGAGGTCATCAAACATTTAACCCTGCCCCATATACAGACGCTTTCTGACGCCTCTGCAGCAGACGATTTTATAAATCATGACAAAAGGGGAAATTGCTGATGATGAGCAATTTCTCCTTCTGTCACAATGTTTTCAACTTTTCTTCAATAACTGTTATTTCATTTATAAAGAGTTTCCATATTTTTAAATAAATAAGTCGACTGATGCAGATTCGTTGTATGTGGGAAAGGGTTAAAACCATCTTCAAACCGAATTATATCTTAACAAAAACGTAAGTCTATACGCCTGTCTGTCTGTTCAGTATACAAGGAACTATAATTTATTTTACGTCACCTTCTAAGAAGTGTACAAGTATACCGTTTTGTTAGCCTATAATCAAATCACTTTTCTAAAATTTATTCTAGAAATATCACAAAACACATTTTTTTTCTGTAATTTGTACCCATTCTAATTGTGTCATTTTTTAGCACATTGTGTCACAATGAGATATTGCCCTTTAAGCTAGTCCAGCCGTTTAGACCCGCGTCCACGGCGAAGTGCTCGCCTAGTTTCAGGGGAGCACTGTAAGTATACGTATATAGGCCGGATGCCTTGATATTTGAATTAAAGAAACACAATTAAACTGTGACTATGGTGGCAGTAAAGCCTATTCAAATAGCGTTTAAAGTGCATTAAACACTATTAAATTTATTCATTTATTTATTGGGGTTTTACGCCGCTTTCAACATTATTTCCGTTATATCACGACGACAGTTCACTTATTCGTGATTCCTGGGGTAAACAAACCAGTACTAGGCTAGATAATGTGCCTTGCCCAAGGGCACTCCACCATGACCGTAGTGCCGCGACTGGGGATCGAACCCGGAAATGCTATTCAAACACAACTGTATTTGGAGACATGTTGGCTTACCGTCCGTACGTTTCCGAATTCAGACACCATTCATTAGATGACCTCATAATTAGAACATATCACCTATACAAATCTTTGTTAGCATATATTGTGGTGATCAA
>JASEVX010000011.1:17302322-17305756 GCA_031761405.1 Serripes groenlandicus
AATGTAGATTGATATGGATGCAGAGTGGAACAACTTCGGGAAGGTAGAAATGTGTCGATTTGGTCAATTTCTAATTTCACCCTAATGTTTTCGGAACTGTCGTCTGCTGTAAAGCGTCGTGGTGTGTCAGGGAAAATGCGTTCCTGCGCCATAAACACATATTGAAAATCTGTGTAATTATTTCATAATGTTGGACTCCTTTTTGCAACTATGATTTCAAACAAACACCATCTGCTGGATATGTGACAACAACATGTGAATGTATCTTTATCTGGAAAACGATTATATAATGGACTGTCGTATTTTAATTCTTGGTGTAGTCGTAGATCGTCCGCCCCGGTGCGAAAAGTCGTGGGTTCGATCCTCGGCCGAGTCAATACCAAAGAATCTAAGATGGTAGTAATGTGGCTAACCTGCTTGGCGCTCAGGGTGGCGAGGTTTGCATGACGCCTGACGGCTGGTGTCCTAGTTGATTGGACCATAAGTACTGGTAACTTACCATGAAATAGAGCTGAAAATTTGTCTTCCTGCTGCAAATGCCTTACTGTGGTTGCATATAGGGGAGTGGGTGCAACACTTTATTCCTGAAGGCCTACATATTATACGAACGGACGAAAAATGTTAATATATATAGGTTCTGACATGAGTTGTCATTTTATATAAAGTTTTATTAAACGAGTTCAAGAATGCCTTTGCGAGCTAATAACACATTCTTGGACGAGTTGTAATACAACTTTATGAAATGACAACGAATGTCGAATTCTTTTATCCCATGACGAAACTACTACGGTTGTACCGTTAGGGCCAATCGTGCTATCGCGCTGAGTCAACAAGCACACGCGATGCCCGATAGCACGATGACACGATGGTGATGACACGATGACACGATGACACGATGGTGATGGTACGATGACACGATGGTGATGACACGATAGCACGTTTGACGGATGACGCGATGACACGATGACACGATGGTGATGGAGCGATGCTACGATGCACGATGACGATGACGCGATATTACATCGCGTCATCGTCATCGTGCCATCGTGCCATCACATCGTTGTCATCGTACATCACCATCGTGTCATCGTGCTATCGTGGCATCGCGTATGCGCGATAGCACGATGGCCCTAACGGAACACTAGTGGGTTCCGTTAGGGCCATCGTGCTACTTCCGGCGCTGTCCAACAAACACAAGCGATGCCAGCATTGCACGATGGACACGAGGATGGTGATGACACGATGACACGATGACACGATGGTGATAGTTACGATGACACGATGGTGATGACACGATAGCACGATGACATGACTCGATGACACGATGACCCGATGTGATGGGAGCGATGCGACGATGGCACGATGACGATGATACGCGATATTACATCGCTTTCATCGTCATCCGTGCCCATCGTGCATCACCATCGTGACATCGTACATCATCATCGTGTCATCGTGTCATCGTGTCACAACCATCGTATGTCATCGGCTATCGTGGCATCGCGTATGCGCGATAGCACGATGGCCCTAACGGAACACCGTACGAAAACACACAAAGAAAATATAGGTGTTCGCTGTCAGAAAATAGTCCCAACATGTATTACTTAATAGACTATTAACTTATCACTCAAAAAGATAGTTTTATGACCGATAATGGTCCCGTTACCGCGTCCATCTATCGTGACGTTTGGTTACCGGATACACTTTCTCAGCATTTGTCTAAACATCGCGGTATGAATACACAAATAGTGATCGGTCATGTCTATAATACCCGTGTCATATTTAGGAATACGTAATGGGTATATTACATCGGATACAATCATCGTCATGTGATGATGTGCCATATGTATTTATACAATATAGATAATTTCAGATAATAAACTTCCACAACAACCCGACCACATTGGGCTTATACACAAACGACTGTGCACATTTACTGACACCTGCTCTTAGCTATCCTACACAATGTGATTATACACAAACATATATACTCGAATCCCGGCTGGGGCCAACATTCTTTCCGACGTTTGACAAAAGTCCTTGCGACATTGCGTCATTCGTCTTCCACCAATGGGCTAAGTCCCTATGTTGGAAAAGCAGCCAGTTGCTTGGGAAGATTGTTGTGTGGAGTACTGGTGATGAGAAAACCAGGAAACACATGAGTAGGTGAACTGGCCGTCGTGATATGACTGAGAAATTGTTAAAAAACGCGTTAAACCCCCAATCAATCAATCAATCAAACATGCGTGCATTCACAAAATGATTCAAGAAATATCATTTAATCGTAATACATACATAAACAGTCTGTACATAGATTTTACATAAATCAATTATTGAAATAATTTAATGATAATAAAAGGCGGATTTTTGTTAAACAACAAAAATCGTTTTGTTATTTTAACAGTATAACTTGTATAATATATTTCTGCGCCTTTGATACGATTGATCTATAAATGTAGCACATATGAATAAATATACGAGGCTAAAGCATCGTTAGCATTAAATGAATCAACGTTTGGACATCTGCTTCTGATTTTATTAATTAAGTTTTGTTAACCCTTTCCGCTAACAGACGTATGTTGGACGCATCTGCAAGCAGACGACGTTTTGAAAACATAGTGAACAAAAGAAAGAAATTTCTTCTTCTGCCACAATGTTTTCCACTTTTAGGGACATAGGTATCCATTCAATTATAGAGATTTTCTATTTTTTGACAAAATATGTTCAAAGTCGTCTCCCCTGCAGAATTGTTGTATAAGGGGAAAGGGTTAACCCTTTCCCGCTAACAGACGTGTGTTGACGATTTACCACAGGCGTCTAATGAGAAAGAAATGTTGCACAAAAAGAAATTGCTCAAGAAGACGATTTCTCCACTTGCCACAATGTTTTTGAAAGTCATTGTTGAAATAATGAAAACATAATGAAGCAGCAAAAGATTTCAATCTCTATGATATTTGAAAACACAGTATCAGTATATGGGCCATTCTGTCCCCAATCTTTGCGTCTTTCAGATCGATACACTTAATCTACAATTACTTTAAAACTCAATGACATTTTTTCAATGCAATTCGGAGTTTCTACGCAAACAATGGTTGTTAAGGGGACTATAGGCTCTAGATTATTGGACGCGCGATTCTTTTGGCGTAATTTGACCTATATGGAATTCCGTTTTGGGGGGGCCCAATCCTATACGTCTTCAGATCGATACACTAGGCTTTTTATAAAACTAGTTTATTTCTTCGGTATCGAAATCCGCCGGATTTCCTGTGTACATTTCCAATTATGATATTTCATAATAACTACTATCGTTGCTATGGGAAACCCAATACAGGTATTTCATCATTAGTAATATTGCAGGATGTTCGATTAGAAGGGGACATGAGTTGCCTTCATAGATACGGTATTGATTTCCTCCAAGCATGTTGTCTTCGTTA
>JASEVX010000011.1:17310956-17428511 GCA_031761405.1 Serripes groenlandicus
CATCACCATCGTGTCATCGTACCATCACCATCGTGTCATCGTGCTATCGTGGCATCGCGTATGCGCGATAGCACGATGGCCCTAACGGAACACTAGTGTTCCGTTAGGGCCATCGTGCTATCGCGCTGTCAACAAACACAAGCGATGCCACGATAGCACGATGACACGATGGTGATGACACGATGACACGATGACACGATGGTGATAGTACGATGACACGATGGTGATGACACGATAGCACGATGACGATGACGCGATGACACGATGACACGATGGTGATGGAGCGATGCTACGATGGCACGATGACGATGACGCGATATTACATCGCGTCATCGTCATCGTGCCATCGTGCCATCACCATCGTGTCATCGTACCATCATCATCGTGTCATCGTGTCATCGTGTCATCACCATCGTGTCATCGTGCTATCGTGGCATCGCGTATGCGCGATAGCACGATGGCCCTAACGGAACACCGTACGAAACACACAAAGAAAATATAGGTTTTCGCTGTCAGAAAATAGTCCCAACATGTATTACTTAATAGACTATTAACTTATCACACAAAAAGATAGTTTTATGACCGATAATGGTCCCGTTACCGCGTCCATCTATCGTGACGTTTGTGTTTACCGGATACACGTTCTCAGCCATTTTGTAAACATTCGCGGATGAATACACAAATAGTGATTCGGTCATGTTATATTACACGTGTCATATTTAAGGAATACGTAATGGGTATATTACATCGGATACAATCATCGTCATGTGATGAAGTGCCATATGTTATTTACAAATATAGATAATTTCAATAATAAACTTCCACAACACCCGACCACATTGGGCTTATACACAAACGACTGTGCACATTTACTTACACCTGCTCTTAGCTATCATACACAATGTGTTATACACAAACATATATACTTCGAATCCCGGCTCGGCCAACATTCTTTCCGACGTTTGACAAAAGTCATTGCGACATGCGTCATTCGTCTTCCACCAATGGGCTAAGTCTATGTGGAAAAGCAGCCAGTTGCTTGGGAAGATTGTTGTGTGGAGTACTGGTGTGAGAAAACCAGGAAACACATGAGTAGGTGAACTGGCCGTCGTGATATGACTGAGAAATTGTTAAAAACGGCGTTAAACCCCAATCAATCAATCAATCAAACATGCGTGCATTCACAAAATGATTCAAGAAATATCATTTAATCGTATACATATATAAACAGTCTGTACATAGATTTACATAAATACAATTATGAAAATAATTTAATGATATTAATAGGCGATTTTTGTTAAACAAACAAAAATCGTTTTGTTATTTTAACAGTATAACTTGTATAATATATTTCTGCGCCTTTGATACGATTGATCTATAAATGTAGCCGTATGAATAAATTATACGAGTCTAAAGCATCGTTAGCATTAAATGAATCAACGTTTGGACATCTGCTTCTGATTTTATTAATTAAGTTTTGTTAACCCTTTCCCGCTAACAGACGTATGTTGACGCATCTGCAGCAGACGACGTTTTGAAAACATAGTGAACAAAAGAAGAAATTTCTTCTTCTGCCACAATGTTTTCCACTTTTAGACATAGGTTATCCATTCAATTATAGAGATTTTCTATTTTTTGACAAAATATGTTCAAAGTCGTCTCCTGCAGAATTGTTGTATAAGGGAAAGGGTTAACCCTTTCCCGCTAACAGACGTGTGTTGACGAATTTACCACAGGCGTCTAATGAGAAAGAAATGTTGCACAAAAAGAAATTGCTCAAGAAGACGATTTCTCCACTTGCCACAATGTTTTTGAAAGTCATTGTTGAAATAATGAAAACATAATGAAGCAGCAAAAGATTTCCATCTTCTATGATATTTGAAAACACAGTATCAGTATATGGGCCATTCTGTCCCAATCTTTTGCGTCTTTCCAGATCGATACACTTAATCTACAATTAATTTAAACTCAATGACATTTTTTCAATGCAATTCGGAGTTTCTACGCAAACAATGGTTGTTTAAGGGACTATTTGGCTCTAGATTATTTGGACGGCGGATTCTTTTGGCGTAATTTGACCTATATGGAATTCGTTGTCCCAATCCTATACGTCTTTCCAGATCGATACACAGCGTTTATAAAACTAGTTTATTTCTTCGGTATCGAAATCCGCCGGATTTCCTGTGTAACATTTCCAATTATATAATTTCATAATAACTTCTATCGTTGCTATGGGAAACCCAATACAGGTATTTCATCAATTAGTAATATTGCAGGATGTTCGATTTGAAGGGACATGAGTTGCCTTCATAGATACGGTTTGATTTCCTCCAAGCATGTTGGTCTTCGTTTAATGAATTAGGGCGAATACGAAACGGGTGGTCATGGGAGGACAACGGGCATTTTACACATGTGTAGCAGACGACATTTAAGTACATTAAGGAAAAAGGATTATGAGCACTTACTACTTTTTCCACAATGTTTTCAACTCTACTGAAAACATGTAAATACGTATACATTTAATTATAGAGATAATTTTATTGACTTACATTAACTATTGTTTTATAATCTCAGTCATTAAGTTTAAGAATGTATTTATACAATGTTCATACATCATGACTTACATTACATATTGTTTTGTAATCTCAGTCATTAAGGTTAAATATATATTCATATATAATACAATGCTCATTCATTTTGACTATGATTGAACAAGATAAGGATTGAAAACAGAGCCTGAGGCTTATTTGTCTCCTCTCAGACATTATGCGATGTAGCCAAGATAGGTGGGTACAAAAACTGTAGAGTAATATGACTGAAACACGCGCAAGTTAAATACGCATTTTCAAAAATATTTCAGTCGCATTACGACGACCATTTCCCCACCCCATGTGTTTGCTAATTTTTCTCACACCATATTCCCACAAAACAACTGTCCCGGGGACACTGTAGACAGCTTTAAAATACAGTGATGAAATGAGCCGTCTCGCGAGAAAACCAACATTGTGGACTCTGCGTAAAGTATCGACCCGGATAAGCATAAGCATGCCGCGCAGGCTCACCCGGATAGATATACACTTTTTGCCTCCTGTGGATTTTCTGTTTCAGGAATAGCTACTCTATACATCTATCCCCCTAAGACGGAATGTGTCGGCCGGATCAGTCTGCGCGGACAGCGCAGGCTGATCTGGTCGATACATTACGCAGATGTCTATCGCCGCAGCTGCATTTTGGGGGCATTTTGAGAAAACCAACAGTGTGGACTCTGCGTAAAGTATCGATCCGGATAAGCATAAGCATGCCGCGCAGGCTCTCACCCGGATATACACTTTTTGCCTCCTGTGGATTTTCTGTTTCATGAATCATTACTCTATACCTCCATCCCCCTGAGACGGAATGTGTCGGCCCGGATCAGTCTGCGCGGACTGCGCAGGCTGATCTGGGTCGATACATTACGCAGATGCCATACTGTTGGTTTTTTATCGCGGGAAGCCTCAAATGTACTTGCACTGGACCATCAGAAAGAGCGTTGTCGAGCCAGGGTACGAACTCGTTAAGCATTTTGTAAAATATTCCATATCACTGTATTTGTTGTTCCTGGTCGATTGGGGATAATCAACCAAAATTTAACTTACGCCAATGCAATTCCGCCACAAATAAGCTTCTTTTCCGAGGTTAAATTATTTCGTTGTTGATAAAATTACTTCATAAACTCTTTCGCCGAGCCCTGGTAGCTCAGTCGGTAGCGACGCGGGCTGTCAATCCAGGGGTTGTGAGTTCGAATCCCGGCTCGGCCAACTTTCTTTCCGACGCTTGACAAAAGTCAATGCGACATGCGTCATTCGTCTTCCACCAATGGGCTAAGTCTATGTGGAAAAGCAACCAGTTGCTTGGGAAGTTTGTTGTGTGGAGTACTGGCGTGAGAAAACCAGGAAATGCATGAGTAGGTGAACTGGCCGCCGTGATATGACTGAGAAATTGTTAAAAATGGCGTTAAACCACAATCAATCAATCAATCAATCAATCAATCAATCAATCAATCAATCAATCAATCATAAACTCTTTCGCTGCATAAAGGCAATTAATGGCTTTTGCAAACAATGCAGATTCAGGTGAGACAGCTTCTCCTGAAATCTACATTGTTAGCTACGTAGTTATTTAATAACTTTAAACATTTGCATATAAACTTGATTTTAAACTTATTTAATTACTATTTCTCAACTATTTCATTGTCTTTGACACCATTTCTGTATGTATATTTGTGAATATCAACCATGAGCTGTTCATGCTTAAGTTGAAAATAAAATATTTGTTCTGTTCTGTTTAATTTTAATTTTACCAAAATTCTTGTTGGACGATATATCGAGTGATCCAATTGTCCACATTGACGAGTCGACTTTGAGATATTCGGCTGTGACAGAGTTAACAACTTGATCCGGTAAATAAATTAATGTTTACAATTATAATGTAGATCGGCCATTATTGCGTGTACGGAGTACAATCGCTTTGGACTCTTGGCCCGAAGCACTTCATAAATTACGGGTTGTGGTTTTAATAATTACTCTCCATTGGTTACTATAACGAGCATTCATCCTGGCGCATGCAGTACAAGCTACGTCATTTAACCAGGGGCGTAGCTCCCTTTAGGCACTGTAGGCACGTGCCTACACATTTATTCCCAAAATGCTCACAAAATGCAGCTGCGGCGATAGACATCTGCGTAATGTATCGACCAGATCAGCCTGCGCTGTCCGCGCAGACTGATCCGGCCGACACATTCCGTCTTTGGGGGATAGATGTATAGAGTAGTGATTCCTGAAACAGAAAATCCACAGGAGGCGAAAAGTGTCTATCCGGGTAGGCCTGTATGGCATGCTTAGGCTGATCCAGGTCGAGACGGCCTACACATTGATTATTGCAAAGCTACGCTCCTGTTAACTCTTTTGCACACACAACAAAGCGGAAGCAGACGACTTTGATAACAGCTAAAATAATGTGGAAGATATCTATAAATTATTAAAGTATATAACTTTGGTAGAGTCGAAAAATGTGTCGCAACATAAGAACTTGCTCATTATGGGCAACTTTACCTTAAGCAACCATTGTTCTCTAAAGTTGTCTGATGTATTTGCGTCAAAAATATGTTTGTATGTGGGAAAGAGTTTTAAAAATTTGTAAGGTTAGGTGTTATAGGGTTGGTAGGTTTATATCAAATCTATCTTGGTTGAAGTTTAACTGAATCGCTTTCCCAGATGCATCTTTTTCAGGCTTATGTTTAATTCTTAATCGAATGTTCTTTCAAAATTAAGAATTGCCCCTTTTGGCTTTTATTCGCTGTCTATGTTATGCTTTGACCGATATATCCTAGTATAGGTTCACCGGTCCGGGAATAGGTACCTGCTTTAAGAAGGAAACAAAGAATAGTCCATGTTTGGCCATGAAACATTGGAGCACTTGCAGGAATATATGATTATAATTACCATGAGTATCACAATTAATCGAAAAATGTGCATTAACCCTTTCGCACATGCCGACTCTTTCTGATACCTCTGTAGCAGACAACTTTTGCAAACACTGTATGGCAAAAGGCGAAATTGCTCATATTGAGCAATTTTTCCTTATGCCACGTCGAGCCCCGGTAGCTCAGTCGGTAGCGACGCTGGCTGTCAATCCCGGGGTTGTGAGTTCGAATCCCGGCTCGGCCAACTTTCTTTCCGACGATTGACAAAAGTCAATGCGACATGCGTCATTCGTCTTCCACCAATGGGCTAAGTCTATGTGGA
This sequence comes from Serripes groenlandicus, assembly GCA_031761405.1. Classification (NCBI taxonomy): domain Eukaryota; kingdom Metazoa; phylum Mollusca; class Bivalvia; order Cardiida; family Cardiidae; genus Serripes; species Serripes groenlandicus. Next base: position 17,316,740 of record JASEVX010000011.1, read on the forward strand.
AAAGCAGCCAGTTGCTTTGGGAAGTTTGCTGTGTGGAGTACTGGTGTGAGAAAAACAAGGAAATGCATGAGTAGGTGAACTGGCCGCCGTGATATAACTGAGAAATTGTTAAAAATGACGTTAAACCCCAATCAATCAATAATTCAATCAATCCTTATGCCACAATGTTTTCAACTTTATTCAATAATGGCTGTTTCATAGAGAGTAAACATATTTTGAATAGACGTTCTTAAAGTCAACTGCTGCAGATTCGTGGTAGGTGGGGAAGGGTTAAAGACGCCTCAATCAGAATAAGGGTTATCGGTTATCATTTTGCCCCCATTTATTTTGTTCCTCAAATCACAATTATTTCCTCCTCTATCACGTATTTAGTGACATCACCTTTAAAGATTTTCCTTAAAAAACAACAACACGTGCCTTAATCCATTTCCCACATACTAACGCTTTCTGGCAGCAAGCAACCAATGAGCAATTTTCCACTTTGCGACAACGTTTTCAACTGTATTTCATAATACAACTTTTATTTAAGGATATTTTCCATAGTTTTACTTAGATGCTTTCTTTATCGTCTGCTGCAGAGTTGTTTTAAGTGGGAAATGGTTACACTCGTATAATCGTATTCGTACTTGAGCATTTTACTCTTACTAAAATTGATGTTATGTTACGTTCTTTACGATAATGTAAACTCAGTTTATGGCGGTAATGATTGCAACACAAATAGGATGTTACTTCGTGCAATTACCCTTTCACCACTGTAAGTGCCTATCTATACATGCGGTAAAAAGTTAAATACCAAATGGCAAACAATGCAGTCTTCAGGAGAGACAGTTCTTTACGAGCTGTTTCACCTGAATCACAATTGTTTGACAAAGCCTTCAATTTCCATTGACAGCAAAATGGCTAATATGTAAAATCTAGTCGAAAAAGTTGGATTGTTGAAACCGTTTGTATTCAGCAAGATCGAAAGGGATAAGTACTTCCCAATTGTCAAACGTAATGTAACATATTACGTTAGATGTGACAAATAGGAAGATATTTATATTTATATAGATCATGTTCATGACTAGTCATATTAACCGGAAGTATATTTGTTGTATCATTTTGTCAACTTGCAGACAGACTTAAGCTTGTAACTAAAGCTGGTGTGCTTTCAATTGATTATAACATTTGCTAACCAAAATTCAAGGCAACAATAAAATAACAGCTAATGCGAATTAGCTGTGATTTGAAGGTCGATTTGCTTTTTGGGGTTTTACGCCGGTTTCTACATTATGTTAGTTATATCACGGCGACAGTTCACGTATTCATGATCCCCGGATAAACAAACCAGTTAGCAAACGTGCCTTGTCCAAGGGCACTCCACTATGACCGTCGTGCCGCGACTGGGGATCGAACCCGGGACGCCCGGTTTTAAATCCCCGACGCTAACCACTCGACCATGGCGGATGAAGTTAACGCAACTCTGGTTAGAATTCTTTCAATGTTAATCTTGACTACTGAGTGTTGGCTGCCGACATTTAAAACAAATCAATTGGTCAAAATATTTCCGCGATGGTGTCTTTATTGCAGAATTCCGCTATATTAGGTTGTTGTATAAACTCAAAAGAATGCGTAGTCTGCTCGAAATCTTAAGAATGTTTTCATCAAAAGTAATTTGGACACTTATGCGTATAGTTACAATCAAAATGGTCAATACATTCTATAGTGTTTCGCTATTATAGACATTCTGAAGCAGGTCGGTCCGTTACATTTGTTTGGTGAAATAACTCTAAAAATAGCTTAGTCATCTATGTACCGGAAGAGCATTTACATCATAAGAAATATGGACACTTAACCATGTTTTATAAAAAAGTAACAATGGGGACTTGTATTAATTACTTTCAACCGGATATTTTATTTTGACTGATTAATTGTGGGTAAGCAACTCCTTTGCTTTTTCATACTTACGACAATATCGCTCTGCCATAACGTGTTGTTTAAAAACAAATCATGTTTCATATATTAAGGTTAATCAATAATGAGTGTTTTAATTATAGCAATGTTAGATCTAATCAAGGCGGATATTCAAACCAAACTGGAAGTGATTTATCATAACGTAATACGGATAACAGTGTGCAGTAAATACAGTTGTTGTAATCAAACTGAACTCTCAACAGAAAGGAAGTGAATAATTGTATATCATAACGCAATACGGATAACATTGGGAAGTGAAGTCAGGTGTAATCAAACTGAAATCTCAAACACAAACTCTCAACCAAACAGAAAGGAAGTGAATAACTGTATAGCATAACGCAATACGGATAACATTTGGAAGTGAAACGACAGGTGTAATCAAACTGAACACTCAAAACTAGACACTCGACCAAACAGAAAGTGAATAACTGGATATCATAACAAAATACAGATGTCATAACGTGTTTACGTATATCATAACGTAATACATGTTACATAACGTTAAACGGATATCATAACGTAATACATGTAACATAACGTTATATAGATATCATAACGTAATACAGATTACATAACGATATACAGATATTATAACGTAATACAGATAACATAACGTTATACAGATATTATAACGTAATACAGATAACATAACGTTATACAGATATTATAACGTAATACAGATAACATAACTTTATAGAGATATCATAACGTAATACGGATATCATTGATAGGTAAGTCATATATAATAGTCAAGGTGGACACTCAAACCAACTGAAAGTGTATACACGAATACCATAACGCAATACGGGTGATTCTATATATAGCATAGGATATGGATGACCGTACTTAAATGAATGCATTTGTATAATTACATTAAATCACACATGTTAGAATGCTCCATCCAACTGAATGTCAAACACTAGCATAAAACAATACGGATTACTAAATATGTGTTAATCAATAAGGATTATCAAACGATGGTTGATATCACATAAACCATGGATAACTGTATTGTAATGGATAAGTGTGTGTGTTTTGTGTTTATAAGTTTCTTGTGTCTGGTTTCTGCCAGTCGGTTAAAGAATGTCACCATATCTGGAAATTTTACCATTGGTGCTATGTTCCCGATAACAACAGCCGAAAACTGTGGCATTGACATTATTGATCAGAATGGAATACAGAATCTCGAAGCTCTGATATTTAGCGTAGACAAAGTTAACAAAGAAGTACTCAAAGAGATAGGTGAGTTCCTTTTTTTATTTTCCTACCATAAAACGAAGAGTTTGTTGGGGGTTGTGAACTGACGAATGCCAAGTCTCGTCTGTTGGAAATAAGGCATTACTGAATAATTATTAAAGCCAGAGTTATGTGACTTGGTATAGAGATGTGTATTGTTCCTAGGAACATGTGTACCAAGTTTCACTTGAACATATTGAACTGTTTATTAGTTATAAGCTAAGGTTAACGTTTTATGACGCCGCAGACGCAGACGACGACGACGGCAATGGTATAGCAGACAAGCTAATAAAACAAGTTGATTTGAACGAGATTGTTCAGTAGGTACCTAATCGAACTTGAATTCGAACTTTATGAGTTCCCACGACAAACGTGGATGGCTAAAATTGGCGAAAAACGTAGAACTAAAAGGAATCGTTTTACCCCCAATCAATTAAGATAATTAATCAGATATGCAAATTAGATGCAGTTGCATTACAAACAAAAGACAAGTGATGCATGAGAACCGGGTAGTTTTTAACGATAAATCTTTGGTTTGTTTGTGATGCATGACGATGGGCGTGGCTTAAAGTGCCATCTCGGACCAATGCATACACATGTATTGATTTAATTATAACGCAATCATAAATGTCTTATTGGCCCCCACAGCAACTGGTCAGTATGTATATATACACACTCGACCCTCCATGATGCGCTCATCTAAACATTTCAGTTGTAAATAAAACAAGATTGCCATGATTGTCATATATCACACACCTAATTAAATAGAACTTCAAAAGCTTTCAAAGTTTGTTTTTCTACGTGTATGTATACACGCAAAATGAGCCCAACCCCTTGGTGGCTATGTTGATCAATAAATCAGAATAATATTTGAACACTATTGGTTGAGGGACACACCAGGAACCTTTATGGCAAATAATCTTTTAAAATCGGACCGCTTTTTCTGATCAGGAAGATTCTTAAAGATTCCACTGAACATACGTATAAGGAAAACAAGGAAAACAAGACCCGCCCCATGTAGACGGGTCGGAATAAGTTTAGCAATCTTAGTCATGGGTCACCCACGGAGCAGTTGTGTAAAATTACTCTGAAATCAGGCCTGTACTTTTGAACAAGAATATTTTAACTTGCTCGGGGCAGTCATTTGTTTTACACTGTATTTTCCACGTAGCTATCCTTCACCATTAATGTCGTAAGCAAGTGTGTACATTGTTATTGTATAATAAATACAATAGGTCGTATATCAAGGTTTAAATACGTAAGGATATCGAAAATAGGTCAAGCTTGTCAATGAACATAGTTGAAAAGATGGATACTATTTTTTCCTTGAAAGATTCTCTTGATTCTAAAGATACTTTGATAATAAGTTAATAAATTCCTTAATTCATTGTCGTTATAACTGTTCTTAAATTTCTTCCACGATGCATGAGCGTCTTAATTACAAACATAGGGAACAGGCAAGGAGGTGCAAGATGAGACGGGCAGTCATTATGGAGTACCCTAACGAAACGCACATTGCAATGCTTATTTAGTCTTAACTAGTCATCGAAGTATCATAAATAAGTGCACTGTTGTCGTGATATAACGGACATTTTTATTGAAAACTGAACACAATAACTGTAATTTATCGAACATATTTGTTTTACAGGCATCACGCTGGGCACGATCGCATATGACACGTGTTATAACGAATCGAGGGCGTTAGAGCGAGCGTTAGACCTGGTTCAGGGAAATGCCTTCGAACAGAAGTGTAAAGCAAGAATGAGGCCAGGGTGAGTACATCTGGTCACTAATTCTATGTACCGTTCATTAGACGGCTTTGACTATTTAGGTTACAATACACACACACAAAAAAAAAACTTCTTTGCTTTCATGTAGATCGACCAGTTTCAGTACTCAATTATCACACTTTCTAAGCGTTTCTCATGTAGAACACCATATGTCATTGAAAAGAGTTACCTCCTAGCTTTAAAACAATTCAAAGAAAATGTGGGGTCATGCATTATGCAAGAAAGAACTCACCAGGCGAAAATGGTAACCGTCATTTTGGACCAAATCGGGCCCGTACAAAACCGGTGTTAAGCATTCTCTACTTTCACTTTTAAACAAGGTCAAAATACTAAAAGTGATCAAATCATTTCCAGTGCATCCTATACACATTCACAATGCATTTAAACTCAATGTCATATATTCAATACATTCTGGTGATGGTATACACTCATTCATATTTAGGGACTATAATAGATCAGCAAGTCATCGGATGTATTTAGCGTAATTTGACCTTTATAAAGCCATGCTATACGGACCCCTAATATTCGCATTTCCGATTAGTTTGTATAGAAGTTGTTTACTGTAAAATAATCCCCAGGTACTGTCCATTTCAATTTTGTTCTATAATAGGTTACGCACAACAGCACAATGTTAACATATCTTTGTTAATAAAATGAATGTGTTAATTAAAAAGCATGATATAAAATATTTTAAACAAGGAAAGACAATGATACAGCGAGTTATTTATTTAAAATAACCAGACAATGTAGATACAGGTGTTTTTTTCTCTTTGCTATTATAATTTGACTCTCAATATAGTTATCTTTGCAATACAGCGGCTTAATTTTAATTTTGAAATGACATACTATGTGTTAATTGCACCCAGGAGTGTGTTAACTATGTCATGACCTCTTTGTAGAAAAAATAATTTGCGATCGACCCCCAATCTGTAAATACAATGTTGCGCTTTCAACTCAAGTATTATTCAAAATAAGGACACAACAAAGGGCTATTGTGAAGTGTTTTTGATTTACTTTTGTGATCGGTAAATCCTTGTCAAAATATAATCTGTGATCTGCAGTTAGCTCCCTTGCTGTAAGTCCTTTCAGTGCTTTGATTCTATTGCATAAGTCAAACCAATGAAATTTAACGTACTTTCAACTTATATCGTATATTTACTATCAAAGTAATTCGTGTTACGTTCCGTTTTGTTTTATTTGGGGTTTTACGCCGTTTTCAATATCATATAGGTTACACTCTGTAATAAACCGCATCTGGTGATTCGGAAATGTCCGGTCTGACGTTATTTAAATGACTTTCACGTACAAATAGACAGACAGTGATGACTCTGCTGAGAGTTCGTATGTGCGCACACTATAGTTTTCATTTTAGATATATACTATAAGACCATGAATTGCCAGATTTGGCTCAATGATATGACTGACACAAGTCTTTCGTTCCTAAACTCTTTCACTGCCGAATTTCACAAAATCGCCTCTTCCGTGTTGAAAATTGGACCACTTTATTTTTCGTCTAATAGGAATTTCGGTAAATTTATTGTCTAAATGGCAAACAATTCGGATTTCCGGGGAGAAATCTGCATTGTTTGCAAAAGCCTTTAACCCTTTCCTCATACGACAATTCTGCAGCAGATGACTTTGAACATATTTTGTCAAACAATAGAAAGTCTCTATAAGTGAATGGATAACCTATGACTAAAAGTGGTAAACATTGTGGCAAAAGGAGGAATTGCTCGTTTTGAGCAATTTCTTCTTTTGTCACTATGTTTTCAAAAAGCTGTCTGCTGCAGATGCGTCAGCAAGCGTCCATATGAGGAAAAGGGTTAACAACAAGAATATAAACGAGTTGCTTTTTACAACACACACATTAGTATTTTCGAATAATTTTCGTCACTCGCACATATGTGGTAAGCGAAAGCTTTGCCAACCAAAAATGCATATACACCACTCATGCCTGATGCAAAGATATCGAGGGCTTGGCGTGAAACGGTTGTAACTTAAAACCTATTTTGAAAACCCTGGTTTAGGGGCAATTTTGACCCTTTTGTAAACAATGCAAATTTAGGTGCCATTGCTCAGAACGAGCAATGGCACCTAAATTTACATTGTTTACCAAGAAAAGTGATTTAACGCTTATAAAGACTTTATGGTGAGGTGATTAACCTTGGTAAAAACATACCAATTTTAGATACAACTGTTTCACGCCAAGCCCTCGATATCTTCTCTAACACGTATATGTTGAAAAGCAGCCAGTTGCTTGGACAGTCTGTTGTGTGGAGTACTGGTGTGAGAAAGCCATGACTAGGTGAACTGGTCGCGGTGAAATAACTTAAAATTGTTGAAAACGGCGTTAAACCACAATCAATCAATCACAATGTTACCTTAAGTGGTCCTTACAATATGGTGGTATAATCACACGACAGACCTTTGACATTTGAGCCGATTCACGAGAAAACCAACAATATGGGTTCTGCGTAATGTATCAACCCAGATCAGCCTGCGCAGTCCGCGCAGGCTTATCCGGGCCGACACATTCCGTCTCACGTATAGAGTAATGATTCCTGAGACAGGAAATCCACAGGAGGCGAAACGTATCTGTCCGGGTTAGCAAACGCGGCATGCTTAGGTTGATCCAGGCCGATACTTTACAGAGATACAGAGGCCACAATGTTTGTTTTCTCGCGGGACGGCTCATTTTATTGAAGAGGTTTCTTTCTATTTCAGTTTTTCACAGGCGGAGAAGATTATCGGTGTTGTAGGAGCAGCCACTTCAGCTGTATCAATACAACTGGCTAGTTTTCTCAGGCTCTTCAAGATTCCACAGGTAATCAATAGATAATATACCATGGTAATAGTATAGTTATATTCGCTTGTAACTAATCAATATTTCATATACCATGGTAATAGTATAGTTATATTCGCTTGTGACTAATCAATATTTCATATACCATGGTAATAGTATAGTTATATTCGCTTGTGACTAATCAAATTTCATATACCATGGTGATAGTATAGTTATATTCGCTTGTGACTAATCAATATTTCATATACCATGGTGATAGTATAGTTATATTCGCTTGTGACTAATCAATATTTCATATACCATGGTAATAGTATAGTTATATTCGCTTGTGACTAATCAATATTTCATATACCATGGTAATAGTATAGTTATATTCGCTTGTGACTAATCAATATTTCATATACCATGGTAATAGTATAGTTATTTTCACTTGTGGCTAATCAAATTTCATATACCATGGTGATAGTATAGTTATATTCGCTTGTGACTAATCAATATTTCATATACCATGGTAATAGTATAGTTATATTCGCTTGTGACTAATCAATATTTCATATACCATGGTAATAGTATAGTTATATTCGCTTGTGACTAATCAATATTTCATATACCATGGTGATAGTATAGTTATATTCGCTAGTGAATGATTTGTTTTATTGGAGGTTTTCGAGGTTTTTAACTTTAGTTTAGTTATAACAGTTCAGGTATTCATGCGTCTTCGGTAAACAAACAAGTACTAGAATAGGGAATGTTTCTTGCTAAATGACAATCCGCCATGACCGCTGCGAGTGGGGATCGAACCATTGACGCTCGGTTCTAAATCCATGAGTCTAACCACTCGACCACGACGTATTCCGACTTGTGAATTAATTGATGAATGAATGAATGAATGAATGAAAGACTGAATGTTATAACGACGGATTAGAAGGATGGATGGATGGATGGAAGGATGTGTTAGTTGATATAATTATGAATGAATGAATGAATGGATGAACGAATGGGTTGACGGATGGATGGATTAATAATTGAATGAGTGAATGAAAGAACGAATGGACAGATGGATGGATGGATGAATTTATAATTGAATGAGTGAATGAAAGAACGAATGGACATATGGATGGATAGATGGATTAATAATTGAATGAGTGAATGAAAGAACGAATGTACAGATGGATGGATGGATGAATTTATAATTGAATGAGTGAATGAAAGAACGAATGGACAGATGGATGTATGGGTGAATTAATAATTGAATGAGTGAATGAAAGAACGAATGGACAGATGGATGGATGGATGGATTAATAATTGAATAAGTGAGAGAATGAATGAATGAATTAATTAATGAATGGATGGATGGATGAAATGAGGAAGGAATGAATGTATGCACGGATGGATGGTCTAGCAACGTTAAGAGATATGCTATTTGATTAAGTAAGGATGTAGGTTTAACTCTTTCAGCGCCACAGGCTATTTTGAGGTTTTTGCAAACAATGCAGATTCAGGTGAGACAGCTCGTAACGAGCTGTCTCACCTGAAATCAGCATTGTTTGCATTTTAGTTACCAAAATAGTCCAACACTTTCATAAATTAAGAAATGGACACACCCGATTTTGAACATGGAAGAGTCTACGTTAAACAATTCGGCGCTGAAAGAGTTAAGAAGAACGGTGTTATGCTAATGATCCCAAAATGTCCATTTTTCAATTTATGAAAGTTTTGGACTATTTTGGTAACTAAACGGCAAACAATGCTGATTTCAGGTGAGACAGCTCGTTACGAGCTGTCTCACCTGAATCTGCATTGTTTGCAAAAACCTCAATATTGCCTTTGGCGCTGAAAGAGTTAAGGCATGTACATGTACAAGGTACCTTGATCAAGTAAACACCTAACAATCTAGAATAGCTACCTACTGTCGAAAGTAATATGTGTAAACACCAATGCGTGCAAACGATCGGAAATGCTCAACTGTTAATCATTATAACGGACATACTATATTTCCGGAAACAATTGTTTGCAAAAACCTCAATATTGCCTTTGGCGCTGAAAGAGTTAAGGCATGTACATGTACAAGGTACCTTGATCAAGTAAACACCTAACAATCTAGAATAGCTACCTACTGTCGAAAGTAATATGTGTAAACACCAATGCGTGCAAACGATCGGAAATGCTCAACTGTTAATCATTATAACGGACATACTATATTTCCGGAAACAAATACAACTAGCGTACTTACCACGTTAAACTGGCGTTATCAAATGATATTCAGCCTGATAAGGAAACTTCTTTCTTCTGTCCGACTTCTATATAGGCCTTCTTTGTAAAACAACTAAACGTCTTGGTCAACATGCAGATGCATTTTTTTACACATCAGCAATACACGACATTTAAGCAATGCGAGAAATATTTCGTTTTGTGACAATGTTTTAAACGATAATCAATACGTATATCATAATTCATAGAGGTTATCAGAAGATGTGTTGTAAAAGGGGAAGGGTGAACCGGACGATTTGCTCTTCATTGTCCCTTCCTTGCCCTACTTACACAGTGTGTGTATACCACGTGACTTTCAACGTCATATTTGCATCGTCAGACGACAATAATTCCTCTTGATAAGAAGTAAAAACAATGGTAACTTTATTATTTCTTCACCCTTTTTAATGAAACATGGCGCAGTCTACGACGCTTACAATTATCCTATCTCCGGTGTTTTACAGGAATTTGATGAGTGGTCTTGTTTTTTCAAACACTTCGAGGAAATTGTTCTCAAAATCCAATCGGCGATCTTAATACATTTTGAGAACAGATTCGTCGAAGTGTTTGAAGAAATTAAACCACTAATCAAACTCTATTAAAAACCGGCGATAGGGCGTAGACTGTGTCATGTTTCATTTAAAATGGTAAGGAAATAAAATAGTTACCTTTGTTTTTACTTCTAAACCGAAGCAAAATATTGCTGTCCGCCGTAGTATTTGTGACGTCAAATGTCACGTGGTATACACACACTGTTACATGTATACCGACCTTCGTCATACACAACTGGAACAATTACATGTTTTGATCAGCTCCTATTAAAGATATGTTTGAATTATTCGGTGCCATTCATGACCTAGTTCAATTTTATACTGATGGTGCATTTCCGGAATGAATGTTATTTGGATGAATTGCACCCCGCTAAAAACAAAAAAGAATAGTTCATCATCAGTATATTTAAACATTTGTAACCGATAACTGTTTATGAGATCGAACTATTTTTCTTAGAAAAGAAAAGCGTTACAGTCTGGCATGCCTTGCAAGAAGGTAATGTGTGTAGCACGTGTGTGAAGAGCTTTAACCATTTCCCACATAGAGACGCATCCTGACGCCTCTGCAGCAGGCGACTTTAGTAAATATTGTGACAGAGGGCGAACTTGTCCTTCTGCCACAATGTGTTCAACTCTTTTCAATGATCTTTCTTTCATTTATAGACAATTTCCATATTTTTATCAAGATGTTTTCGAAGTCGTCTAATGTTGGTTTGTCTTATGTGGGAGAAAGGGGTTTAGATCGCAAACCTTGAATGGTGAAGTTAAGAAAACTCTTAGACACTCCACTAATGTACCAACTTGTTGCAAAGGTAGAGCGTCAGCTTCTCGTATCGAAGGTCCAGGGTTCGAATCCCGTGATAAGCGGATACTGACTTTTGGATATTTCCCCCACGCGCGGTGCGAGTACTGGTCAAGTCTCCGGGTAGCAGACATCAATCGTGATTAATATAAGCTGAAAGCATGTTTCGCAAACGATGACAAAATAAATAAGTTTAGGCTAAACTAGTGTATAAATAAAATTAGCTCGACAGAATTAATTAATTAATGGTTATATTTAAACATAAACATTTAAAAAAAGAATGATGTTATTAAAAATTGATTAAGTCAGTGCTTAACTGAATGTAAGTATAACCCAATTAAGAATAAGTATAACTGAATTGTTATCAAGCTTTTGTAATTTATAGTATCTTAGACACTCCACTGGTTATATGTAAACATAAACATCTACAAAAATTGTTGTTAAACATTGATTAAGCCAGTGCTTAAATAAACGTTTATATAACCCAATAATAATAAAGTATATATAGAATCTGTCAATTGTCATTTTATATAAAGTTTTATGAATGTCAGATTTTTTTTATCACATGACGAAACACAAAAAAAAAAATCAAAAAAAAATCGATCTTTCGCTGTCAGAAAATAGTCCCAACAGATAATACTTAATAGACTGTTAATTTATCACAAACAAGAAATAATATCTTTAAAAAAAGATAAACGGCGATCAATATGAGAAAACACTAAGAAATGGAACATGCGCATATTATTTGACTTGAATATCAGAAAGGTTCTATGTGTTTACCAAAGGCTTATCGGCAATCTCCATCCAGCTTTAGTTTCTACAAATAGATTATCAAGGCCGAGAATACGCCACATGACTGGAGATTACGCGAGGCTCCCAAGAGGTGTATAAGTTTCAATTGACGATAACTAACTGAAAACTTATCAAGTTTCAAAAATAATTAATATTTTGCTCTTAAATATTATAATTTATACGTTTTCAATGATTGTTTTCACTGAAGTTTATTTCTTAAGGAAAACAATTAAAAGTTGGTTAGTATGCAGAACATTTCATTTTAAAACTTCATCTTATTAGTGTCTCTCGTAGGATCGCCAACTTAACTATGAACCAATAAAAACGTTTCATTGCCTTTATTTCTTCGACATTATTCATTAAATACAACATTTGATTGGTCTACAATCTAGATCATTTGTTTACATCTAGGTCTAAACTGAGGTTTAACAGCTATCGCCGAAAAAATATATGTTTATGACCGATAATGGTCCCTTTACCACCTATGGTCCATCTATCGTGACGTTTGTGTTATGCCGGATACACGTTCTCAGCAATTGTGTTAACATTCGCGGATGAATACACAAATAGTGATTCGGTCATGTTATATTTACACGTGTCACATATAAAGATATACGTAATGGGTATATTACATCGGATACAAGCATTGTCATGTGATAACACTCAATAGTAAACAAGCTTCATAGTGTCCTTTGTAATATTCCTGAGATAAAGGGTTCGACTATCCGATATGTCCGGTATAGGTCACTTGAATGTACTTGCTGTGACCTCTTACAATCGCTTCCCGTTCGAAATAATGAGCCAAGTCGCGCGAAAGCCAACCTTTGTCAGGTATGAAATTATTGATTGATTGATCGTTTTGTGTTTGACGCCGCTCTCAACAATTTATTAGTACTACTGGTCCATTTATCCTGACACCAGCCAGTCAGCCAAATGATAACCACGCAACCCTGAGCACCAAGTAGGGCAGCCATTTTACTTCCATTTTTAAAGTTTTAATGAAATGAATGAGAATAACAATCAAATTTCACACATGATACAGAGCAGAGCGCTAGATAATAGAAATGAGTATTTCAAATTTAAAAAACAAATATTTGACACCCAAACTCTATTATATGGGAACTCAAAAGACTGGTCTAAGTGAGACCATTTTATTTGATAACCCACAGCATAGGTTGGGTTGATTTAATAAGCGAAACTACCTTATCTAGTCCTAGTATCCGGACCAATGTCCTGTAGGACGGTTTTTCTTGTGACGCGATAAATACAATCCGACTTCAGTCAATGTAGACATAGCTACGTGATATAGTCAGATGCAATTATATCAGTATAGTATTAAACTGTCAAAAACATACACATCAGTAACAACCTACTACTTCACAATACTTTATAGTTTCAAAGCGATACGCATGTAATGTATACACGTATAACACCATTATAACACAATCAACAATTGTATGTCCTGTGTAGCGCTTCCGTACTTATTAAAGTCAAAATCAAGTGGGTTGTGAGTTCGAATCCCGGCTCGGCCAACTTCTTTCCGACGTTTGACAAAAATCAATGCGACATGCGTCATTCGTCTTCCACCAATGGGCTAAGTCTATGTGGAAAAGCGGCCAGTTGCTTGCGAAGATTGCTGTGTGGAGTACTGGTGTGAGAAAAACCAGGAAACGCATGAGTAGGTGAACTGGCCGCCGTGATATGACTGAAAAATTGTTAAAAAACGGCGTTAAACCCTAATCAATCAATCAATTAAAGTCAAAGTACTGCTTTAAATGTGTTGGATGTAATTAGCTGTACTTACCTTTTCACTGCTCGTTATGCCTGGTTGACTTGTAAGGCAACAGAACATGATCTCCACTCCAGTCTGTTATTGGCCATCTTCTGAACTATTCCCCAAGCTCAATCGGAAGCTCAATTCAGGATTCAAACCTCAGCTCGGCCAACGTTTTTCCTTACATACAACTATTCATACAACTATTCCCCAAGTCTTGTTTGTGTTCTTCAATCCAACCGAGTCCCGGAAGCTCAATCGGAAGCTCAATTCAGGATTCAAACCTCAGCTCGGCCAACGTTTTTTTTCCTTACATACAACTTACATACAACTATTCCCCAAGTCTTGTTTGTGTTCCCAAGTCTTGTTTGTGTTCTTCAATCCAACCGAGTCCCGGAAGCTCAATCGGAAGCTCAATTCAGGATTCAAACCTCAGCTCGGCCAACGTTTTTCCTTACATTACTACAAGCGTCATACGTCTTCCACAAATTGGCTAATAGTCTATGCGGATAAGCAGTTTTGTGCTTAGATAAACTATTCCAGTGGATTACTGGTGTTGGAAAGCCAGGACACACACGCGTAGGTGAACTGGCCGCCGTGATATAACTGAAACATTGTTGAGAACGGCGTAAAACCCCACTCAATCTATCAGACTACGGTTGGTATTCTTTAGTTCCCCTTTGAAGTGAGGCGCCAAGTGTTTGTTGGCCTTCATCTTTTCCTTTCATATTCTTGTATACCCTGTAAGGCTAATCGTTTAATGGTGTCTGCCTCTTTCCTAAGCACATGCTCAATCCATCTCCGTTTTAGTTCCCTTAGCATTTCTTCTATTATTTATTATGCTGTTGGTACTCAAAAGAATCGTCCCGCTGACAACATAGGGTTTAGATGTCAAATAAGGATTTAAAGGGTATAAAAGACGCACTTAGTCTAGAGATCTGGTCAAACTGTATGTGAACTATGTACTTTTTGTGGCGATTGGTTGACAATCGCCACAGTGCTACCAAAACAACAACAACGAAAAAAAAATTATATAGTCGTATTTGAACAATCGGTTGGATATTTCTGCAAAGGCAATTTACTCACTTCCGTTAAACCGCCATATATATATATAGTTCCATCAGTGATGCAGGCACACGATTAATAATGATAATGTTAGTGCTACTTTGATACCGGATTGGTACTAATATTTGAGATTTATCGAGAAAATATCTAAATAGAGTTAAACTATTTACATATTATCTTTCTTCATGTTTGGGCAGATAATAAATATCATCGGGCGTCTTGGGTACGCTATGCAGAGTATCATGATACTCCTGTGCCTCGTTTTATTTTTACTGTAGTCAACCGTAACCTTTTGACCTTTAACCTGATTCGGCAGGAGTTGGTTGTACTCTGATTATCTTCGTCATGATTTGGCAGATAATAAATATCATTGCGCGTTCTGCCTTGCAAATAACGACAACTCTGGTGATACTCAAATCTGGAAATTCCAAAAGGTTCTATAAATAGCTCGCGAGACCAAAACCAGAAAAGCTTGTAAATCTCAATATTATAAACGCTTTATTTTGTACTTGTTTAAATATATGAAAGCGTCTAGATAATAAGACTGGTTTACAAAGGTTTAAAGGACACACGATGGCAGTGTGTACACACGTTATGTATACACGTCTGCACGTTCTAGAGTCAATTAGCAATCAATGCTGACAGTGTAGCCTAATTGAGTTTGAAGATCTAGCATTATAATATATGCCTATATTTTCATAAATTAAACAGTTTGGCAAATAGTGAAATTGTGCTTTTGGAGCATGTTTTGTGTTTGTTTTTGCACTCACATTATTCGAAGCAGTTTAACAACCTCAGAGACATATAAATACACTGTGACAACCCTCAATCATGCAATGTGAAGGGACTAAATTGAACAGACCTGTTTAATATCGGACATAATTGAAACAAACACCAAACTAATGGATACTGTTTTCTCTCCTTTCTTTAGTCATTTCTAAAGTGTAAAATATATTTTATCTTAATATGGCCTAACGACCTGGTGATAAACATGTGATTACCCAAACAATTTAGATTACAAATAGTCATTCTAATGAGCTAAAACGGTAGTCTATCGAATACCAACTAGATTTTTCATAACTTTGGAATGGCCTAATTTTGAACACATCATGACCAATTTCAGAACGTAACTAAATAATCACCAAGACAACATTCTGGCAAACTAACATTATTCTACTGTCAAAAGATGCAGGGTTGATACATTCTCAAATATACCCGCACCAGAGTCATCGCAAGCCCTACACCGATATACTGCTTGTTACTTTGCAGGATTTTCCATACGATCGCCACTACAGTGCCATTGGCGCTTTGATTATGTAATGTCATGGCTGACAGGTTAACTTGTATCTAAAGCAATGTTTATGGCATGGCCCGGATGACACAATATTATTCCGAAGCAACTTGTTGCCATTTCACATTTTTACTATAAACTACGGGTATTTCATTAGGGGTTTGTCAATATTTGGAAAGAATAAATCACCAACAAGAACAATTCAAGAGAGTTTTGTCCTATACTAATTATGATTAGTTTTCCTCTTTCATTCTTATCGGACGATTTGTTTACTTAAAACAATTCTCTCCTATGATTCATTTTAAAATATCACCTCTGATGATCAATCTAAAAATACATATAGATTATTATTATCATAAGGTTATTGGCCTGTAGTTGTTGAAGCATGAACAGTTTAACCGAATGAAGTAAAATCACGCTTCTATATATACGTTATACTGATATAACTCGTACAGTCTAACCTTTTATAAGAGACCATCCAATGCAAATGATGAAGTGGTCTCTTAAAACAGATGGTCGCGTATTACAGGTACAATTATTATGAATGAAAACGTCGTAGGGGAGGGGGCGGAGAAGGAGGATATTGTGGTCGCTTACACCAGTTGGTCGATGATATCAGGTGGTCGGTGGTACAGATTTGACTTTCTATGGGCGGTATGCTCACATGTCCATGTGTTTACTGTCTGTCTCACAGCACTACTCCACGACACATTATACAAATCCAATTGTTACTTTCTCAAACATACACTTTTGAGCCAATCGGTGGCATACGAATGGCGCTGGTTGCAATTGACATTTGACAGTCACCGTAAATAGTGTAGGCCATGCAAATCATGTTACCGACTAAGCTCTCACGGTTCGTATGAAGTACACACAGGCGCAAATATACAGTGGAATCCGTGTATAAAGACAACCCAAGGAAAAACAACAATATGGTCATTGCGCAAGGGTGGACTTTAATTGTACGGTCATTTATGCAGAAAATGAGTAATTTGGAAACAGAAAGTGTAGATGCTATATACAGGGAACCGCTATAACAAGATGGTCTTGTAGAAGTGATTTTACTGTTTATTTGTAAGCGTATCTTTCTCCAAAGCATGGGGCCGCGTGAGGCGTGAGGGGCCTTGTATGTTTCCCCGCTTTGACATCTTTAACAAAAAGAACATGCAGATGAAACCAGCATAGCAATATTTTTAGTTTTGCTTAAGACCCTGAGCGCCAAAGAGGGCAGCCATTACTACCTGTTTTAAAGTATTTTGTATGACCTAATAATCTATACATTTCAGATAATTGGTTTTCGGGAAAACCGTATCAATAGTACTAATAAATTACAAACGAAACCACCGTGATATAGTTGAAAAAAGTATTGAAACACTGTTCTAACTATCCATTTCAGATCAATTTCAGTGCCACGATTCAAGAAATAAGATAACACTGCAATAAAAAAAGAACGGTTTAAACATTGTTAAAGCTAAACGTGTCTCTATATTTCAGATCAGTTACAGTGCTACGATCCAAGAGATGAAATAAAACTATAATATTGTTTAAAACGATGTAAACCATTATTAAAGCTAAGCATGTCTCTATATTTCAGATCAGTTACAGTGCTGCGATCTTAGCGATGATTGCAAACTGTAATATTGTTGAAAACGGTGTACAACATTATTAAAGCTAAGCATGTCTTTATATTTCAGATCAGTTACATGGCTACGATCCAAGAGATGAAATAAAACTGTAATATTGTTGAAAAAACGCTGTACAACATTATTAAAGCTAAGCATGTCTTTATATTTCAGATCAGTTACATGGCTACCATCCAAGAGATGAAATAAAACTGTAATATTGTTGAAAAAACGCTGTACAACATTATTAAAGCTAAGCATGTCTTTATATTTCAGATCAGTTACATGGCTACCATCCAAGAGATGAAATAAAACTGTAATATTGTTGAAAAAACGCTGTACAACATTATTAAAGCTAAGCATGTCTCTATATTTCAGATCAGTTACAGTGCTGCGATCTTAGCGATGATTTCAAACTGTAATATTGTTGAAAACGGTGTACAACATTGTTAAAGCGAAGCATGTATTTATATATCAGATCAGTTACATGGTTACGATCCAAGATATGAAATAAAACTATAATATTGGTTAAAACGGTGTGCAGCATTATTAAAGTTAAGCATGTCTCTATATTTCAGATCAGTTACAGTGCTGCGATCTTTGAGATGATTTAAAACTGTAATATTGTTGAAAACGGTGTACAACATTATTAAAGCTAAGCATGTTTCTATACTTCAGATCAGTTACATGGTTACGATCCAACAGATGAAATAAAACTATAATATTATTGAAAACGGTGTACATCATTATTAAAGCTAAGCATGTCTCTATATTTCAGATCAGTTACAATGCTACGATCAAAGAGATAAAATAAAACTGTAATATTGTTTAAAACGGTGTAAAACATTGTTAAAGCTAAGCTAATAAGCATGTCTCTATATTTCAGATAAGTTACAGTGCTACGAGTCCACAGCTGAGCGATACAGGGCGCTACAACTACTTCAGAAGAACCATATCATCCGATGAGTTCCAGGCTAAAGCGATCATACAAACATTGAAGTAAATACATTGCGAGTTTTTTTTTCCGTGTTAACGCTTTCACTACCGAATATCACAAAGTCGACTCTTCCATGCTGACAATTGGACCACTCCATTTTTTTGTCCAACACATTTTTGCAAAATTAAATGTCTATGTGGCAATCAATGCAGATTTTGTGAGAGACATCGCGTTACGGGCTGTCTCACCTGAATCTGCATTGTTTGCAAAAGTCTGAAATTGGCTTTGGTAGCGAAAGGGTTAATTGAACGGTCGCTAGATAAGTACATAACGAGCTGAGTTTATTTACAAATATATAGTAAACTGACCACCACCATGAGTGCTGATGGTGCTTATGGGTGCTCATGTGTGCTTATGTGTGCTTATTGGTGATTATGGCATCTTGTGTGTGCTTATGGGTGCTTACGGGTGCTTATTTCTAGTCATCGACACGAATTTAGTTGTAACAATTACATGGTCAATGAATGGTACAGCAGATATGCTAGAGACGCGTACAATGAAATTCCGAAATGTAGTTATAAAAGATGAAGGTTAATATCACAAGTACATTGCATTACATGTATATAATTGTACCCCCAGATACATAGTATATGGGGGCTATATAGGAGTCACGCTTGTCGGTCGGTCGGTCGGTTTGTCGGTTTGTCGGTCCGTTGATCTGTGGACATTTCTTGTGAACACTATTTCTCAGCAACGTTTGGTCAGAAATAAATATAACTTCACAAGAATGATTGATACCAAGCCTAGTTGTGCATATTGTCGGCGTGTTGCACTGGAATTATTTTTAAATGAGTTATGGCCCCTTAAATTTCTCATACATATTACATATATGTCCATATTTTGTGAACACTATTTCTCAGCAACCCTTGGTCAGAATTCAATATAACTTCATAATAATGATTGATACCAAGCCTAGTTGTGCATGTTGTCGGCGTGTTGCACTGGAATTATTTTTAAATGAGTTATGGCCCCTTGAATTTCTCATACATATGTATATATTGCCAGGCACCAGCTGGGGGTATTCATCACCTTCAGTGATATTTCTAGTTGTACTTGCTTTGTATTGTCATTATTTTGGCGGACTTCTTCATTGACATTGTTTAACCTCTAGATCATTGAATATCATATCATCACCTACGTGTTAGGAATCTATGACATACAACATAAATTAAAACTATACTATTATGAATCTGGTGGCCATCTTAATAAACCTTGTTTTAACTATAGATCATTGAATATCACCTATGAATGTACTGGGAATCTATAAAATAGAACAGAAATAAAAACTATACTACCATGATTCTTGTGGCCAGCTTCATGGATATTGTTTTATCTCTAGATCATTGAATATCACGTACGTGCTGGGAATCTATGAAGACACAAGTTATGGACAGGAGGGAATGTTAAAAATCCGAAACGAGGCTGATATTGAAGGAATATGTATTGGAGAATCCTATAGGGCAAAGAGGTAACTGATTTTTACCAGTCATCTTGCTTAACAGAGGACTAGACAAGGAGGAGTACATAGGGCTTTCTTATATAATATCTATCTTAGCACTTATTAAAACCTATGTTGTGGATACTCAAAAGAATCGTCTCACTGAGACGATTCTTTTGAGTACACACAACATTGGTTTTGGAGGTCAAATAAGGATTTTAGAACATGAAAAACGATCCCTATCTAGACTTCTGTTAAGTTTACTCGACTCCAGAAGGCCGAATAAAGCACGTGCAGTTCTAGTCCTTTACCAACATGCTGGCTGAAGCATATGATATTTGAATACATTTTGTCAAGAGGAGAAAGCGTCCATTATGAGCAAATTCTTCTTTTTCCACTTTTTGTTTTCTTCAAATCTATGCAATTGTTTAACTTTCGTTTATAGAGATGGTCCCCGTTTATTTCATATGTGTTGAAAGTCATCTGCTGCAAATGTTGATGTATGTAAGAAAGGGTTAAATATGGGTGCATTGCAAACAATATGTTTATCCTTCGTATGAGAAAAAAGTAATGGTAAAAAGCCCTAACCGCAATCAAAAGACAACTGCATATGGAAAACCGAACATCAGAGGTAGAATGGTTAAAAGATACCTCAGCTACTTGCAAGATGTGTTAATGAATATATAACGAAAAGGGAGGCTCCTCATCAGACTTATGATCGGAATCATAGCTGGTTATAAATTCGCTAAGGTCTGTTTCAGTGTGACGTAACTTAATGAGAAAGAAACAAAATCGAGCATACATATATGAACAGCGTTAAAAGCGATTATTAAATATGAGGCAATTTTGAGTGTTATTAACAATTCGGGTTAATGTTATTTAACTCTCTTGCCGAATTTTACAAAGTTGACTATTTCAATGATGAAGACATATGAGCCGATTTACGAGAAAACTAACAATGTTGACCCTGCGTAAAGTATCGATCCGGATCAGCTTTAGCATGCCGCGCAGGCTAACCCGAGAAGACACTTTTCGTCTCCTGTGGATTTCCTGTTTCAGGAATCATTTCCGTCTATACCTCTATCCCCCTGAGACGGAATGTGTCAACCCAGATTAGCCTGCGCGGACTGCGCAGGCTGATCTGGGTCGATACATTACGCAGATTCCATAAACAAACCTAAGGCGTATTCGAATAGTGTAGATCATGATCTGGCTTTCCACTTATCACCAATTAATTATAAAATAAACCTAAGGCATATGTGAAATTAGTATATTATTTAACTCGAAACGATTCTTGTATCGGATAATTATTTTGAAAACAGCGTAACAGCAATCCTGATTGCTCATACAAGCAATCAGAACTGCTGGTAGGTTGTTTTCTTGATAGGGTTTTTTTATCACTGACCTTTCATAAATAATCCATTTAATTATGAATTAATAACGAAGCTGAAAAAAGCATTAATGTATTAATCATGACTCGATGGATCCCTCGAAGTCGTCGACAACTCGAAGTAATGTATGGAGTCCTTTCTACTTCGAACCACAGGCGTCCGAATTTCTATTACAGCAACAAATGCGGAATGAAATTATTACACTATAATTATGGACGTATAGGTCAAATTACGCTAAATACATCCGCTGACCTGCTGATCTACATAGGCCCTTAAAAAAACTTTGTTTGCGTAGAAATGAGTGTATACCATCACCAGAATGTATTGAATATATGACATGGAGTTTAAATGCATTGTGAATGTGTATAGGATGCACTGGAAATGATTAATTTGATCACTTTTAGTATTTTGACCTTGTTTGAAAGTAAAAGTAGAGAATGCTAAACACCGGTTTTGTCCGGGCCCGATTTGGTCCAAAATGAGGGTAAACATTTCCGCCTGGTGAGTTCTTTCTTGCATAATGCATGACCCCACATTTTCTTTGGATTCTTTTAAAGCTAGGAGGTAACTCTTTTCAATGATACATGGTGTTCTACATGAGAAACGCTTAGAAGTGTTACAATTCAGGTCTGAAACTGGTCGATTTACATTGAAACAAAGAAGCATTTGTGTTGGTGTATTGTAATCTATAGAGGGGCTATGTATAGTAACACGTGCGGGATTCTCCAAATTACGATAATTTTTTATCATAGCGTATAGACAATATGGAGAGATTTTTTTTCAACGGGGGTATTGTATGTTTTATCACATTTTTTGCTGTAATATAAATTCAGACACCTGTGTTCGAACTAACACTTACAGCGAGTCTACATTATCCTCATAAACATTCAAAGTTGCATCATTTATGTAAGTGTATGTGTGTGTGTGTCTGACACATTTATTGATTGATTGGGGTTTAACGCTGATTTCAACAGTTTTTAAGATAGATAGATAGATCGATAGATAGATAGATTTTATTTGACTTATACAAATACATGTATCTCATCATTTACATACATTTACATACATTTACATAAACACAATTTATACGTGATATTAAGTAATATCACGACGGCCAGTTCACCTACCCATGTATTTCCTGGCTTTCTCGCACACGTTGTCCACACAGCATTCTTTCCAAGCAACTGGCTGCTCTTACTCATATACTGTGATTCCATTGGTGGAAGTCGAATTGGCAATCATCAAACACCAGAAAGAATGTTGACCGAGATGGGTTCGAACTCACAACCCCTGGATTGACAGCCTATATATGTGCTTATTTCTAATAATTTTGTTATGAACCTGATAATAATATATCAGGGCTGTAGATAAGAGGCGTTTCGCATGTGCTTAAATCCTCATTTGACCCTCTATTCCTATGTTGTGGGTTATCAAAAGACGATTCTTTTGAGTACCCATATCATAGGGTTTGGTTGGATAATAAGAGAGATATTGTAAGATAATAAGAGAGATATTGTGAGATAATAAGAGAGATATTGTGAGATAATAAGAGAGATATTGTGAGATAATAAGAGAGATATTGTGAGATAATAAGAGAGATATTGTGAGATAATAAGAGAGATATTGTGAGATAATAAGAGAGATATTGTGGGGAAAAGAGCTGAATACTCCTTCTTATCTGGACCTCTGAATATATGTTACATTATATTTGTATTGTTAGGTTTTATACGCACGACGACGTAAAGAACAGAGAGATAAAGTCCATTGTGGGCTCCTTGATTAAAACTAACAGTACAACGGGTAAGTGTCCTATTTTGACTTGTATCTATGTATGACCCTTTAGAACATGCAGATGTATTATGACAACATCTGCAATGAAAGAACTCAGAAAATCATTGTGACGAAACGAGAAATTGCTGCAGTGTTTTGAAGTCTTCCATTACATATGTGAAAAAAAAAAAAAAAAAAGGATGCATGTGTTCCGATTTTTTTTCTTTCTTTTAATAAAAAAATAATGATTGAAAACATTGTGGTGAAAGTCATCCGTGCAGTTAAGTAAGAATATGTCTTAATGGGGAAATGGCTAATCACGACTTGACTTTTAATCAAAATATTCCAATTTAATTATCTAAGTAAAAGTACCATTATTATCAAGTAGTTTTTTATTAAAATTAAAAATATTTAAATAATTACTAAACAATAAAGTAAATAAACGTCCTCAGCAAAATCACACACCACTTTTTGTTATCATTATTTACAGATGACATAGTCGTAATAGTGTTTGCTTCTCAAGAGGTCGTCGAAAGCATATTTTACCAAGTAACTCTCTTACCACGTGACCAGCAGATGAGATTTCGATGGGTCGGAAGTGACGCGTGGACCGGAAGACAGCTGCAGCAAGAGTTTCTTAGTGTAGCGGCCAATTCCATCGGTGTGCAACCGGAAATCAAAGAGATCCCAGAATTCGATAAATATTTCACAGAGTAAGCACAGCGGGAAAAAATAGTTTTAGCAAAATATATTCATTTTTCATTTATTTCTGCAAAACCAAGAAAAAATCCCTAAAAACGGAAGTAAAACAATTGAAAAGAGTCAAAACATTGTTGCAACAGGAGAAATTGATGTCGTTCCACAATGTTGTCGAACGTTTTTATCTTTCAACGGACATGTGCAATTAAGTTTCGTTGAGCAGATACATGTATTGTGGAAGAAATAAGTATTTTTTTTATAAAAAGACGGCTTTGATAAGTTGCCACTTAACAGTATGTTTGTTAATTTGATTGAATCATAAATGCATTGTGTATTTCAAGTAGCCGATTGGGGTGCGTAAGTCTCGATTACTTTTACTTTCGATATTTCCTCTTGGTCAGATGGAAGCAATTCATTTTACATAGGCGACCATTGTAGCATTATTGGTTATGGTTCTTTACCAACATCTTAATGAAGCCACACACCTGTATTAAATCAAAGTCCATTCTTATATCTACCATTACAGCACCAGAAACTCAGGGCTCATCCCACCATTTTCTTTAGCTATGACGTCAAATGATTGGTCATCCTTATCCCGCACTGAATTTCACTTTAAATATCAGAACATACAGGATGTTCTAAAATTCACTCTGAAGGTGTCAATACAGTCAAAAGCAAACCAGGGTTTGGTTACAAATCACTCACAGGATAATATAGTTTTCAAAAAAAAGAATTCAACTTTCAGCAAAATCGTTATTGTCCAATGGGTGACAATTTCAGTCTTACATATTCATCTGAAATCCCCTGGATAAAATTGTCTGCCCGGCAAGCCAATCCGTATTACTTCCCTTTGACCCTGAGTAATCCTCCGCCATTATTGAAAATGGTGAACAGTTTTGCTTGTAATGAATCGTTCTATTTTATACCGCAGCTTCGATCTTCGGTGATAGCTTAATATGTCTTTCGACATACTTAGCCAAGTATAAATTAGACAGTGCCATTACCTTTGTTTGTACCCGGATGTGCAATCCCTCGTATATTCTCGGAAGTCGCATGACGCGAGTTATCCACGTGTTCCAGTGATTACCTCTACAGTATTGTCAGACTCGTAATCCCATTCTTACAGGGTCCAAATTCACCAACTTTACGTAGTGCTAATAATAGATTCGACCTCTGATCATGTGTTTCTTCTCCATAGTCTTATTGAAGTTGTTAAGAAATCAAAGAAAAAATTGTTTTGTGCTTTCATAGAGTTTGCAGCAGCTTTTGATTCAGTCTGGAGAGCAGGGTTGTGGCAAAAAATAATCACGTCTTCCGTCAATGGCAAATTCTTTAGGATCATATACAATATGTATAATAACATAAAAACCTGCATCTTTGTAAATGGCCAATCGTCTAATTTTTTCCCGTGCGAACGTGGACTTCGCCAAGGTGAGAATTTGTCACCTGTGTTGTTCTCGTTATTTTTAAATGATCTGCAAAATTTCCTGGTATTTCTAGGTGCAAATGGAATAGATTTACAGATTGGCACACCGCAACAATGGCTTAAACTACTTATCATACTTTATGCAGACGATACCTTGATTGTCTCTGACGTAGTGCTAAGTATTACTTAAATACTTAAAGGGCGTATTTCATCATTTTTGTTTCCTTAATATTGATTAATACGTGAATTGTGAAATGTATTTAAGTTTATGACTAAGTTGACATAAATAGTTACCTTGCTGACAAACAATTCTTTTTAAGAAAAGAAATCGTTTGGCATTTTTATTAGGGCAACACAAATGAAGAAATATGCGTTTAAATATTTATGTATTACTTAACGCCCAGTATTTAAGTATTGCTTAACGCTAAGTAATGTTGGTGGAATTGGATTGGACCCTGAAGTGTTAATTATCAAAGGCAAATCGGTGATAGAATCCTATCAAGAAATAAGCGAAGCAACACTTCAATCACTGTTTTCCAAGGACAGATCTGTACTCGAGAAAAAGATTCGAGATAAACGATATTCGAGTTTAAATGTTTTCAAACTCATTTCGGCGCCAACAGTACCAGGGTCTAATTCCACCAACCTTATTTAGCGCTAAGTAATATTAAGATACTTAAAAGCTAACTATACCCCATTCGAAGAAGAGGGGGTATATAGGAGTCACTGTGTCGGGCTGTCTGTCTGTCGGTCAGTCGGTCGGCCGGAAGTCATATTGTGTCCGGCTTATTTCTTACAAACCACCGGGTGGAATTCAATAACATTTTACATGAAGCTTCTATACCAAGAGGAGATGTGGTCTTATAATTGCATGTTATTTTACAGAGTTATGGCCCTTTTACTTATTAAGTTATGGTGTAGATCAAGGTGCTGTTTTGGGGTCTCTTTATCATCTTCAGTGATAGTTCTAGTTTCAACAGTGTTGTTCCCAAACTATTTTGTGAAACATGAATCGTGGATTTTATTAAGTAAATGACTTGGCGTATATATTTAGCCAGCAGACTAACAATACTTGTTAAGAATAGAAGTATTTTGACCTTTTTATCAGGGAAGCAAAAATGATAAAATATGCTTTTAAGTATTTAAGTATTTAAGTATTATATAACGCTTAGTAAGGTTGGTAGAATCTGACCCTGTTCTTTTATTAAAGTCAACAGTACTTACTCTTTTATCATAGTTTAAAGTCAACAGTACTTATTCTTTTTATTAAAGTTTAAAGTCAACAGTACTTATTATTTTATTAAAGTTTTAAGTCAACAGTACTTACTCTTTTATTATAGTTTAAAGTCAACAGTACTTACTTATTCTTTTATTAAAGTTTAAAGTCAACAGTACTTATACTTTTATTAAAGTTTAAAGCCAACAGTACATATTCTTTTATTATAGTTTAAAGTCAACAGTACTTACTTATTCTTTTATTAAAGTTTAAAGTCAACAGTACTTATACTTTTATTAAAGTTTAAAGTCAACAGTACTTATTCTTTTATTATAGTTTAAAGTCAACAATTCTTACTTATTCTTTTATTAAAGTTTAAAGTCAACAGTACTTATACTTTTATTAAAGTTTAAAGTCAACGGTACTTATTCTTTTATTATAGTTTAAAGTCAACAATTCTTACTTATTCTTTTATTAAAGTTTAAAGTCAACAGTACTTATTCTTTTATTATAGTTTAAAGTCAACAGTACTTACTCGTTTATTATAGTTTAAAGTCAACAGTACTTACTTACTCTTTTATTATAGTTTAAAGTCAACAGTACTTACTTACTCTTTTATTATAGTTTAAAGTCGATAGTACTTATTTACTCTTTTATTATAGTTTAAAGTCGATAGTACTTACTTACTCTTTTATTACAGTTTAAAGTCAATAGTTCTTACTTACTCGTTTATTATAGTTTAAAGTCAGCAGTACTTACTTACTCTTTTATTATAGTTTAAAGTCAACAATACTTACTTACTCTTTTATTACAGTTTAATGTCAACAGTACTTACTTACTCTTTTATTATAGTTTAAAGTCAACAGTACTTACTCTTTTAGTATAGTTTAAAGTCAACAGTACTTACTCTTTTATTATAGTTTAAAATCAACAGTACTTATTCTTTTTTTATATGTTAAAGTCAACAGTACTTATTCTTTTTTTATATGTTAAAGTCAACAGTACTTATTCTTTTTTTATATGTTAAAGTCAACAGTACTTATTCTTTTTTTATATGTTAAAGTCAACAGTACTTATTCTTTTTTATATGTTAAAGTCAACAGTACTTACTCTTTTTATTACAGTTTAAAGCCCAATTCACAAAATGCTGCAGCAAACCCATGGTTTAACATGTACTGGGAACAGAAATTCAACTGCACTCTAAACCAAGGTGAGCCCACAACCAAGGCTAAATCAAAGCCCCATGCGTGTAAGGACAGCTACCGAATTTCTTCAGAACAAGGTACCTTTTTTCTTTATACTTTTACCCACATGCACACGCATTTCGATGCACATGCAGTAGTCGACTTTCGAAAACTGTGTCGCAAACGAAGAAATTGCTCATTATTTGTCACGATGTTTTAATTCTCTATTATGATGGTACTTTCATATTTAAAGAGAGTTGACCTATTTTTGCCTAGATGGTCTTAAGTCGTCTACTACGGATGTGTTGTATATGAGAAGGGGGGGGGGGGGGGGGGGGGGGAATATTCATATAATGAGCCGTCCCGCGAGAAAACCAACATTATGGGCTCTGCGTAATGTATCGACCAATATCAGCCTGCGCAGTCCTTGCAGACTGATCCGGGCCGGCACATTCCGTCTCAGGGGGATAGAGGTATAGAGTAATGATTCCTTAAACAGAAAATCCACATGAGGCGAAAAGTGTCTGAACGTGTAAGCCTGCACGGCATGCTTAGGCCGATCCGGATCGATACTTTACGCAGAGTCCACACTGTTGATTTTCCAATTATGTTAATTGCAATTTAAGGGTATACACGAGATTTGTTCAATAAAAGTTTTGTTCAATAAAAGTTTTGTTCAATTACCATTTCCAGCAAAACATGCATTTCTTTTAATGTTAAAAACATTGACCTTTTATCCTAAAAACAGAATCTTTGATAATGCTTTAAATGTATTTGTTTATTTTTTAACAAGCGGTGGGATGCAGACTGTATAAGTTTTGGCGAGACATATAACTTTCATTGACTGTATCCACGTGCCACAAGACCCCGCCTTTAGCCGAACACGATTTGTATGTGTTGTGTTTTCAGGTACCTATATCCGTAACCTAAACACCTATTCCGTCATGGACGCTGTTACGCATTCGCCTACGCTTTAAAAGCAAATACACGTGGACAAATGTCAGAGTAGTCAAACCATGCGGATGTGCGACGCCATGCTAAATATTACCTCACAGGATGTGCAGACTTATCTACAAAATGTTTCTTTTACTGGTAAGCAATTACTGTACGACGCTTTTAGTATGTGGGGCTTTAGCCCCTGGTCATAGTAGTCATACCATTTGTTCGGAGTTGGCAGCCTGCCAATTGCTATTAGCACCAAACAACGCATGGGAAACTGCGCGAGAACAATAGTTCATCATGGATTCAACAAAATCATTAGGGTTAGGATCTCCCTCATAAATATAATTTTAATGTTGTTGGAACATCAGTGAAAAACTTAAGGCGTGAGTAGTCCAATATAAGTTTAAGAAATGCTTTAGAAGTTAAAGAGGTCAAATATGGACGCTTGTTAACATTATTAACATTCGCAAAGAGGAACGGAAAAAAAAGAAAGAAGTCACGTGAAAAATACAGTGGCGGATTAACGGGGGCGTAGGGCCCGTGCGTCGAAAATTTAATGGTAAACAAAGAAAAAGCGTGGCAAATGTAGTGGCGGATTTAGCGGGGGCCCCCGACCCCCCCCCCCCCCCCCTCCCACCATCCCACGAAAGAAGTCACGTGAAATATACAGTGGCGGATTAACTGGAGGCCGTAGTTCCCGTGCGTCGAGAAATCCAACCTTCCAGCAGCCCCCAGGCCGTCAGCACTGCAGTGCTTTTATTATTTGTTTGGAACAAACAAATTTAGTACTAGAATTTGAAGCCTACCATCTTATGTATGGTAGTCTGGAATTTCCTACGCCCTGAAAATAGTGCTAATTACCTGCTCTTACTTTTCAAATGTATCACATCTTTGAAATAATTATATAATTTATTGAAACTCTTTAAATTGGTGGAACCTTAACTTCGATGAAAATCTAACTTTGATGAACGTAGATTTGGTGAAATAATGAGCATAAGTTCGTAAGTTTAATTTAACTTTGATGAACGTAGATTTGTGAAATAATGAGCATAAGTTTGTAAGTTTAATCTAACTTTGATGAACGTAGATTTGTGAAATAATGAGCATAAGTTCGTAAGTTTAATTTAACTTTGATGAACGTAGATTTGTGAAATAATGAGCATAAGTTCGTAAGTTTAATTTTAACTTTGAATGAACGTAGATTTGTGTGAAATAATGAGCATAAGTTCGTAAGTTTAATTAACTTTGATGAACGTAGATTGTGAAATAATGAGCATAAGTTCGTAAGTTTAATTTAACTTTGATGAACGTAGATTTGTGAAATAATGAACATAAGTTCGTAAGTTTAATTTAACTTTGATGAACGTAGATTTGTGAAATAAATGAGCATAAGTTCGTAAGTTTAATTTAACTTTGATGAACGTAGATTTGTGAAATAATGAACATAAGTTCGTAAGTTTAATTTACATTTGATGAACGTAGATTTGTGTGAAATAATGAGCATAAGTTCGTAAGTTTAATTTAACTTTGATGAACGTAGATTTGTGAAATAATGAACATAAGTTCGTAAGTTTAATCTAACTTTGATGAACGTAGATTTGTGAAATAATGAGCATAAGTTCGTAAGTTTAATTAACTTTGATGAACGTAGATTTGTGAAATAATGAGCATAAGTTCGTAAGTTTAATTTAACTTTGATGAACGTAGATTTGTTGAAATAATGAACATAAGTTCGTAAGACAGGGCTATTTACACCAGAACATGACCGGATAAACTGTCAAAACTACACCATGTGCACTTAGATGTGGTCAGATGGAAGCAATTCATTTCCATAGGCGACCATTGTAGCGTTTTGGGGCTATGGCTCTTTCCCAACAGTAGAACTAACCCAGGAACCTATATTCAATTAAATTCATTATCAAACTCACATGCTATCCCACGTTTTCTTTAGCTATGATGTCAAATCAGAGGTCACCCTTATACCCTAGTGAATTTTACTTTCAATTTTGGAAACTACATGTTGTTCTAAAAATGGCTCATAAGCTGTCATTAAAGCTAAAAGCAAACAATGTTTTGTTTACAAATCAGTCGGAGGGTATTCAACTTTATTAAAAACACCTTTCAACTTTCAACAAAATCATTATTGTGCGATGGGAGACCACTTCAGTGTTATGAATTCATCTGAAATTGTCTGCCCGACAAGCCGATCTGATTTTTTTTCCCTTTGACCATGTAAAAGGCTACCAAGCAGAATATATACTTGTTTTTTTCACTCATTCCAGAGATCGGCTTGTGCTATACACTGTATTTCCAGCATCGGTTTTGTCTTGTTATTATGCCACAGATCGAGGGATAGGGAATTCCTCTTGTATACCTGTTATCTGTTTGAACTATCACACGGAGATACGATTTTTTTTCTAAAAATCAACAATTTGTAGCAAAGAAACACTTTGAAGTCATATATGCCTCATATGCGAAACATATGCTACAGATGAATTTGAAAACTAAAATGTCAATGCAATTTGAATAATGGCTGGTTTTAAAATACCCATATTGATCAATTATGATTTTTGGAATTAATCAGTTTGGTTAAAAAATCCCCCACACCCCAATAACATCCAACGAATTTAAACAGTGGTAAGACTTTAACATATAGCATCGACACATATTTGGAATTCCGGTGTTTTCTTTCAGACCCCGCCGGCAACCACTTCCAGTTTAACGGCAATGGCGGACCGGCCCGTTACAGTATCATGAAGAATTACAACAAGAGTGGAATCTATCAATGGCAACAGATCGCTTTATTTAACGGTAAACCGGTCGCTTATTACCATATATCCGTATTACTTGTGCGTTCCTGACCCTTTTTCGAACATGTTTGTTCATCAATACGGAATCTTATGTTGCAGTAGCAAGACAGGGTTTGGTATTGGCTACGAGGAGCTCGGAAAATTGTGTCTCGCGAGATCGAAGTTCAAGAGGGATGACAATTTGACCACGCCCGGAGTAGACAATACAAAGCCACGTATCGCTACTGAAAGATAATTCTCCTTTATTGTATACATTGAATAACTTTTAAGACAGAATAAAGAATAAATATACAAATTTCTATATTTTTATAATGAAATAACACAATTTATACATACAACAAAATTTATGATTTGGGCGTGTGAGCCAAACCCCACTACCTCATTTTTATTTACGTGAATACATATTTCAGTGACGTACCATTTTGGTACCGTATTTAACCTGTCCAATACAGAACTTTAATCCGTCGTGTTTGAACTGCACATGACCATCTTCATGTATTTGCGCCGGAAAATGTGCAGGTATATAATAACATTTTATATGTGTGTCGTTTATCCAGCTTGAGTGTTGGAGTGTCTGGCGCGTTAATGCCCTCATCAACACACAACACTTGAGTATGTCCGTGCTATAAAGAACATAGAAGATCCAGATCAGCCAGTACCGCCGCATAGTCTGATTAATTATGTTCACATATTACTGGTACATGCTTGTTAGAAGCTTCTTTCAACTTGTGTAGATATCCGATAAGATTGTTCGGATGTAAAGGCTGATCTGATCCTTTACAATATCCCTCGGACGGTCTCTTTTGTCTTGATGTTCATTTGGCCGCTCTGTTGAATTCTTGCCCCGCGAGTGCGACAGCCCGTGATGGCCGAAATCTGCCACCATAAGTCGTTATCTTTGCACCCATTCCTAATTGTTTCCATACTTGTTTTAGTCATTCGGATGGATCTGATAAATATTTCAGATTCTAAGATAACATGGAACAGCTTGAACAGTTTACCGACGGCTGTGTTCCGACCGTCCCAGTGTTCGATACCGTGCAACCAAGGTCAGGTGAAATCGCTGAGAAATACATGCTGCTGGTCATGCAAGGATTGCGCCTTCTATGAAATTGTGAGTCTTTTTTCCATTGAATAACGAACGACATTCTGATTTTCTTATGCTTAATCGATAAGTTCTGCCGGTAAACTTGCATGATTGCATCACAAACAAAACCCATGTGATGCATGAGAACCGGGTAGTTTTTAATGATTTGTTGTTGGTTTGATGCACGAGGGTGGGCGCGACTTAAAACACGATCTCAGATTTAAGAATTACTTTTTTGAATCAGGCAGTAACAGTCATACAGTATATCTTGACAGCGTTACAAGAAAGCCAATCACTGAACATTGACGAGCAGTATATAGAGGATGTTTGTTTGTTTTGAATGGATATGGAATATATCTCATCGAGAAGTGATACAATTGAATATTTTATGAAAAATGTTAAAATTGTATCACTTCGAGTTGAAATATATTCCATATTCACTCAGAACAAACAAATTTTCTTTTTAATTTATGATAATTGATGATGAAATAACTATTTGGTGTCTCCGTACCTGTTCACACGCGTATGGATCTGTGTAAATGTATTTGTTTACTACACAATGTCAGACAATGACAATAAGTCCGATTTGTTGAATTTACGGAATATGGAATTATACATGGGTATAGATAAGATAAGGTTTATATCACATGACAATGCTTGTATCCGATCTAATAATATACCCATTACGTTTGTTTATATATGTAACGTGTGTAGTATAACATGATTAGAAACTAGGAAAATGACGTCATACCTATATCACTCACAGTGTGGGTGATATGGATTATATCTCATTGATAGAACTCAGTATCTTATCGTTTAGCATTAAATAATTTGATTTACTTATGCTAAAGGTACACGTATATCGTTATTTACATACAGGTCAAATTACGCTAAATACATCCGCTGACTTGCTGATCTACCATAGTCCCTAAAAAAAACCTTTGTTTGCGTAGAAAAGAGTGTATACCATCACTAGAATGTATTGAATATATGACATTGAGTTAAAATGCATTGTGAATGTGTATAGGATGCACTTGAAATGATTGATTTGATCACTTTTAGTATTTTGACCTTGTTTGAAAGTAAAAGTAGAGAATGCTAAACACCGGTTTTGTCCGGGCCCGATTTGGTCCAAAATGACGGTTACCATTTTCACATGGTGAGTTCTTTCTTGTATAACGCATGACCGCACATTTTTTGGGATTGTTTTAAAGCTAGGAGGTAACTCTTCTCAATGATATATGGTGTTCTAAATGTGAAACGCTTAGAAAGTGTGACAATTGAGGACTGAAACTGGTCGATTTACATGGAAACAAAGATGGATTTTTGTTGGTGTATTGTTACCTACAAGAACTATGGACAGTGAAATCAGTGAAGTCTTTGATATTGCTCAAATCCAGATTTAGCAAAGAAATTAGTTCTCAATATGGTAAAAATCGTATTTTTCAGTAAATTATCAGATACTAATCGATAGCCGATGTATAAACTGCGCTCCAGGAAAGAAATAACCATTTGGTTTTAGCAACCTGTTTTGATTTTCAAGAAACTTCTTGTTAACATGTATAGTATGCATTTTGTCCATTAGCATATTGTGATCAAACGGATATTTATCTGAACTGTCGAATATGCCCTAATTTTAGCGTCCAAATGACAATAAGTCGTGTCTAGCGATTTTTGGTCTTACGATAACCATACTTTTTATATGTACAATAACACATTTAGCCGCGATTTGTGATTCGGGTTCTTATTAAATCATCGAACAGTGAAATCTCAAGTGAGCATGTATGCACCGACACAGTATATGTAGTTATGTTATAAAACCGTATGAGCCATCCCGCAAGAAAACCAACAGTATGGCCTCTGCGTAATGTATCGACCCAGATCAGCCTGCGCAGTACGCGCAGACTGATCCGGGCCGATACATTCCGTCTCTGGAAGATAGAGGTATGGAGTCATGATTCCTGAAACAGAAAATCCACAGGAGGCGAAAAATGTATATCCGGGTAAGCCTGCGCGGTATGCTTAGGCTTATCTTAGTCGATACTTTACGCAGAGTCCACAATGTTGCTTTTCTCGCGGGACAGCTCAATTATGTTCTGATAAAAAACCTAAAAGTGTATACTGCTAATGAGTTATCAAGTATAATTTCAAATGATTCAAACTCAATTGTTTCGACACGATCCGGGCCGAATCCCGGTAGCGACGCAGGCTGTCAATCCAGGGGTTGTGAGTTCAATTCCAGCTCGGTCAACATGCTTTCCGACGTTTGACAAAAGTCATTGTGACCTGCGTCATTCGTGTTTCACCAATGGGCTGTTTAACAGTCTATGTAGAAAAGCAGCCAGTTGCTTGGAAGGTATGTTGTGTGGTGTACTGGTGTGGGATAACCAGGAAACGCATGAGTAGGTGAACTGGTCGCCTTGATATGAGTGATTTTTTTTTAAAACGGTGTTAAACCCCAATCAATTAATCAACCAATCAATCAATCAATCAATCAATCAATCAACACGATCCGGCATGACTTAGCTTATTTTATTTTCTATTGACTATGGTAACACCCTCTTTCTGTTCTGACAGGTCCAAGACGACACGTGCGTCCCATGCCAACTAGGATTCTTCCCCGACGAACGCCAACTGGTTTGCCTCGCCATACCGGAGATGACAATGGACTTTACGAACGTGTCCGCGATAATTCTAATCATCTTGTCTTGCATGGGAATCATAATAACGGCGGTAGTCGCAGTCATCTTCCACGTACACCGGAAGACGCCGATAATCATGGCGTCCGGCACGGAGCTCAGTTTCGTACTGTTGGTGGGGATATGTCTATCGTACCTGTCAACGTTTATTTTCGTTGCCTACCCAACGCCCGTTCAGTGCGGGGCTACCCGGTTAATGCTCGGGATCTGTTACACCCTGGGATATGCTGCCATTCTGGTTAAAACCAATCGAATATATAGGGTGTTTAACATACAGATAAAAAAGCCGAAGAAAGTCAAATATATCGGTGCTAAATCCCAACTGTTCATCACGTTCGCTATAGTCATGGTCGAAGTCGCCGCGCTAACCACGTGGTTGATTTTCCAGCCACCGGAAGTGACGTTTAATCACCCCACGCGGCGGGATAACATTCGAGTGTGCCAAGACTCAAAGGGCTTTGCGTATCTTGGGTCGCTAGCGTTTCCATTTATATTGATGATACTTTGTGTAGTGTATGCTATGAAGACAAGAAAGACACCGGACGGCTTTAATGAAACCCGTTACATTACGTTTGGCTCCTACTCATTCTGTATCACGTGGATAGCATTCGTCTCAATATACTTTTCCGTGACGGATAGCACCATACAAGTTATATCATTGTGCCTCGCCATGACAGTAAATGCATCAGTGACATTGGTGACGTTGTTCCTTACTAAAGCATACTTAGTGGTGTTAAGACCGCAGAAAAATACGAAGGAGAACGTGATGTCCCGAAGAAGGACTCGCACCTACGAAACCATAGATTTTGGGAATATGAGCCATTTAAGCCGAATGGCTAGTGCAGGTATGTTATTAGTGTTGTTTTAATAACTACGAAATTGCATCGTGTAGTTTAAGATAATCTTTTGAAATTATGTTTCCTGACTCCAAATCTATAAAAAGTTTAATCTGCGCTCATAATTTGGGCTCAAGTATATCATTGGTCAGAAGCAAAACAGTTCTTCAAATTCATCAATCAGAAGTTTTATTAAGACCCTAGAGTTCATTTCTGACCACTGAGACTGTTTTCATAGTTTTAAAGTTTCGGACACTGGTTTCCGACCAGTATGACTGGGTATTAAAGAAATTAAGCCAGTCGACGATGGTCCCAATACTTTGTATACCATGTGGCGTGAGAAATAAATCTTAGGTGAACAACATATAGTGCTAAATGATGCTCTGATACTAGTCTTGTAAACAAACGTACTTGCTTTTTTTATTGAAAGATGAAGAGTTTATTTACCCTTTAAGGTCACAATACACCAAATAAATTCCTTCTTTGTTTACATGTAAATCAACCAGCTTCAACCCTCGTTTGTCACACTTTCTAAGCATTTCCACCATATATCATTGAAAAGAGATACTTCTTACCTTTAAAATAATCCATAGAAAATGTGGGGTCATGCATTATGCAAGAAAGAACTCGCTCCGTGAAGATGGGGACCGTCCTTTTTACCACAATCCAGCTAGGCTGAAACTGGGTTTACACATACTCTACTTTCACACAAGGTCAAAATACCTAAAATGATCAAATGAAACAGTTCCAGTTCATCCTCTACATATTTACAAAGAATTTACACCCATTGTCACATATCCAATGCAGTCTGGGCCAGATGTACAACCATTTCTAGGCAAACAAAGGTTTGTTTACGCACTACGGATCAAAGGGGCCCGCGGATGTATGTAGGGTAATTTAACCTTTACTTTAAATGAGGAGTGATATGTACGTGCCTGTAACAAATAAATAAGATACGCATTCGATCGAAGTGGCTTACATACTACATACAGACGCCTTTGTAGCAGACGACTTTTTGAAAACAAAATCATTGCATAAGAATGATTTGCTCATTCAAGGCAATTTCTCCTTTTCCCGCAATGTTTTTTCAATCATATTCAATAAACATAATTTCATATAATTATATAGAGATTTCATATATTTGCTTAGATATGTTTAAAGGCGTGTGCTACAGACTTGTGTTTTTTTGGGAAAAGGGTTAAAAATGTTTGATTTCATTTACAGTATCTACCTGGCATTCCACGACAAATCTCGCGGATGGCGCCGGCCCTTTCAAAATCGCCAAACCGGTGTTACCCAATGCATTCGGTAGCAACATGTCTATAGCAGTCATATCCGACAGACAGCTCAACCAATCCAATGGCAGCATTGCAGCACCTCCAGCCAATCAGAATCAACATTTCTCTGCAAGCTTTAGAGATTCACTGAAAGTGACGCCAATCGAGCGACTTTCTAAATCGGACGATGCCATTAATATCCAATCGAAGGACGAGAGAGACATGATAAGAAATGAACTCGTCTCAAAAATGCTTGACATTCCAAATGGAATCGATCCGAAACTTCACAGTAGAAGATCGCTTCGGTCTATGAGGCCGCGCAGGCGCACTCGACGAGAAAGGCGACCACGTAGCTTAGAACTGGGTATTCCGCCTAATATAGTGGTAACGCCGAGCTCAACCGAAAATCTACGTACCGCGATAGCGAGTTTCAAATGATACTACCCTCTGAATATTTGAAGGTGTCTTCAAGTATTCAACTACTCTACATGTCTCATTATTTTATTGCAATATAATTAAAACATAACTTTGCGTACTAGTGAAGCGGAGAAAATCTAAACATGTTCCGGGTTTACTGCTTTTAAGCAGGGACGTAGATAAGAGGGATAGGGTAACTAAACTGTATACTAAAATATCACCCGTGCCAACATTTGTAGCAAGTAAAACTAAAATACTATTCAAGATATGAAAATAAAAAATAGAAATTCTGGAAGTTTTAACATTCTTCTATTGCAGTAGATAAAAATATGTTAATATACTACAGGTTTTGATAATATGTTATCGTTACGAAAAATGTCAGTCTATTTTAAAAAATTTGGAAGAAAAAAAATATAATTCAGAAATCCCAACATCTGTGTCTTTTAAACCAGTCAGTGTTCAAAATACAAAGAAATTCCAGTTGTCCATTGTATCTATAACTTAAGTTGAAATGTTAAGCTTTCAGAATATGTATGTTTTGTTCATGTGCCAAATGTGACTTCAAAGTTTTATTTGCTACAAAATGTGAAAATTTGGACAATTTTATTTCTATGTGTGATATTTCAACCAGATAACAGGTGTACACGTGGAGTTGCCTATCTCTCTTATCTATGTCCCTGTTTCAAGTAATACGATGTTCGGTGTTCGGTGTTCGGTGTTCGGTGTTTTTCAAGCATTACAACATTGTATATGAATCAATATATTATGACGATATAATTTGAAAAAATACATGCAGCTTGCGTCGAATTGCAATAATTATTACAACCGATGCATTCCTAATGATATATCTAAAACAGGAAGGAACATTTAAATTCGTATAATTTAACATTGACTTACTTACAATGGATTTCATGAATGCATTAATTGATTGGAGTTTAACGCCGTTTTCAACAATTTTCAGTTATATCACGGCGGCCAGTTCACCTATTCATGCATTTCCTGGATTTCCAACACCAGTACTCCACACAACATACTTTCCAAGCAATTCATGAATGCAACTGAGGCTGGCCACTTGAAAGCCGACCTTTAGAGGTTAAGTAAATATTGGCAATTATGGTCACAATGCAGACTGGTTTAACCACAGGGACGTGCTCCTCTAAACATATATATGACCCCTATATGCATAGGGGTCATATCTATTTTCAGAGGTGAACGTTCCCTGTGGTTTAACTCTTTCAGCACCATTGATTGATTGATTGGGATTTAACGCCGATTTGTTAACATTTTCGCAGTCATATCACGGTGGCCAGTATACCTCCTCATGTGTTTCCTGGCCCATTGGTGGAAGACGAACGTCGCATGTCGCATTGACTTTTGTCAAACGTCGGAAAGAAATTTTTGCCGAGCCGGGAATCGAACTCACAACCCCTGGATTGACAGCCCGCGTCGCTACCGATTGAGCTACCGGGGCCCGGCTTCAGCACCATTGGCAATATGGCGATATTTGCAAATAATACAGATTTGGGTGAGCCAGCTCGGAACGAGTTGTCTCGCCTGAAATCAGCATCGTTTGCCTTTTAGTTTTTTTAGTTTTCAAAATATTCCAAAACTTTAATTGCATAACAAATTGAGTCGTCCGATAATTCCGCGCTGAAAGAGTTAATCTGTATTTTTAACAAAAGGCGTTTTCCAAAGGCTTATAGGATGGTCAACAGCAAACTTTGTAGATCTCTAATATGATGCACTGGATGATCTGGATCTCCACTGGTCGCACAAACACGAAAGGAAAATCGTTTTTTATGACTAAATAATAATTAGACGATCACTATTCCACTTTCCCATATCGCTATATGGAGCAGTTATGCACATGCTTACCGAAGAAGGAACAGACGTTGAAGGTCATGTCTATACTGTCTGTATGTGCAGCCTGGCCTTTGTAACATTACTGGTGGCTTAGTCGGTAGCGACGCGGACTGTCAATCCAGGGGTTGTGAGTTCGAACCCCCCAGTTCGGCCAACATTATTAGTGGGAAAGCAGCAGGTTGCTTGGAAAGTTTGTTGTGTGTAGTACAGGTGTGGGAAATCCTGGCAACACGTGAGTTGGTGAACTGGCCGCCATGATATAAACGGAAAAAAAAAACTGTTTGAAAACGGCGTTGAACTCAACCAATCATTGTTACATTGCTCGTAAGCATTGCAAGTATAGTTACACAGTTAAGGTTCATTTAAGTACATGTCGTCGAGCTAATAGCTCGGTGGGTGAAGGCAAAGGATGCCGATTCAGTCGTCCATTTTTCACATATGAGACCAAAAGGCACTGTGATTCGCTTTATTCATTTTCTGCTAATGGGTTAAACCCTTTTCCCACATAAAGATGCTTTCTGAGGCCTCTGTAGCAGACGACTTGTGTAAACATGTTTGCAAAAGGAGAAATTGCTCAAAACGAGCAATTTCCCCATTTGCCAAAATGTTTTCAACTTTTAACATTTATTGTTCCTTCATTTATATATAGAGATTTTCCGGGTGTTTGCGAACATGCTTTCAAAGTCGTCTGCTGCAGGTTTGCTGTAAGTGGAAAAGGGGTTAAGACAAAAAGGTATATGTGGAAATGTAGCCGGTTGCTAAGGAAAGAATGCTGTGTGGAGTACTTAGTGAGAAAGCAAGGCGAGACATGGGTGTGAGCAATACACCGCGATATAACTGATACGTATTGAAACGGCATAAAACCACTATAGTGTTATTAAGTTCAAATGCACGATAATTCATGGTGTATGGATATGGTTACACCTTCCCAACATGCAAAATTCATTTATTTGCATTTGCAGCAGACAACTGATGACGTCATGTCAAAATGATGAGCAATTTATCTTTTCACTACAATATTTTTAACTTCATTCTACAGTTGTACTTTCATTTAATGAGATTTTCTAAAGTTGTCCCTTACTATTTTAAAGTCGTCGGTTGCAACAAATTTGCTGTATGTGGAAAATGGTTTAAGCAACAAAAGACAACACCAAGCTTGTATGTTGATACGTTTTTATAGAATGTATTAGATTATTATTAAACATAATTATGATTGCACGTTACCAGTGTTACACTAACAATAAATGTGTACAAACATCATCGTGTTTACCGGTCTTCTTGTCACCTGTTGCCGGTCGGTCGGTCGGTCGGTCCAGTTACACTAAATGTATACAAACATCATCGTCTTTACCGGTCTTCTTGTCACCTGTTGGCGGTCGGTCGGTCGGTCCAGTTACACTAACAATAAATGTGTACAAACATCATTGTCTTTACCGGTCTTCTTGTCACCTGTTGGCGGTCGGTCCAGTTACACTAACAATAAATGTATACAAACATCATCGTCTTTACCGGTCTTCTTGTCACCTGTTGGCGGTCGGTCGGTCGATCCAGTTACACTAACAATAAATGTGTACAAACATCATCGTGTTTACCGGTCACATCTTGTCACATGTTGGCGGTCGGTCGGTCAGTCGGTCGGTCCAGTTACACTAACAATAAATGTGTACAAACATCGTGCTACCGGTCTTCTTGTCACCTTTTGGCGATCGGTCCAGTTACACTAACAATAAATGTATACAAACATCATCGTCTCTACCGGTCTTCTTGTCACCTGTTGGCGGTCGGTCGGTCGATCCAGTTACACTAACACTAAATGTGTACAAACATCATCGTGTTAACCGGTCATCTTGTCACATGTTGGCGGTCGGTCGGTCAGTCGGTCGGTCCAGTTACACTAACAATAAATGTGTACAAACATCGTGCTACCGGTCTTCTTGTCACCTTTTGGCGGTCGGTCGGTCGGTCCAGTTACAATAACACTAAATGTGTACAAACATTATCGTGTTTACCGGTCTTCTTGTCACCTTTTGGCGGTCGGTCGGTCGGTCCAGTTACACTAACACTAAATGTGTACAAACACCATTGTCTTTACCGGTCTTCTTGTCACCTGTTGGCGGTCGGTCCAGTTACACTAACAATAAATGTGTACAAACATCATCGTGTTTACCGGTATTCTAGTCACATTGTGGCCACCGGTAGTGACAAACGGACCGTATTTGGTATGGTACCCAAAAATACAAGAGTCGGGTCTAACGAGATGGGGGTCTTATTGAATCTCTGTAACGAAAAATTATGAAGTTTCATTGGCATATGACTAGTAGAGTCACATTTCTAGCTTTTTTCCTTTTACACGTAAGGGAAATTAAAACATGGAGAATTTGCTCATAATGAGCAGTTATTCCTGTTTCACAAAGCTTTTCAATTAGTTTATGCAGATGCATTTAGACACCCAAATCGCTAGACAAGGCTCATAAAAGTCCGATACTTTTTATACACAAAACCATGTAGAAGTTATTGGCATGGTCACGCAGTAAGATAAGACTAGACACTAGTTTTACTTAAATACGCGCCTAAGTAATTGACACGATAAGC
The DNA here is from genome assembly GCA_031761405.1 of Serripes groenlandicus. Classification (NCBI taxonomy): domain Eukaryota; kingdom Metazoa; phylum Mollusca; class Bivalvia; order Cardiida; family Cardiidae; genus Serripes; species Serripes groenlandicus. The sequence goes on from JASEVX010000011.1 coordinate 17,359,313, forward strand.
TATTATTTATCTTCCTGAAATGAAATTCAATGTAGATGTGTTCATACAGTGCACATGCATATTGCTTGTTTAGTATTTCAATCATGAATCTACTTCCAAAGAATATGTAGTTGTTAAACAGCGTCAATATGATGCTAAACTGTATTCCCCACTCAGCACAATGATAATGTGGTTCGAACTTCGTAGCACTGTAAAATAGTCTCTTCGTATCTCGAACAGGTACACAGAGTACTCTCGAACAGGTTAAAACTCGAGAATATCGTTTAACTCGAACAATATTCTGGAACGGATTACCTTTTTAAAAACATCGAAGCAACATTTCTGATAGCTCGTACGAGAAATCAGAATTGCTAATAAGCTGTTTTCTTGATATAATTTTGCTATTGAATTGCTTTTCATAATAAACACTTAGGTATAAATCAACGTCGAAGCCGACAATCCATAGCTGTAAATCAACGTCGAAGCCGTAAATCCCGTAAATCCATAGCTGAATGAAGCATAAATTGTTCGATTACTCGAACACGTCGATAACTCGAAGTAAATTACAGGTCCCTTCCCTTTCCACATCGAATTTATCGCGATCCCATGGTATATGGAGCATAGTCGATGCACATTCTTTGCATTTTGTAAAGTTGCGGGATTTAATTTTGAATCAACCAAATAACGCTTCACCTGTTCATTTTTGCCAATTAGTCTTTGGATCGAGCCCCAAGGACTTGTCGGGTCAATTCTTCAAATGCCTGCAATAAAAGAGAACCATTGTTATTGTAAAATCGTATAGATACCAATATCCAACGTGCAGGTGATTTGTTTTGAAAGCATTGTTGCGTATCTTCGCATATTCATCTGATATGATTTTTTAAACCAAATTTTGTTAAAAAATAAAATCTAATCTGACCTTATAGAAATAATAATGGCGGGATAAATGACATTCCGCCTAAACGTGTCTATAATACGCACGCTTACGTTTGTTAATGTCATTCATAATCATATTATAATGATTGGTTGTGGTATAACGCCGTTTTCTACAGTTTTGTCTTCATTATCACGACGATTTCACCTCTTGATGCATATGTTTTCTGGCTTTTTCACAACAGTACTCCATAAAAACAGACTTGCAAAGCCCCTGACTTCTTTTCCACATATAGTTTTAGCCCATACGTGGGAGACGAATGACGCTTGTCACAATGACTTTTGTCAAACGTCGGAGAGAATGTTGGCCGAGCCGGAGTTCGAACTCACAACCTCTGGCTTTTTGATATTATACATCTTTGGACACAGGGCAGGATCAATTCAGGAAGACTTTCGAAACATTAAATAGCGAATACTGTGAAAATAAAGGACCTTGGACAATCGCAAACATCAAACGGTCCAATTTATTTATATATTCGGTCCACCCCACTAGAAATAAAGCAGACATGTTATCTTCTTAAATGTTCGTGTATCCGGTAAATAGCTGGGCTTGGTTTTAAGAACATTCACGAAGGTAACATGTCTAACCTATTTCCGAGTGCATTGGACCGAATGATGTTCGCGCATACAAGCATGAGTTCAATTAATAAATAGAAGTGTGCTTAACCAAGGGAGGTAACTATTATAAACTTACATCAATTTCTGCTAATACGGATGGATTGATCTCCCTTCTTGGAGAGGATAGCGAGGACATATTACTGTTCCGACTGTTACTCCTCGTGTATTTACTGGACGTCGGCGAGATGTCCATTCCATTATGCACTGAGTATGTATGGTTCAAATCCAGCCTAAGATCAGACGTCGGACGGGTAAGATCCGTTACACTGTTCGATAAAACGTCCTCGGAATCACTTTCGTGTCCGTATTCCGAAAGTGTATTTCCGTTTCCGTCAATATGATCAACACCGCCATTTTGTTTCGGCGAATGAATCCCGTTTTGCACTAAGTTACCTGTAGAGCTAAATTTCTTTTTCGTGGAAGCTTTCGAGAAAGTTTTATTCGTCCATTTTTGCATAGTGGATTTTACACTGGCCGGCCTTTTGTTATTTATCCCGCCATCCTGTTCATTTATCCGATCTAATGAAAGTTCACCGGACATATTCAATGACATTTGTTTCGAATTTTGGTTCACATCAAAACTTTCAAACACATTGTCTGGCTGTTTCACATGGCTCAAATCCGTGTCTATTTTTTGAAGTTTGTCTGCTAACTCAGTAAGTTGATCTTGCAGGAACATGTTCTTATTTTCGTCTACTTTCTTTGATTTACCAAATCCAAACAATCCTTTCTTGTTTCGATTTGGTTTAACTATTTGTTTCTGTATGGTATCAACCTGCGACGAAAGTAATAATTCAGATATTAGTCCAACATTTTATAATGTAGACAAAAAACACTGACTTAGAATCTAAACAAGACACTGTTAGGCTATCAACTAATATTTCATATAGTATTAAGAACTAGTAAAAATCAACATGTATACATCGTACATGTATCCTTTGTTTAACAACCCTTTCCTAAATACGACAAATCTACAGCAGACGACTTTGAAATCACTAAGGCAATATGTAAACTCTTTATAAATGAAAGAAAACTATTGTGACAAAAAGAGAAATTGGTGAGCAATATCTCCTTTGCAACAATGTTTTCAAAAGTCGTCTGCTACAGGTGCGTTATAAACCATCTGCATGTGGGAAAGGTTTCAATTGACATGTTTTTCATCGTTACTGATTTAAGAAAAATTCCTAGTAATTTTGAATTTACAAAATAGTTGCACATAAGCCGTTCTCTGACCCCCCCTTCATCGAAGTTTGTGGCTATGCACTATTCGACATTAAGTCAGGATATGTTTTACAAAGCCAGTATTCGGATCAGATTTGCTTTGCCCAAAATTAGTCTGATCGTATGTGCAAACTGTCCCATATCAACACTATTAAAAAAGGTTACGCATAGAAAGTGCTCTATACAATTTAGAAAAGTAGTTTGAAATTTTGTTTTAAGGAATATATTTTCCTTTAAGGTATCGGATCTGTAATGCCTTCGGTAAAATTCGCCTTTCACCGTGATCTCTCGTAACCTTCCGATACGTATTTCCGCTAGTCGGAAAATTGTCCGTAGTAGGTAAATATAGTACAACAAGGTTTTTCCTCGCGTGCCCTGTCGTCACATCAGAAATCCAACATGGACGTGATTTAAATAGGCATATACCGGAAGAGAAAAATGAATTTAATGTGGTTATTGATTATAAATATTGTGTCGGTATTGGGGTAATGTTTGTGAAGCAAACGCATGCACACACACTAAGTGTGCCACATGTTTTCGACATGTTGATAAGACCGTGAAAAAAAATGACAATTGGAACAATCGATAATCTACCTTCAATTGCGTGGAAAGTCTCCTCTGACGTAATCTTGTGACGTCACTTGTTCGTTGGTCTTCCGACATGAATTCGTTTGCATGTGAGGAAGATTTATCCGGTATATCCGATTCCCTTGAACGCTGTTTCTATTGAAAGAAAATAAAGTGTAATTATTACATAACTGCAAATACATTTCAAATGTCTGGCACAAATACATTACGACGTATCAAAAAATCCGTACTTGACTACAACAAATACGATACCAAAAACACCATTAATGAATTATATTCTATGTGTACCTGGCGTTATTTCATTATTGAAGTTATTTAAATTTGAAGAAAAAAAATCAGCCTTAAAAAAAAAATATAACAGGTTAATAATAAAAGGGACGCTCATTCCGTTAAAGGGTTACGCGACTTTGTATTTTGAAATATTAACTACATTCGGTTTCGTGAGTTATTTGTTTTGCCAGGCGCCTCGAAATGAAATAAAAACAGTTTACAGCTACTGTCACACGAAATTCCCTATATAAAGTGAAAACAAATACAATAGCGGACTCTGATAAAGGTCAACATTCTTTTCAAATAATTTGTGAAATCGGTTTTATTCAGACTTACTTTTAAAAAGTCTTAATGAAGTAATTGGCATTAAGAGATAGCATATTATAGAGATCGAAAAAAAAGCCACAACAAAATTGACACTAAAAATCCATTTTTTTTTTTGCGTAGAAATGAGTGTATTATGCTTTTACCAGAATGCATTTAATATATAACATTGAGTTTAAATTCATTGTAAATATGTATAGGATGCATTAGAAATGTTTGATTTGATCAATTTCAGTATTGTGACCTTGTTTCAAAGCTAAAGGAGAGTATGTGAAAAACCAGTTTCGTCCCAGTACGATTTCGTCAAAAATGACGGTGACCATCTTCGCAGGATGAATTCTTTGTTCATAATACAAGACTCCCCATTTTCGTTAGAGTGTAAAGCTTAGAGGTAACTCTTTTCAATAATAAAAAGCGTATTTTACCTGTAAAACGCGTATAAAGTGTGACAATTCAGGGTTTATTTACACGACAACAAAAACGGAATTTATTTGGTGTGTTTTTTTAACTTCATACCTTATGTCGTTCCGCTTGTTTCTTTTCCAATTCGTGTTTTTGACGTAACATTTCCTCCAGTAGTTTTTGTTTTACCTGTTTACGTCTCTCTCCAACGTCATCCTTGCGGTTTTCTTCACATCCTAGTTTTGTAAAAGAAAAGATTACATTAACCATTTAGTAAGACTGACTTAAAACATAAAAAAGACACTTGACAATTGCAAACAGGGGCAAACATACTGATCAGCTTCAAATTCGTGCATTCCTACTTAAGTTAATTAAGGATTGATTCTTATTTTTCGTGCTTTCATACTGCATAAATGCACGAAAAATAAGAATCAATCCTTTTATTTACATTTTCCCCTGTTCATTACTTTATTTTGTTCGACCTAAAAGGGTTCGCGAACAAGTCTTTAATAACAATAAAGAAATGTAACCGACAACATACGTTTGTTTAAATGAATAGCTTATATTTGTAATGTCGTATATCATTGGTTAAATGACGTCGCGCTAATCCAATCGGACTGCAACATTTAAATAAATAATGACGTCATAATTCCTACAGAGGTCATGAAAGGTCGACCGGACCCAACTTTTATTGTACAGAAAATCAAGTGCGAATGTAAATATTGTCGTTTAAACTTGCGAACAGAGGGGTAAAGGTATCCATTTAACAGACTTCGCGAATGACTGACGTAAGTTCTAGGGACATTTATTTACAATTGTTTTAAGATGAACAAGTATTAATAGTATTGACGTCCCCCGCTTTGAGCAACAATTCCAGTGATCAATACAAAGACAAAATGTGTTTGCAAAAATTGATGTCGATCTAACAAAAAAATGAAAAAGCCATGTCCAATTCTCAAAATCCACCGTAATTCATGCCTTTTTACTAAAAAAACAATAATGTGACGCTCAATATTTACAGCATATAATATGATGAAAGCCTGTCCTTGATTTCATCAATGAAATAGCAAATGTTTTATATTAATTTTCTATTAAATTATGACTTATTTTAGCAATGGATAACCCTTACCCAAATGTAAACAAACATAACCCGTCTGTGGCAGTAGATCTTTGTAAACTATGTGGCAAAAGAAGAAAATGTTCATGATTAAACATTTCTCCGTTGACCATGATGTTTTTAACGTTATTCAATACTAACTCGGTTATTTAAAACGGTTTCCAACATATATTATTAGGCATAGCTGTTTTCAAAGTCGTCTGTTTGCACAATTGTTGTATGAAGGATGGTTTTAGTTTGGCATTTTGTTTTTAACTCTTTCCCTCAAAAAACAAATCTACAGCAGACGACTTTGATAACATTTCCGCAAAAAAAAAAAAAAAAAAAAAAAAAAAAGGCAAACTCTATGATGGGAACTATAAGTATTGAATACAGTTGAAAACAGTGTGGCAAATGGAGAAATTGCTCATTATGAGCAATTTCTTCATTTGCCACACTGTTTTTAAAAGTCGTCTGCTGCAGAGGCGTCAGACAGCGTCTATATGTGGGAAATGGTTAAAACGGTTTCCAACATATATTCAAGGTCGTCTGGTGCAGAATTGTCGTATGAAGTATAGTTCGGCATTTTGTTGTTAAATACCTGCACATGCGCCAAGTTCGGCATCGTCATCCGTGTTATCCTTATAGTTACTGGACGGTCTATCCTTCGCCTGTTGTAAGTACTCGCTCCAGTGGTCCATTTCTTCCCGTGAATCGACGGAGAGGTATGTAGAAGTAAAATTCTGTAAAAACAACAATTTGAGATATCATTTGACAATTTTGATTACTTTTTTTTTTTTGAGTTATATGACTTGGTATAGGCATTCATATTGTTCCTAGGAACACGTGTACCAAGTTTCATTTGAAAATAAATGTTTGTGAGTTATCAGGTTAGTTTTGTGACGACGCAGACGACGACGACGACGACGACGACGACAACAACGACGACGACAACGACGACGACAACGACAACGACGACGACAACGACGACGACAACGACGACGACAACGACGACAACGACGACGACAACGACGACAACGACAACGACGACGACGACGACGACAACAACGACGACAACGACGACGACGACGACGCAGACGACGACGACGACGACGACAACGACGACGACGTCAAGGGTATCACAATAGCCCGACTTTTTTCTTCGAAAAACAGACAAGCTTTTAAAATCATTTTAGAAACAGAGTTCGTTTATTTTCTGTTCAACATTGGAACATCAACATTCTTCCTACATCTTCCAACATTCTTCCTACTCCGGATTGGAACATAAAATCGCAACTCTTGTTAATCTAGTGAAAACAAAGGTATACGTGCGGTGGTCCCCTTTCAAAGGTATTCAATGATTAAAACTTCGGGAGGCACCTATCAACCAATTCCCACATACAACAAATCTGCAGCAGACGCATTTGAAAAGATCTATTCAAAATATGGAAAACCGCTAGAACAAAATAAATTACTGAACAAGAAAAACCAAACATTGTGGCAAAAGGAGAAAATGCCCGTGTTCAACATTTTTTCCTTTTGTCGCAATGTTTTCAAATGTCGTCTGCAGCTGAGGCGTCATAAAGCGTATGTTTGGGGGAAAAAGGTTTATCTAGTTAAACAAAAGGTATTCTGTGGTGGTCCTCTTTCAAAATTGTTCAAAGATTAAAACAGTGGGTGCAAGGAATTAACCCTTTCCCTCATACGACAATTCTGCAGCAGACGACTTTGAACATATATTTATGTCAAAAAATAGAAAATCTCTATAATTGAATGGATAACCTATGACTAAAAGTGGAAAACATTGCGGCAAAAGTAGAAATGGCTCGTTTTGAGCGATTTCTTCTTTTGTCAATATGTTTTCAAAAAGCCGTCTGCTGCAGAGGCGTCAGAAAGCGTCTATATGAGGGAAAGGGTTAAGAAAGCGGGGAGTACTGACAGAACTTACACATTCTTTTCATCTGAATCAGCTTTTTCAGATTTCAAGATAATTTGTTCATGAGGTGAACCTCATAAAAATGTTGTCGAGTCATATTGATTGGTTGAAAAAACATGGCTGCCTGGCGGCATGGGGCAAATACTTATGTGATGATATACCATTACTCAGATGATCGATTTAGAGATATCTCTTTTCTTAGAACAATGATGAAACCCCCTAAATACGTACAACAGGTCCACTTTTTCGTAACATACCAATTGGTGAGCTATTTATTAAAGATTTTAAGACAATGAACGGTACATGACTCGATACAAAACCGGGATTTATGAGACGTGGCATGTCATGTGATTAAGGGTTTTCGGATTTTCTGAAGGTGGCGACTATGGAGTCGAAACGAAAAACCAAAAGTTTTAGCACCGGTATCTGCATTCACGCACGACGGGGGGTAGATAAACTCAGTTCGTGTCATGTTGCACACACCTCTCTATATAGATATGTCGGTAGTGACTCGGGCTGTCACAACTGGGGGTTGTAAGATCGAACCCCATCTCGGGCAACATTCTTTCCGACGTTTGATAAAAGTCAATGCGACCAAGCGTCATTCGTCCCTACAATGAGTTTACAATCTATGTGGAAAAGCAGCCAGTTGCGTGGAGGACTGGTGTGAGAAAACCAGGAAACACATGGGTAGGTGAACTGGCTGTCGTGATATGACAGAAATCATTGTTGAAAACGGTTTTAAAACCCCCCCCCCCCCCCCCCCCCAATCAATCAACAACCATATGCTATGTCAAACGAAGATGCACAAATGGCCCGATTTAATCTGACCTGTCTCAAACGAAGATGCAAAAATGCCCCGATTTAATCTGACCTGACTCAAACGCAGATGCAAAAATGCCCCGATTTAATCTGACCTGACGCAAACGAGGTGTTTCAGGGTGCAGTTCTGATGGTTTTGGAATGAAGCAAGCGAACAATCAATTTAAAACAGGTGGCTAGCTTTTTGTTACCTGGCTTCAAATATAAACTTTATTTATAGACTGTTAATGAATTGTAAAGGCTTGCACAGCATGGTGCTGATAGGTAATACAAACACTTTTCACTTTTACAGTCACCCTTTTGTCACCCTTGCTGATACTACGTTCCTGAGAAATTGTGTTAAAAACGGCGTTAAACCCCAATCAATCAACAAATCAATCAATCAATCAATCAATCAATCAATCAATACGTTCACTGACTGCATGGTGCTGATATGTAATACAAAAACTGTTCACTTGTACAGTTACCCCTTTGTCACTTGCTTGGGAAGATTGTTGCGTGGAGTACTGGTGTGAGAAAAACCAGGAAATGCATGAGTAGGTAAACTGGTCGCCGTGATATAACTTGAGAAATTGTTAAAAACGGCGTTAAACCCCAATCAATCAATAAACCTTTTGTCAACCTTGCTGATACTACGTCCACTGACTGTATGGGTGGCTCTAAGATCATGATGCAATAAGATATAAGCCGTTCAATGAGAAAATCAAAATGATGGACTCTTCGTAATGTATCGATCCAGTTCAGCCTATTTCAAAGCATTATTTCACTATTGAAGAAATAAGCCGTCGCGCGAGAAAGCCAACATTGTGGTCTCTGCGTAATGTATCGACCCAAATCAGCCTGCGCAGTCCGCGCAGGCTAATCCGGGCCGACACATTCCGTCTCAGGGGAATAGATGTAAATATTAATGATTCCTGAAACAGAAAAATCCACAGGAGGCGAAACGTGTCTGTACGGGTTAGCCTGCGCGGCATGCTTGGGCTGATCCGGGTCGATACTTTACGCAGACACCACAATGTTGGTTTTCGCGTGGAACGGCTCATATATCAACGGAAATGACTCATTTTCTCAGAAAATAAAGACAGAATATTGCATTAATGACCAATACAACGTTATTTATTTGTCTATATAGATATTAACGTTACACTTTTCCTACACAGAAATTACAATTTCACTCATACCATTCGTCCTACCATTATATACGAGGCTCGTATGTTTTGACCGAATCCGGGACAAAATGTCCACAGACAAAATGCCACAGGACATAATGTCCACGGACAAAATGCCACAATATGAAAAGAGGACAAAATGCCACAGTTTATTTCGAAAACATTTTATTGTGAATTATAATGTTAAAGCACCACACCACAAGTGTTATGGGATGCCCGGATGTTAAATGGGATGTGTGGATATCTGATAAAAGTGATAGATCATGAACTGTTTCGCTCAAATACTGTTGCCACTTGTGGTGTGCTGCTTTAACATTATAATTCACAATAAAATGTTTCCGAAATAAACTGTGGCATTTTGTCCTCTGTTCATATTGTGGCAGTTTGTCCGTGGACATTATGTCCTGTGGCATTTTGTCCGGATTACCGTTTTAACCATAAGGATGTCTTCGGAGAAATGTTGGAAGTTTTGTTATTGACGCCGCGCGGAATTGTGAATTATAATGTTAAAGCAGCACACCACGTGTTTATATACTCCCGTTTTTGTTACACTATTTCTGCTAAACTGGAAGGAGAATCGACTTCGGGTTCTCCCCCAAAGCTTGTGTCATACTTAATTTATAACTAGAGGCATTAAACCTTAATATATGTTAATATTTAAGCACCTATGTTTTTTGTTTTTTTATCTAATTGATTTAGTTAGACCTTTAAGTCATGCTTCAAAATCATGCGCGGCGTCTTTGATGCTTTGCATCATAATTCGTCTTGAAATGGTCTAGCGTAATACATATAACAATAACAATGTCTTATATCACTTGTCTAGCACCGAATTGTTTATCATTGCCGCAAAACTGGTTCAACCTTATGACAAAAATGTTTTGGCTGTAGAAGACTAAAAAAATTAACCAAACCCTATGGTATTTCAAAAGAATCGTCTCAGTGAGATTTGAGTGTCAAATAAGAATTTCAGAACTCGCAAAATGCCCCTCGAGATCAATGCTGTCTGACGTATGTATTGTTGTCTTGGAATCTTAGCTATTTATGAAGTGGTATAAAAACAAACACACATTCACGATGTTTACTAAAAATCAAGTTCAACATCTGTTTTAATTTCTTTTATGCTGAGATTCCAGTTATTCCATAACCCATTCCCAAGCTAGAGAGATATGTCTCTGAAGATAGAGAGATATGTCTCTAAAGATAGAGAGATATCTCTCTAAAGATAGAGAGATATCTCTCTAAACTAGAGATATATCTCTGTAACATAGGGAGATATCTCTCTTTCTTATAGAGTGTAACCAAATAGCCTTGGCGTGTGGCCTGAATTATATACGGTCAGTCAGTGCAGATTGATCACGTATGGTTTAAACTTATCACAGGATCGGCATGGATGCCATTGTTTATAAAGTTATTATCATTATTATTATTATGTGAAATTTAAGATTAAGCATATTAGACGTTTATTTCATGTAAATCAGTTGAGAATTAAGGATTAATTGAGGGTTAATTTAATTGAGGGTTTTAAATTGGTTAATCTTGTGATATCTCTCTAATTAACAGATCTTCTAAATAGCAAGATATCTCTTTAATTAGAGAGATATTTCTCTATTATTTAGAGTTATCTCTCAAACGAATCAACAGTAAAACGGCTTGCCATAGAGCTGCACAAATATCATGCTGCCTGATGTTATGCTCCAAATCATTATTTTACCTCCTACCCCATAGTTTGTGGTTTTCAAACGAGTCGTTTCAATGATACGATTATTTTGAGTACCCACAACATATATGAATAATAAAAGATACATGATTTAGCAAAGACGAGTTGTATCCATCGTATTTAGGCTAGTGTCGCGTTTATCTTGTAACTTTCGAGTTACCGACATGTTCAAGGGGATCCTTCTATTTATCCCTTTCCCTCATATAGACGCTTTCTGACGCCTCTGCAGCAGACGGCTTTTTGAAAACATAGTGACAAAAGAAGAAATTGCACAAAACGTGCAATTTCTCCTTTTGTCACAATGTTTTCCACTTTTTGTCATAGGTTATCCATTCACTTATGGAGATTTTCTATGTTTTGACAAAATATGTTCAAAGTCGTCTGCTGCAGAATTGTCGTATGAGGGAAAGGGTTATGCTAAATTCATTTATGTATTTCCAGCTTACTAATTTCTTTTATTAAGAAAAGTATACAAGTGATAAATTAAAACTACGACTAGAAAACAGGGCAGCAGTCGTTCTGATTGATCGACTGAGCGATCAGAACTGCTGTTATGCTTTTTTTCAAAAGACATATCCGTTCCAGGAATTGGTTCAAGTTAAACGATATATCCGAATTATCACATATTCGAGTTAACGCGAGTTCGCTGTAGCTTCTTTTGCTCAGAGTCCAAGCTGCATTCCCTTCATTATGCATTTGGAATTCATCACAAATAAATCGAGGGCTTGTTGTGAAAGGGTTGTAACTAAAAACCTATTTTGAAAACCCTGGTTTAGGGGAGATTGTGACCCCTTTGTAGACAATGCAAATTTAGGTGCCATTGCTCAGAATGAGCAATGGCACCTAAATTTCCATTGTTTATCAAGTAAAATGATTTAACGCTTTTAAAGACTTAATGGCGAGGTGATTAACCTTGGTAAAAAAATACCAATTTTAGTTACAACCGTTTCACGCCAAGCCCTCGATATGTTCCTAATGAATGTGTTTAGAACATTAAACAAATACGTAATAAAGTTAGTTCGACTATTTAATGCAGGTTTGTAACACGTGTCAGACAAAGAATGATTGGTACTTCTTGGCAAGGTTATCATCCGACCAAACCCTATGATGTGGGTACTCAAAAGAATCGTCTCAATGAGACGATTCTTTTGAGTACCCACAACATAGGGTTATAAGGTTAAATAAGGATTATAGAACATGCAAAAAGACCCTTATCTATAGCTCTGAAGTATTCCCCTTAAACAATGCGTGGGATTTGTTATGTGATTGTGAGTCCTAATTACATCATAAAATAAATCTGCTGATGATCAGTTTAACAACACCAAAACAAAACAATTAGAATGTCTGTATGATTAAAAAGAATAATGATCTCAATAAAACTGAGAGAAATAGAAATTGATCTGGATGTTTTCAAAAGTCGGTTACAGATGCGTCAAAAACGAAAATCTTGCAGCTGGACACTACATATCTACGGCGTTTAATATATAAACATAACTTAGACACTAGGGGAATGACGTCAAACTGAAAGATCAGTTAAATAAACGAAATGTTTGATATAATTCAGCATGGAAGCCAGCATATTTTATTTCATGAGATAAAAAGGTATACATTTTTTTTAGCTTGAAATAGTATGTCTGATATACGAAAATTGATATTTTCTGAGGTATTTGCGTTAATGGCAATTACCATCAAATTTCTTGAATGTTTGGCTATTGGTTGTTAACCAATAGAAATATTCATAGCAACATTCTTCAATGTTATGCTTGTATTTCCTTACAGTAACATGACTTAGGTTTTTGTTACTAGTTTCTCGTAAAATAAATTGCTATAGATAAAGAAATATTTATAGCAACATTCTTCAATGTTATGCTTGTATTTCCTTACAGTAACATGACTTAGGTTTTTGTTACTAGTTTCTCGTAAAAAAATTGCTATAAATAAAGAAATATTTATAGCAACATTCTTCAATTTTATGCTTGTATTTCCTTACAGTAACATGACTTAGGTATTCGCGTCAATGGCAATTAACATCAAATTTCTTGAAAGTATGGCTATTGGTTGTTAACGTTCCCCCAAACGTTTCAATGATGCTTGCTCTATTGGACGGTGGAGAGGGAAGATCCTGATCAGACTGCGAGGAAGCCGTGGCTGATTTATTTGAATCTTCACTGGTGGCAAAGTCCAGAAGGTCAGTTTTCGCGTAGGCGTCTTGTTGTAACCTACTTACCTCGTGAGATAGTTGGAGCACAAATCGTTTGCCCTTGAACTGGTCCACGAGTGACGTCACAGTGTAACCATGGAGATTCAATACGTCAACGGTCAGGTGATCATCCATCGTAAGGTAACAGAACAGCGTTCCTTCGTGTAATACAAACCAATACCTAAAACATCGTAAAATCATGGTTAATAACGAATGAAATATACATTTATTACAACCATTTTTACACCTGTTGACACAATGGTAGAACATTTCAGTTGATTGGTTCAGTGTGTGTATACCACGTGACTTTTACGTCACAAATGCTACGGCGATCTGCAATATTTTACTTCGGTTTAGAAGTAAAAACAAAGGTAACTTTTTTATTTCTTCAACCTTTTTAATGAAACATGGCGCAGTCTAAGCCACTTACAGAGCCCTATCTCCGGTTGTTAGCGGAGATTGATTAGTGGTTTAGTTTCTTCAAACACTTCGACGAATCTGTTCTCAAAATGTATTAAGATCGCCGACAACCGGAGCATTATCAAAACTGGAGTTTGAAAACAGGTTCGTCGAAGTGTTTGAAAAAACTAGACCACCAATCAATCTCCTGTAAAACCGGAGATAGGACATTGTAAGCGGCGTAGACTGCACCATGTTTCATTAAAAAGGGTGAAGAAATAAAAAAGTTACCATTGTTTTTTACTTCTAATCAAGATCAATTATTGCTGTCTGACGATGCAAATATCACGTCAAAAGTCACGTGGTATACACACACTGTGGTTAGTTACGGTTTAACGCCGTTTTCAACAATATTTCAGTCATATCACGGCCACCAGTTCACATACTCATGCGTTTCATGGCTTTCACACACACACTAATACACCACACAACAATATTTCCAAGCAACTGCCTGTGTTTCTATGTTTCCACATAGACTGTTAGCACATTGGAGGAAGACGAGTGACGCATGTCGCGTTGCTTTTGTCAAGCGCTTGAAAGAATGTTGGCCGAACTGGTTTTTTTTTAACTCACAACCCATAGCTTTACAGCCCCTGTCAATACCAATTTTAGTATTTAGTATTGTCGCTTTACGACTGTAATATTTTTGTCTGAAAATGTGTTAATTTGATCCAATACTTTGGCAATTCTAATCTAAGATGGCATACAGGTATGAATGTGTTATGTGAACTTCTTAATTCTGTCTGCATTCTATTGGTCTTTACGAACAAAAGCGAAACACAAATTTATGTTGTACAACAAAAAGAAATTTCCCATTAATAATCATATTAACAAAATATGATCGTTTTAAAACTTTCTGCTCTTATTGGCAAAAGAGTTTCAGATGTCATGGTGGGCAATTCGGTCAATCGGAAAGGATTCAAGAGGACACTTGTTGCATTTGATTTCGATATTTTTGTAATTTTTTACTTTTACATTTTTACTAAAAAAAAAAAACCATGAAACATAACGGCCCGTAATAATGTCTATCATACTTTTAACCCTTTTCCCTCATATAGACGCTTTCTGACGCCTCTGCAGCAGACGGCTTTTTGAAAACATAGTGACAAAAGAAGAAATTGCACAGAACGTGCAATTTCTCCTTTTGCCACAATGTTTTCCACTTTTTGTCATCCATTCAATTATGGAGACTTTCTATGTTTTGACAAAATACGTTCAAAGTCGTCTGCTGCAGACTTGTCGTATGGGGGAAAGGGTTAAAATAGAACAAGGAGAATATTGACTTCTATTTTTCCACAGAATTTTACAATATATCCGTTGTGGATCAACATATAAGGTTTTATAAAGTATTTATGTATGCTCGTCTGAATCGTCCCTGTTTGCAATGTAAACATAGAACCTTCTTTCATTGTCCCGTGTGTTTATCAGTTACCACATAGAACGATTCATTCCTTGACACTTTATGTGCTTTTTGACATTTTATACGACTATTTTGTTATAATAATAGCTCCCCCGACTGTTTGATATGATATATGGCCTTGGATTGTTTCTGACCGTAATTGTTCCTGTTCTATTTTACTAAAATGTACATCGTGTTTTCTCTCTAAACGGACAATACTTATTTATTTACAACAAATCTGAAGCAGGCGTCTTCGAAAATATCTAGGCAAAACTATTGAACATTTCTATAATTGAAAGTTTTAATATTGAATGAGTTGACCATATTGTTTTATTATGAGTAACTTATCCTTTTGCCGCGATGTTTTCAGGCATAGTCTGCTAAGAGGAACAAAATGCTTCTGCAAGAGGGAAAGGTTTGAACAACATTTGATCAATTAATCAAGATCCTGCAGCATATGCGTGCAGTATATTTTTTACCAAAGATGTTCGCCTCTCTTTTTTACATTTGGCAAAGGTTGTTGCATAAGTAAGCTGGAACTTGACAACTGATGATACTGATACAAGGCATTGAGCAGGTAAAGGGTAAACCAGCCAACACTAACTTTGTTATTAAAATAAATTGCTATAAATAAAGAAATATTCATAGCAACATTCTTCAATGTTATGCTCGTACATTGATTGATTGGGGTTTAACGCCGTTGTCAACAATTTTCCAGTCATATCACGGCGGCCAGTTCACCTACTCATGCGTTTCCTGGTTTTCCCACACCAGTACACCACACAACATACTTTCCAAGCAACTGGCTACTTTTCCACATAGACTGTTAAACAGCCCATTGGTGAAAGACGAATGACGCAGGTCACAGTGACTTTTGTCAAACGTCGGAAAGAATGTTGGCCGAGCTGGAATTCGAACTCACAACCCCTGGATTGACAGCTCGCGTCGCTACCGACTGGGCTACCGGGGCTCGGCTATGCTCGTACAGTAACATGACTTAGGTTTTTGTTAACTAATTTCTCCTAAATAATCTCCTGGAGAAGTGTTTAATGTTATCTGTATGAAAGCGTTAATTCTGTCCCAAAACTCATTTTGACGAAACTGCAGCAGAGAACTTTAGAAAACATTGTGACTTCAGTGACCTCATGATAAGCATTTATACCTTTATGTCAAAATGTTTTCAACTATTTTCAAACATTTTGCCTTCAAATCTTTATAGTTTTGCCTTAATTTATTCAAAGGCTTCTGCCGTAGATTTGTTGTTGCCTCTGCAGCAGACGGCTTTTTGAAAACATAGTGACAAAAGAAGAAATTGCTCAAAACGAGCAATTTCTTCTTTTGTCACAATGTTTTCCACTTTTAGTCATAGGTTATCCATGCAATTTTCTATTTGTTGACAAAATAGTTTCAAAGTCGTCTGCTGCAGAATTGTCGTATGAGGGAAAGGGTTAATATATGGTTAATAGGTGAACTCACCGTATCCATTGAGAACTCATACTCTTTTTCTCCATGTACCCAGTTGTACTTTGATTCGGTTCTAAACCTTTCGCCGGTATTTTCTTCACAACCAACGGCTTATGTCGCTTTCGCAGGTTGACGACACCCGTGGGAGAATCCCCAAGAGCCTCGGGCGCCGCGACCTCTGCGTCACTCATGTCTGTGTTTGCGTTAAATGACCTTGACCTCCTAACGTGACGAGAACCCTGAACATAGAAACAATTATAAGATTGTTAGATTAATGAAACAACGTCACAGGAAAATCGACCGTACGGTCCTCACCATCAGCGATGATCAAGATTAATATGTGCCTGCCTGCAGTCTTAGCACAATCTGCATGACAATGGTCGCACTGTAGTCACACAAGTACCCAGGCAGTCTGTTGAGAATCCTTACGTCAATATTAGATTATACTAATATGCAATTTAGTGAACAATTACAAATAATTAATTTCGAAACCTCCCATTCGGAATACCTCGGTGATGAATGCTTCACCAATGAAGGATTACGGAATTACCCGAGCAGTTCCGAATGGAAACCTCCTACGGTCGGTTTTGGCATGGCGTAGACCGATTCCATTTTTGTTGCAGACTTTGTATCAGTACCATTAGTTAACCCTTTCCCACAAATGAGCCGTTCCACGAAAAAAAACACAAAAAAACCATTGTGAACTTTGCGTAAAGTATTGACCCGGATCAGCCTAATCATGCCGCGCAGGCTAACCCGGACAGACACTTTTCGCCTCCTGTGGATTTTCTGTTTTAGGAATCATTACTCTATACCTCTATTCCCCTTAGACGGAATGTGTCGACCCGGATTAGCATGCGCGGACTGCGCATGCTGATCTGGGTCGATACATTACGCAGAGTCCATCCATACTGTTGGTTTTCTCGGGGAACGGCTCATATAACAAATATGCAGCAGACGACTTTAGAAAACATCTGGTTAAAACATGGTAAAGCTCTATAAATGAAATTATAATAAATGATTAGGTTTGAAAACATTGCGGCAAAAGGAGAATTTGCTCGTTATGAGCAATTGGTCCCTTTTGCATCTATGTTTTCAAAAAATTACTATGGTGCATGTATCTATATGTGGGAATGGGTTAATTAATATAGGTTCGGAGCCAAGGAAAACCAAGTTTTTACCTGACGAGTTATTTTCAAATGTGCAACAGCTGTTTCAAGGGTACACAGTGTAATATATTATAGATGGTTTATCCAATAAATGCATCATCGAAGTCAAAAACAAAAAGGAAATTCTAAAAGTGTTTGAAAACATTGTGACAAAAGGAGAAATCGCACACGAGGAGTAATTTATCCTTTTGCCACAATGTTTTCAAATGTCGTGTGCTGCAGAGGCGTTAGAAAGCGTTTGTATGTTGAAATGGGTTATTCTGAAGTTTTCTTGAAATGTGTTGTGATCAATTTAGCCAGATTCACTGATGCACTTGGATTAACACTGGTCGCAAATGTCCTTCTGACTGGCTTTTCTGGTGCGCCGCCTTCTTCTTTGTACGATACAAACGTCAAAGTTGTTTACTACGATGTATTTTAACGTGACTAGTTTTACATATATATATATCTATGTCGTTTTTATCCTATATAAATATGCGGGATTAAGACTTTTACGGTCAGGGCCCAAATTGAAATACCTTTAAACTTGGGATGAATGTGATGTTTACGCCAATATAAACATCAGTCAGTAATAAAAAGTCGACCGAATTAAAGACGAGCCACGTCTAGCGATTTGAGACCCTAATGCATTTGCGTACAGAGAAGACTCTGACGTGATATAAATGTAAAAAAACAATTTATAATTTGATTCTTCACTATAAGTAATTTAGTAATTGATAAATCTCTTTACCGAGAGTCATTTTAAACCGTATTCCGTATAGACGCATTGCATTTGATTGATTGATTTTGGTTTTCAACAATTTCTCAGTCATATCAAGGCGACCAGCTCACCAACTCATGTGTTTTCTGGCTTTCTTTGCCTATGTCACTTCGGGGAATGTACACATGTAAGTGTTTGACGTAAAACTACAAGTGTAGGCAGCCCTATGGAAGTTACTCCCACACTCCTTTATGTTATTGCGTTACGGAGGTGCAATATAAATATCCTCAAATAGGTTATTCTTATAGCGGTCAGTTTAAGACGACATTGGTGTTTTCTTATATTGTTATCTTTGCGCTTAAAGTGAAGAATTCTTAATTGACAATTTAATATGTATCAGTATTTCTTGTTGAAGTATTCAACATTACACCTTATTTCAAACAACGTTTGACGCCTTAATTTATCATTATCATTATCATTATCAATACATTAACTTTTTCTTTTTTCTTAAATAATTTCAACTTGGAAGGACCTGAAATAGCACTTAATGCAATATGCTGACTCAAATGTAGGGTGGATATTAAAACGTCTCGTGTCTAAAACCTGACGATTTTTTCTTATCACAATACAACATTTTTTTTACGCAAAACGTTGCTCTAATGACATCAATTAACGATAAAAATGATAAGTAATCATTATTTTTCTTAGTTTGAAATGTTCACATTCATTCGATAGTTTCATTTGGTCTTGTGTCTCTACAGTCTTATTAGATATTAGATAAAGAAAGGTAAACCGGTCTAGGCGTGTAGTGTCTCTCTTATGATCCAACTAGAACTGATGCTGTTAGTACACAAAAGGAATCGCATCACTGAGACTCACTGGGACAATTCCTTTGAGGAGTACCAACGACATTGAGCTTGAGGGTCAAATGTGGATTGTAGAATATGACATATAAAATATATCTAGAGCTGTAATTGGGCGAGTTAATACCAGAGTTATCCGGTCTTATAAGTTAAAGTCAACGCGGTGTATTTATGTAAACAGATTTTGTAATAAATGGTTTGACAGCATCCCTGCAGTGAGTGGAATTTTTAATTTAAAAACTATACACTATATCGAGGGCTTGGCGTGAAACGGTTGTAACTAAAAAACCTTTTTTGAAAACCCTTGTTTAAGGGCAATTTTGACCCCTTTGTAAACAATGCAAATTTAGATGCCATTGCTCAGAACGAGCAATGGCACCTAAATTTCCATTGTTTACCAAGAAAAAATGATTTAACGCTTATGAAGACTTTATGGCGAGGTGATTAAACTTGGTAAAAAAAGAAACGAATTTTAGTTACAACCGTTTCACGCCAAGCCCTCGATATATCGGTTTAGGATTTTTACCTCCACTGTAAAAAAAACATTGGAGCCGCGTCCGTGCATTGTGGGTTTGTTTATTCGTGATCCCCTGGGTACATGAACCAGTACTATAGGCTAGGAGTTATGCATTGCCCAAAAGGGCACTCCACCATGATCGCTGTGCTGGTTTTGAGCAATTTCTCCTTTTGTCACAATGTTTTCAAAAGTCGTCTGCTGTAAGTTTAAGTTTAAACTTATTTATTTTACATCGATTGCGAAACAAGCTTTAAGCTTATATTAATCACGCTCGATGGCTGCTTCCTGGATACTTTTAAAACCAGTACTCGCGCCGTTTGTGTGAAACAATCCCAAAGGCACAACCCGCTCATCACGGGATTCGAACCCCGGGACCTTTGGTACAAGAGGCCGACGCTCTACCTCTGTACCACTGTCTCCTGTAGAGTCGTCAAAAGCAACTATATGTGGGAAAAGGTTAACGGTATAACATCATTTTAAGTAACATGGACGTAAATCTATCCGTGTTACAAGTCTAGTGTTTTTTCTAGGACTATACTAGGACACAAGTCGTGTCTAGGATTATACTAGTAGTATTAGTAGTCGGAGAGTGAGGACTCTGGTGAGACTGTGTGGATGTTACACGCTCGCCTGAGTCTCCACTGTTCACACCGGTAATTAGAGCCCAAAGTCGCTTGGCGCGGTCCATATACGTAATTAATCATGGGTTTTTTACACCCTACGTGCTGCTTATAATTTTGTGCAAAGTTTGCAAGATTTTTGTTTTGATATGTTGACATGGATTGTACGTGTTATCTTATAACCTTATCATACTGTACACCCCCTATATTTTTGTTTTAAAGGGGTTGTATGCCGTTTTCAACATTATTTCAGTAATACCACGGCGAACACCCGTATTAGTATGAAATAAATATATATATACTAAGAACGGACTGCACATAAATACTTTCTTATTTGAAAATTTATTTTAACTTTTTTAGCGCCGAATTTCCTCAAGTAGACTCTTCCATGTTCAAAAGTGGGCGAATCAATTGTTCATGTATTAAGAGTGTTGGAATAGTTTGATACCAAAAATGCAAACAATGTTGGTTTCAGGTGAGACAGCTCGTTACGAGCTGTCTCACCTGAATCAGCATTGTTTGCAAAACAACTTAAATATTGCCATTGGAGATGAGAGAGTTAATACGAAAAAAACAAACATAAATGGCGTAACGTTAAATGGAGCAACGTCGTTTCCGAAAAAAATATGGGATCACCTTGAAAGACCCTAAATTTCTATACATGAGCGCTAGATTCACTCATACAAAGTTGTTATAAAATATATACGCTGTGTAGTGTTAGATCAGATTAGACTGTGTATGAACAGGTCAATCTTGATCCACATACGCAACACATGCATAAAGGCCCACTCATATCCATACAGGCTTCATAAGTCAACGCTTTAAGTCAATTACTCTAAAAATCATTTTGTTATGGCCAAAGTATGCTCTTTAATGTTTATTTAAAATCATTTTAAGTTTTTTTCGTAAATAGGTAGCACCTATAGATATATTAAAGTACTCACACGTTAACACAACATATATAAATCCATATATTATTCAACTGCACACTATTCTTTCGAAGAAAAAAAGAAACTCTTTTATAACAAGAAATCACAGCATTCTCTTCTTTCCAATTCAATCAATTTTGTTTTTGTTTTTTGAAGGTCTAACATTTGCAAAACAAATGACAAAGCATTTGCATTGACTTGTATCAAGTTTTTCTTTTAACTATAACAAAGAATGGATTCACGTGACTAAAGACAAGACAATAATAATGCATGCGTGGGATAGTTTTGTTTTTATCTATATTGTGACGTTTTGGCATTTGAGCCGTCTCGCGAGAAAACCAACATTATGGCCTCTGCGTAATGCATCGGTGCAGATCAGCCTGCGCAGTCCGCGCAGACTGATCTGGGCCGACACATTCCGTCTTAAGGGGATAGAGGTATAGAGTAAAGATTCCTGAAACAGAAAATCCATAGGAGGTGAAAACTGTCTATCCGAGGTAAGCCTGCCCGGTACGCTTTAGCTGGTCCGGGTCGATACTTTACGCAGCGTTTCACACTGTTGGTTTTCTCGCGGGACGGCGCATTTATTTATTTTGACTTCCGCTGTCTCTTGTTTACCTCATAATGTTTAAAACATTTTTTTTTCCACTAGATACAATAACAAGAACAAATGAAACACAACGCATTGTTTGTTAATGTGAGGTTTTGTTTTGAAAAGTAGTGAGTGAGTTATTATCAAAATAGCTATATTATGATGTAATTTGGCGTATTTTCTAACATGACCACTATTTCCAGGCGCCTGTATTGTCTCCATCAACATCTAACAATGAGTTTGGTGTGATTCTTTGAAATGTAGTTTACGTCGCTTTCAACTGCTTTTCATTTATAACACTATTGGTGTTATTCAGAGCTCTAGCTACCCTAACGGGCGTTTTGCATGCTCTATAATCCTTATTTGACATTTAAACCCTATGTTGTGGGTACTCAAAAGAATCGTCTACGATTCTTTTGAGTACCCACAACATAGGATTTGGTTGAGTAATAAGAGAAATATTGTGGGGTAAAGACCAGTTCACTCCCTCCAGGCGCCTTTATTGTCTCCATCAACATCTAACGAAGAGTTTGGTGTGATTCTTTGAAATGTAGTTTACGTCGCTTTCAACTGCTTTTCATTTATAACACTATTGGTGTTATTCAGAACTCTAGAGCTAGCGGGCATTTTTCATGTTCTATAATCCTTATTTGACATTTAAACCCTATGTTGTTGGTACTCAAAAGAATCGTCTCCGTGAGACGATTCTTTTGAGTACCCACAACATAGGATTTGGTTGGGTAGTAAAAGAAATATTGTGGGGAAAAGACTCTATTCAACCGGTTATTTATCCTGACACAGGTACATCAGTGGTACTGCTATTTCCACATGTTGTGGAAAAGCAGCCAGTTGCTTAGGAAGATTGTTGTGTGGAGTACTGGTGCAAGAAAACCAGGAAATGCATGAGTAGGTGAACTGGCCGCCGTCATATAAACTGAGAAATTGTTAAAAACGGCGTTAAACCCCATTCAATCAATCAATCATATTTCCACATATCTGAGCGCCACGGAGAGGGAAGCCAAAGATATCGTTGTAAATCAACGTGTAACAAATCCATTTATTTTATAGATAGACATGCGTGTAGAAATGGTAAATATATATGAGCCGTGGTTTATTGATTCCCCCGGCTCGGTATTCTTTGATTGATTGATTGATTGATTGGGGTTTAACGCCGTTTTTAACACTTTTTCAGTCATATCACGGCGACCAGTTCACCTACTCATGCGTTTCCTGGTTTCCCCACACCAGTACGTACACCACACAACATACTTTCCAAGCAACTGGCTGCTTTTCCACATAGACTGTTAAACAGCCCATTGGTGAATGACGAATGACGCATGTCGCATTGACTTTTTGTCAAACGTCGGAAAGAATGCTGGCCGAGCTGGGATTCGAACTCACAACCCCTGAATTGACAGCCCGCGTCGCGCTACCGACTGAGCGACCGGGGCTCGGCCGGTATACTTTGAGAGAGAACGCGTTGGTGGTGTAGTGGAAGAGCGTTCGCCTTGGGTGCGGGAGGTTGGATGTTCGATCCTCCGGCCGGGTTATACCAAATACTTCTAAAATGGTGGAAATGGCTGCCCCACCTTGGTCGAGAGTGATGGCCGTTGTTTGTAACTATACAACAAATACGCCTCATTTCGCTAGATACGGAGACATATCAATTACATTACGACGGCTCAGGACAAATAGATTATCTGCTTTAAACAATCACGAAAAAGTCGTCAGACAGTACCTAAACACAGACATAGTTAACCTTTTCCCTCATGCGACAATTCTGCAGCAGACGACTTTGAACATATTTTGCCAATAAATAGAAAATCTCTATAATTGAATGGATAACCTATGAGTAAAAGTGGTAAACATTGTGGCAAAAGGAGAAATTGCTCGTTTTGAGCAATTTTGTTCTTTTGTGACTATGTTTTTTTTTAAAAAACCGTCTGCTGACAGCTGCGTCAGAAAGCGTCTAAATGAGGGAAAGTGTTAATTAACAGAAAGACAGAGACAAAAACAGATCATTTACCTGAAATATGTTAAAAGTGAACATATCCCACTCCTTTTGATAAAGTGTCTAACTTCAACCTCAAAGTTATAAGATTTATAAACTTTGTTCATTTAACAGATAAGGAAGATTTGCGAATCTTATATAAATTATCCGCGTCGCGTCAATCTGTTAAGAGTCTTATTGCCGGTGAACATAGTGAAGACACAGACGAGCCTTCACTATCTTTACTATGTCCGTCTTCATGTCCCGTCAAAAGCAGGTTCATCAAGTTGTTTGCACTTAACACAGTATTTCAGCTGGGACATTGCAGCCAGTTCGGCAGCTCATGTTTTTGCAGACCGATCCGAAGCATATTTCGCCTCAGATGCACGGGGTCACGGGTTCGATCCCCAGCCGGTCATACCAAAGACTTTAAAATTGATAGTAATGGCTGCACTCTTTGGTGCTCAGGGTTGCGGGGTTAGTAGCATTTCGACAGATAACTGGAGCCCGGATAAATGGAGCAGTAGTACTGGTAACTTACCAAGAAAACGCCACGATACAACTGAATGTTGTTGAATGCTGCGTACAATTTCAAACAATCAAT
The DNA here is from genome assembly GCA_031761405.1 of Serripes groenlandicus. NCBI lineage: Eukaryota > Metazoa > Mollusca > Bivalvia > Cardiida > Cardiidae > Serripes > Serripes groenlandicus. The sequence continues at coordinate 17,383,894 of JASEVX010000011.1, forward strand.
CAATCATTCAACCAAAGTAATTATGTTCTATGCGAGTAAAGGTTTAAGAGTTGACCTGAGGTATTTATTATTGACCAGTTTTACCCTCCACATGTAATGGTAACTTACCCAAGAAACGCCGTGATAAAACTGAAAACTGTTGAAAGCTGCGTAAAATTCCAAACAATCAATCAATCATTCAGCCAAAGTAAATTTGTTCTATGTGAGTAAAGGTTTAAGAGTTGACCTCAGGTATTTATTATTGATTATTATTGACCAGTTTTACCCTCCACATTTTAATCCCCCCGAAATTTGACATATTGGACACATTTCAATCCCTTCAAATCCGTCAGATCATATTTCACACGTCATACTGATTCACTATCAATAACATGTGATGATGTGTCTCAATAAATAAGCCACGTCTAGAGATTTGGGGGTCTTAATAATGCATCTGCGTACAGCGTAGACTCTGGTGAGCCTGTGCATCCGCACAGTCTTCACTGTCCTTCTATGTGTGAGCAGTAGGTAGTGTAGTCCTATATTCATCTTATTGACAAAAATACTAGAACTGTAGCCCCATTACTATTTACCAGAATTGACCTTTGTGTGACCCCGTTTCGGGAAGTCAATACGACCAATAATCACCGGACACGGCTGCAAATAAAACATTACAGCCCCATTCAAGATAGTTTATATGACAACGGTGAATAAGTCGAAAATGCTATCCCCGCAATCCTGGGCGCTAAAGGGGAAAAGCCACTCTAAGACATACTACAACTACTATATACGAGTCTTAAAACCCCCGAAGATAGGGTTTCGCGTAATTAATTCAGTCAATGGTATGTATTGCCTTTCGTGAAGATAGGCTTTCGAGTTATTTGGTTCGCTCAGTTGTATGTATCGTCTTTCGTGAAGATAGGCTTCCAAGAAATTTAGTTCGCTCAGTTGTATGTATTGCCTTTCGTGAAGATAGGCTTCCAAGAAATTTGGTTCGCTCAGTTGAATGTATTGCCTTTCGTGAAGATAGGTTTTTGAAGTAATTTGGCTTTCTCAGTGGTATCGCCTTTCGTGAAGATAGGGTTTCGAGTAACTTTGGTCGGTCAGTGGTATATCGATCATATCGTGTTGATCGGTTTGATTTCTATTTCTGAATAACTGACTTGATCCAGACATGTGTGTAAATGTATAATAACATGTATAATAAAATGTATAATATGCACGCACTGTCATCACAATGACGACATGAACAAGTTATCCAACCACATGTATGACAAATGACAAATATACATTTTTGCCAACGGTATCGATTAGATCGCTGTTGTCATGAAATAGTATCCACCTTTACTCAACACTATCTTTAACCCTTGAAAAGCTTAGTTGAGAAACCAACCGTGACGTATAGATATTGGTCGCACGGCGCTCTTTATACTGGTGGCAAAGGCTTCATACAATCGGTATCAGCGGTCAAAGGGTTAACCCTTCCCCACATACAAACAACAACAACAATACAGCAGACGATGTTGTAAACATCTTAGCAAAGATATAGAAACTCTTTATTAATGAAAGAACAATTTTAGATTAATTTGAAAACAAGCGGCAAAGGGAGAAATTGCTCATCATGAGCAATTTTTCATTTTGCCACAATATTTTCAAAAGTCGTCTGCTGCAGTGGCGTCAGAAAAAAAATCTACGTATGGTAAAGGTTTAATCATAAACACCAAGTCCCTCTCCATTTCAAATAGGATAAAAGTCATGCTGTTCTACTTATTTAGATTTGACTTTATCAGTATACAAATATAATTTCACCCGAAATGCCCATAAATATGGTCAAAGTTTGCAATAATCCCTAAGCCGACCGAACCAACTCAAGGAGTATTCCATGAAAGTTAGTAGAGTATTATCGCACGCCAATCATTTTTGATACACGTTTGTATTTACTAAATCATCATAGTTCTTTTATAATTCATATTCAAACTTCACTATACTATAACATTCTCAGTGTATTCGTGTCTTGAAACATTATGAGGTAAACAAAAGACATGGGAAGTCTAAATAAATAAAATCCCGCGAGAAAACCAACATTGTGGACGTAAAGTATCGATCCGGATCAGCCTAAGCATGCCGCACAGGCTTACCCGGACAGACATTTTTCGACTCCTGCATATTTTCTGTTTCAGGAATCATTACTCTATACATCTATTCCCCTAAGACGGAATGTGTCGGCCCGGATTAGCCTGCGCGGACTGCGCAGGCTGATCTGGTTCGATACATTACGCAGAGACCATAATGTTGGTTTTCTCGCGGGACGGCTTATTTCTGAAATAGTAAAAGACATACGTTCCGGCTTGTTGTTTTTTTCATTTTAAAAATGTTTTTATTACATGTACTGAAATAGATTGACCTTATTCTGAAATGTATGAAAAGACATATAAATAAATTCAATGATTCTATAAGATATTTCTTTCCTTTAGCGATATTTCGTTGATTGAGTGACTCTGGTCCAGATAAGGAGGGATATTCAGCTCTTTTTCCCACAATGTCTCTCTCATTATAAAAGCAAACCCTATGTTGTGGGTACTCAAAAGACTCGTCTCACTGAGACGATTCTTTTGAGTACCCACAACATAAGGTTTAAGAGTCAAATAGGGATTTTAGAACATGCAAAACGCCCCTTATCTAGAGCCCTGGATTCGTTGATCGGATTCTTGACGATGCGTTAGATAAACGGGATCACAATGATGTCAGATTTTCTTATCTTTCGACAGAATTATAATTACGGTTCAACAGAAAAAGGCAGCGTAAAACATATGTTGAAAGTGCATTCCGTGCGAACCTGCGTGTGCAATCCAATTTCAGGCCCCGTATATACCAACCATTCTAAATGTATTCTTTTTAAAAAAAAAAAAAATATGTTAAATTTCAAAGAAATCCAATTGCGGATTAAATGTATACCAGAAATTGAGAATTCAAAATAATAATTAAAATGTATCTATGGTTATTGTTGAGTTGGTTAATTGATTGATTGGGGTTTAACGCCGTTTTTAACAATTATTTCTCAGTTATATCACGGCGGCCAGTTCATCTACTCATGCATTTCCTGGTTTTCACACACCAGTACTCCACACAACAATCTTCCCAAGCAACTGGCTGCTTTTTCACATAAACTTAGCCCATTGGTGGAAGAAGAATGACGGATGTCGCATTGACTTTTGTCAATCGTCGGAAAGAAAGATGGCCGAGCCGGGATTTGAACTCACAACCCCTGGATTGTTGAGTAGTGGTTCAGATGTTCTTAAGCTTAAGACGAGTATGATTTAAGCTTGAATAAATCATAACCAATAGCGTGTTAACTACATGTGGCATTCTTAACGTTTCTCATCACATGTTGAATAATTAAATTTAATTGCGCGCTAAATGACCTTAGCTGTCGATGCGCCATAAAACAATATACATTCATTCATTCATCACATGTAATTTAATTTGCAACATTGATCTCGAAAAAGTAGCCTTTTTTTTAGATACATGTATATACATAATCTATATCTAATACACAACAGTTTGACCAGGAAACTGGAAATATTTATATCTATAGCATATTTATGTATATATGTTACTTGTTTAGTTTGTATTTGCATGATGGACAGTTCTGTCTTTTGTTTGTTAATAAACTTAAACTTAAAACATAATAAAGAAATATCGACTTTTCTATCATGTAACTATTTCCTTCTTGCAGACGAAATTTTGAAAACATTGTGGCTAACACATAAATTGCTCATCATTATCACTTTTAAATTTTGTCACAATGTTATTTCCACTCAAGTCAATAGTATACATTCAGTGATCGAGGATTTTCCAAAAAAAAATTCAAAACGGTTTCAAAGTCATCTGTATGTTTGAAAGGGTCATAATGAAAGCAGTTTATGTCTAGGACTTGAAGTTAAAAGGAAAAGTGTATCTCAAACAAATAAAGCGTCATGTTGACACATTTCTTATCGAATTATTAACCCTTTCCCTCATACGACAATTCTGCAGCAGACGACTTTGAATTTATTTTATCAAAACATAGAAAATCTCCATAATTGAATGGATAACCTATGACAAAAAGTGGAAAACATTGTGGCAAAAGGAGAAATTGCACGTTTTGTGCAATTTCTTCTTTTGTCACTATGTTTTTCAAAACGCCGTCTGCTGCAGAGGCGTCAGAAAGCGTCTATATGAGGGCAATGGTTAAGTTACATGCACTAATCTTAAACAATTTACACACACATATCTAAATGTAAGTTATAAAATTGGATTATCTTAACCCTTTTCCGCAAACAACAAATCTGCAGCAGACGACTTTCAAAAACATCTAGACGAAATTTACGACGGAAATTCTTAATCAATGAAAATTAATTATATTATTAAAAAGAGATAAAAAACAGTATGAACAAAGGAGAAATTGCTCATTATGAGCGATTGCTCCTATTATCACAATGTTTTCAAGAGTCGTCTACTGCAGATGCGTGAAGTTACGTCTGCACGTGGGAAAGGGTTATTCAATAAGTAGGTGCGTATATAATTGATCCATGATTTAATCCATTATGACAATTTTTAACACGCTGAGGAAGGAAATGTGACCAACGGGATCGTTTAAGTGTACGAAGCCCGTCCGGTCACTAGCCTCGGTGGTGTAGTGTTAGAGCGTCCGCCTAAGGTGCGGGAGGTCGTCGTGCTCGATCCCCGGCCGGGTCAAACCAAAGACTTAAAATTTAAAATGGTAGTAATGGCGCTTGTCCTCCTTGATGCTGTGTGTAATTTGGGGTTATATCATTTCGACTGACTGACCGGTGTCAGGATTAATATACTAGTATGGCGGATAGTATTGGTAGTTTACCAGTAAACCAGTAAAGAGGGGGGAGGGGGGGGGGGAATAGATTGATTGATTGATTGATTGGGGTTTAACGCCGTTGTTAACAATTTCTCAGTTATATCACGGCGGCCAGTTCACTTACTCATGCATTTCATGTTTTTCTCACACCAGTACTCCACACAACAATCTTCCCAAGCAACTGGCTGCTTTTCCACATAGACTTAGCCAATTGGTGGAAGACGAATGACGCATGTCGCAGTTACGCTTTTTTAACTTTCCTGAATAAGTACTGGTACCAGGGCTTTCATATTTGGAACATAGTTACATCTAATACTCTTCTTCACATTGTATTCTACAAATACTGAGCGTGATCTTCTTTTTGGGGTAAAAAACATGATTTGTGTGGTTTTTTGTTGACTTTGAGATTTGGTCATAGCTTCCTCATTTTTTGTTAGATTGATTTCAAAATTGTGCACACATATTTCATAAATACAGTACTTCAACAAATCAAACATACAGCAACTTTGCAGCAGTTGGAAAACATTGTGACAAAAGGAAAATTTGCTCGTTTTGAGGAATGTCTCATATTAAAACAATGTTTTCAAACGACGTCTGCTGAAGATGCGTCCGAAAGCGTCGGTATGTTGGAAAGTTTAATGACAATCCCTAGAAAGGTGGATGTTCCTATGGCCTTGCTCTGGTGGTTTTAGGTAAAAGAAGGTGTATGTTCCTATGGCCTTGCTCTGGTGGTTTTAGGTAAAAGAAGGTGTATGTTCCTATGGCCTTGCTCTGATGGTTTTAGGTTATAGAAGGTGCATGTTCCTATGGCCTTACTCTGATGGTTTTAGGTAATAGAAGGTGTATGCTCCCATGGTGTGGTTGTGATGGTTTTGAGGTAATAGATAACATGTCACTCTGTATCTTTTTGTAACAATTTATAAAGGTATAAATATACCACTTAACAGACAAGTGTGTATCATAAAAAATGATAAAAGTTTATCTCCTAAATATCGTATATCAAGAAACATCGTAAAAACTTCCAGCATTTATCAGGCCATTGTTAAAGTCATCAAACGATTCATGAACAGAGAACTCCCGGTAACTCGATGTCGGTTGATTGTTTGGTTTTTCACGCTGCTTTAAATAATGTTTCAGTCATATCAGTACCACTGGTCATTCATTCAGTCAGTCGTAATGCAAACGCGCAACCCTGAGCGCCAAGAAGAGTTTCCATTAGTACCATTGTTAAAGTCTTTGGTATGACCCGGTCGGGGATCGAACCCGAGACCTCTCGCACACGTGGCGGACGCTCTACCACTACACCATCGAGGCGCATCATGTAAGCGCGCAGTTCTTATAGATAGTCCTTACCTCTCATACGCAGAGGAACTCTTTCGAAGTCGAAAAGGACCGATAACATACTTTGAGATATCGAGGTTTTCGAGTGATTGCTTGACTTATGCTTAATGTATTGTCAGCTTCACTGTTCATTTCTACTCTCTTTAAACGTATTACGAAAAGCAAGTCAATGATAAAACACTATCAAGAAAACTGCGGCTACGTCTTTTCTAAAAAGATAGATCCGCTCAAGGAAAAAGTGTGGGTGAAATTCGTGATATTCGATTTATTACATGTTCTTTCGAGATATTCGATTTATTACATGTTCTTTCGAGATATTCGTTTATTACATGTTCTTTCGAGATATTCGATTTATTACATGTTCTTTCGAGATATTCGATTTATTACATGTTCTTTCGAGCAATTACAATTCCACAGTGTATCTTGGTTGTCAGGTTTGTTCTTTCTGTTAGTGAGAACAGTGTATTGTCATCCACTTTATGTTTATTAAGCAATACGTCATACTCTTTTTAAAGATTTTTCCATCATATTAAACGATGTACATAACTCTCAATACAAAGGCGTAGAAGCCAAAATGCAAGTAAAGTTTTTTTTGAGAAGCGGTGCTGTCAGGTAAGAAAGTATGGGGGACATTTATTTCATCCAACACTAACACGCTACCGCCTATTAGCGTATTTCCATTGGCAGACGAATTTAACAGAAGATTTTTAAAAACATTGTGACAAAAACAGAAATTGTTCAAAACGAGAAAGTTCTACCTTTATTCCATGTTCACATTCCAATATGTAGCGATGTTCTTTATTTGTCGATATATGTTTTCAAAGTTGTCAGCTAGATATCCGTTGTAAGCCAAACTAAGGGGGGTGTGGGGGGGGGGGGGGGTGGGGGGGTGGGGGGAATGGAGAGGGAGGAGTGTAAATAAATACAGTTAATGTTCTGGAGGTCATTGCAGCTACACATTAAAACTAGGTTTCTGTTACATGTTTAAGTTATTTTTTATTAGTGTCGTCAAAATACCCCATGTCAGAACGGTAAGATGTCACATTATAAGAATATCATAAATTACCCCCAATTTCACAGTACATTGTTCAAACACAATTGGTACGTTCCTGCCAGCATCACTCTTAGCACCCTTTTCACCATCCTCGGTATCCAGGGTTTTCATAAAATATATGATATATTTTATGAAAAGCCTGGGTACCGAGGATGCCTTTTCACATACAAAATATATACGGCAGACAACAATGGGAGTATCTAGGCAAAACTATGGAAAGCTTTAACCCTTTCCCACATGCAGACGCATTTTGACGCAATAGCAGCAGACGACTTTTGTAAACATGGCGGCCAAAGGTGATATTGCTCATAATGAGCAATTTCTCTTTTGGCCACAATGTTTTCAACTTTATTTAACGATTAATCTATATTTTATGTAGATTTCTCAGGTTCTTGTTACTTTGTTTACAAAGTCGTCTGCTGCAGCTTTACTGTATGTCGGAAATGTTTAATAAATGAATATAATTAAGAAAACATAAGCAATTCTCCTATTACCGCATATGATCAAATGTCGTCTGTTCACTTATGTGTCAAATGCGTACCCACATAATTGAGCGAGGGTGCTGATTCAAATGTGAACGATGAGGACAGAAGCGAGCCGCATTCTTCAATGTCGACCAACATGTACTACTAACAAAAGGGTTCCATCTTACAAACGGCAACAACTAGCCCAAATATCTGTTTGTTTGTTTGTAAGCCCGACATGTAGTAGTAACAAAAGGGTACCATCTTACAAACGGCTACAACTAGCTCAAATATATGTGTGTTTGTTTGTTTGTAAGCCCGACATGTACTAGTAACAAAAGGGTACCATCTTACAAACGGCTACAACTAGCCCAAATATCTGTGTGTTTGTTTGTTTATAAGCCCGACATGTACTAGTAATAAAAGGGTACCATCTTACAAACGGCTACAACTAGCCCACATATCTGTTAAAGGGTACCATCTTACAAACGGCTACAACAAGCTCAAATATATGTTAAGGTTATCCCGACATGTACTACTGTCAAAAGGGTACCATCTTATAAACGGCTACAACTATCCCAAATATCTGTTAAAGTTATCGCGAAACCAAATTGCAATGAGACCTATTTTAAAATATACTTAATAATGCGGGTCCATTATACCGTTTATGTTCCAGTCTATTTCTTATAAACTATTATGGATCTTAAATGAGATATGTTCAAGTATCAAAGTATGAGGCCTCGGGACTTGTAAACTGACCATCAACTAAGTCCCCATTGAGAACAACGAGTCTATGAATTCTATTATAATATCATAAATATGTACAAATTGCATGAGTCTCATGGACTCGAAGCATTTCTGAATTATGAGTCCATGATAAATATTGATACATGACTCGGAATTCGCAGGTAAAAAAAATCACTGGATCTATATAATACTTGCATACAACTTGCAGTCTCGATCTTTCATACGAATTGTCATTCATTTTCAAATTCTCCATCGGTAACTTTGGTGCGACATATCGAACATTACAAACGAGAAATATTAAATGGTGAACGCATTTTAATTCATATGAACTCAAATCTAAACTATTGGGATCTCACGGCGTCTATGAAGAAGTCACTGACAGATATCCAAATGTCTTCACCCAGAGCCCCCATTCACACACTTGTCTTTGATAAGTCTTATTCTAAATTTGAAGACTTTTTACATGTTAAAGTAGCACAATTTTTGATTGGCTTAGCCAAAATGTTTCAGCCAATTAGAAATAGTGTTACTATGTGAACTAGAACTATCACTGAAGATGATAAATACCCCCTAAACAGCACCTTGACCTACACCATAACTTAATAAGTAAAAGGGCCATAACTCTGTAAAATAACATGCAATTGTAACCCCTTTATGATATGCACATCTCCTCTTGGTATAGAAGCTTCATGTAAAATCTTATTGAATTTCACGCAGTGGTTTGTAAGAAATAAACCGGACAAAATATGGCTTCCGGCCGACAGACAAACCGACACAGTGACTCCTATATACCCCCCTCTTCTTCGAAGGGGTATAATTATATATTATTATTGGATGGGTTTGAATGTATGACTTGAATAGTGAATACGGGCCCAGATAGATATATAACTTGGTGTAACCCTTTCTCACATACAACATTTCTGCAGCAGACACTTACCAAAACATACAGACGGCAATAGGGAAAATATATATCATTGAAAATATGAATACTGGATAAAGTTGAAAACATTGTGGCAAAATGGGTCTCATTATGAGCAATTTCCACTTTTGCCAAATGTTTTCAAAAGTCGAACTGCTATAGAGGCGTCAGAAAGCGTCTGTATGTGGGAAGGTTTAATTAGTAGTCTAGACTCTAAATGCCAACAAACCTTTCTACGAGCGAATCTAGATATAGCTCCAATCTTAACGGAGATGGCCATCCACAGTTTAATAGGAATTGATGTGCTCATTGTGAATCGTCTAGTTGTCGTATTCACTTCACACCATCGAACGTAACTTGTGCACAATATCAATTGAGAAAATAGTCATACATAAAGTCGTATGGTAAAACTCAAAGTACATGTGCCACATTCACTTGTGTTAAATTCTCACTGGTCAACATTAATGATAACTTCCCGTTAACACTAGCACTAAAATAATGTTTTGTTTTATTGAAGGGTTTTAAGCCGTTTTCAACATAATTGAAGTTATATCACGGTAACAGTCCACTTATTCATGACCCCCGGGTAAACAAACCAGTACTAGGCTAGAAAATGTGCCTTGCCATTGGGCACTCAACAGTGACCGATGCGAATGGCGGTCGAACCCGCGACGTCCGGTTCACAAACCCTGACGCTAACCCACTCGGCTACGGCGGATTCCTCTAAAATCACGAGAGAGGTTTTCTAGGACTGAATTCAACCGCAACGTTATGATTACACGAGGGGAAAAGAACTGTCATGCGAGTAATAATCCAAGAGGATACTGCTTAACAAAAGTTTTTTAAAACCTTCTATACCTAACTGACAAACAGTGTAGAGTCAGATCAGACTGTGCTGAGTGATCTGGGTATACTCTGATCACAGATGAATAACGTTTTGTTGTCAAAGACTCATATGTTCCTATGCTTATATACACATATTCCTTTCACTTTTACATACGATTGTTTGGTGTGCCCAACTTTTGCAAAAATTGTAACACATGAGACTTTGTTTCTGGTAAGCAATTTCTCATTTCTCCGCAATAAATTAAATTCATAGTGAAAATTACGTTTTCAATTGTCAATGTTATATATCTTTTCTCACACGACTTCAAGGCAGACAATGATTAAAATGCTATAAATAACTAATCACGTTAATACACTATCCACTTCAAAATGCCAATCCTCCAATGTGTTTGTCAAAAACTATAGTCGAGTCATTTAATTCCATGCACCTTTCTTTCAAAATGCAAGTAGAACTTTACATCTATAATTATATCAAGGGTCTATCACGTTTAGCTATTATTCCCCATTGAAACGTTTGAGAGTAAATACGCACATAGTCCACAATGTTCATAGTTATAGATGTCCTTTGGTTAACTTTTCCTTCCCACTAGGACTTTGATTAATGGAAATGACCTAGAAAGTGGTGTCTAGCACCCATCGTTCCATCAGCTCGAAAAAGGTCAAGACACAGAGATTATGTCATCGAATAACCTATATCGGTGTCGAACACAAACCACGTCATTTATAACAGTTACTTCTTCAAATCATAAAAACCACGAAATAATATTTTAAAGATAAATCACAAACGTTATCCCCCTTCCCTACCGAATTTCACAAAGTCGACTCTTCCATGTTGAAAATTGGACCACTCCATTTTTCGTCCAACAGGTAAATATGGTAAAATTTAATGAGTGAGTGGCGAATAATGAAGATTTCAGGAGAAACAAGTCTGCGGACGAAGACGTTGTAAGAATCTAAGCAGAAAAATCACACTATTGAAGATCTCTATAAAATGAAGGATATTTATTTAAATAGAAAAGAAAACATTGTGGCAATGCGAAAACGTCCTCCTAAGAAGTAATGTTTCCTTTTACAATAATGTTTTTTTCGTCAATAAGTCGTCAATATGCGTCTACACTACACGTTTGAAACCGGTTGAAGATTATCGTTTGACCTTAAAGGTAGTGACATTAAATATCTTCAAGTTCATATATAATTACCACAAGTTATAGATATCAATATATAATAACGATAGACCGGGGTATTATTATACGATATTAACTGGTATATCTATAACACACACTTAGGTGATTATATTATTATATATTTTTAATACAGCAGTAATAATTCGATTAAACCTTTTACTCTTCACATTAGTAAAATAGGTCAACTTTGCGGTCAACTTTGCGGTCAGGTTTTTAAGTTACAACTCTAAAAGGTGGCGTGTTTTTTTTGTTTGTCAAAAATGGTAACATTTTAAATGATAACATTTTCATATGAGCCGTCCCGCGAGAAAACCAACATCGTGGCTTCTGCGTAAAGTATCGACCCGTATCAGCCTAAACATACCGCGCCGGCTTACCCGGATAGACACTTTTCGCCTCCTGTGGATTTTCTGTTTCAGGAATCATTACCCTATACCCCTATCCCCCTGAGACGGAATGTGTCGGCCCGGATCAGTCTGCGCGGACTGCGCAGGCTTGATCTGGGTCGATACATTACGCAGAGGCCATGATGTTGGTTTTCTCGCGGGGCGGCTCGTATGGTTTATCAATGTTATATATCAGTTAAAATATTCCCGTGTTTACCCAAATATAAATAACATACTTATTTAATGGGTGTTACGGGTAAGATTAACATATTGCAAAGCATGGGAATAAAATAAATCGTCAGTCTTAAGTATGTACATCCATATTGATTAAATGATTGATTGTTTGGTGTATTACGCCATTTTCAACCTTTTTTTCGGCGATAGCTGATTAACCTCAGTGTTGAAAATGATCTAGATTGTAGACCAATCAAATGTTGTATTTAATGAATAATGTCGAAGAAATAAAATAAATGAAACGTTTTGATTGGTTCATAGTTAAGTTGGCGATCCTACGAGAGGCACTAATAAGGTTAAGTTTTGAAATGAAATGTTCTGCATACTAACATTTAATTGTTTTCCTTAAGAAATAAATTTCAGTGAAAGAAAATCAGTGAAAACGTATGAAATATAATATTTAAGAGCAAGATATTAATCATTTTTGAAATATTATAAGTTTTTAGTTATTTATCGTCAATTGAAACTTATACACCTCTTGGGAGCCTCGGGTATTCTCCAGTCATGTGGCGTATTCTCGGCTGGTTCATTTCTTAGTGTTTTCTCATATTGATCGCCGTTTATCTTTTTGAAAGATATTTCTTGTGTGTTTGTCAAAAATGTTAACATTTAAAATGATAAAAGTGAAAAAATAAAACAATTTATAACAAGTAGAGAATCATGCATTCGGTTATCCTATACTTGTGTTTATTCGATATGGTTTATCATAGTGCTATATCAGTTATAATATTCCCGGCGTGTTTATCCAAATATAAATAACATACTTATCAAAGGGGTGTGCCGGGTAAGATTAAATTATTGCACAGCATGGGAATTAAATAAATCGTCAATCTTAAGGATTGTACATACAAACTGATTGATTAATTGATTGATTGTTTTGTTGTATTACGCCGCTGTTAACCCTTTTTTCTCAGTTATATCACGGCGTTCCCTGGGTAAGTTACCAGTACTACTGGTCCATTTAATCTGACACTAGCTAATCAGTCGTAATGATTACCCCACAACCCTGGACCAGGACAGGGATCGAACAATCTACCACCATTGTACACAAGAGCACAGGGCCATAACAGTTCAATGGTAACGTCTTAAATCAATTAACTATGATCTAAAAAATATACATGGTCAAGATTCGCGTTTCGTGGCTTCCTTATGAACTTCTATTGTCAATATTGTGGATGTTTATTTGATGTCTCATTCGGTCACTATTCGTCAGAGGAATTCTTTACATACGGTCTTATATGCACATGACGTACGTACGTAAGTCCTCGAAGAGGTTGACCTGTGTGAAAATCGAGTATTCATAGAAGTTTAGTGACAGTTAAGAACATCACGAAATTGACAAATTTACCGTTCACGCTCCGCTCCGTTCCGTTCAGTTCCGCTCCGCTCACGTTCCAATCCGCTATTAAAGCGTTCAGTCGTTCAAATCATTGTGATTGCTTTTTTTTTCTTCGATCAAAAGTAGTTTCGTTAAATAATTATAGAGTTAATTGTTGCAACCGCTCAATGAGCAAAGCATTCATTTGATTGGATTTTTTCATTTATTATGATTGTTTCGTTCAGAACGCAAAACTCCGTTCCGCTCTTAAAGCCTTCCAACTTCGTTCCAATCACGTTCCGCTCACGTTCCGCTCACGTTCCGCTCACGGTTCCGCTCACGGTTCCGCTCACGTTCCGCTCAGATTGTCAATGTCATGATGTTCTTAACTGTAGGTGGTCTGGGCATAAATTTTGAAATCCTACATTGCATATGATGAATTTAAATGGTATATTTGGTCATACAGAAACATATCCTCATACAGATTTATTGACATATTCAAAGTAAGTCGACCTTTCCCACTCTTAGCCCTTCAGGTTTTGATGCATTGTTTTGAATCTTTTCTGAAGAATTGTATACGCATTGGCGTACGTGCGTACGGCTGGGTACGCGTCTGCCTCGTATTTTTGATTATTAAACAACACGAACAAGACGATGCAGTGTTAACTTGGTTCAGACAACAAAGGGTACGGCTGTTGTAAATAGATATGCTATAAACCCGATTATACAATACATGAGCCTTCCCGCGAGAAAAAACAAACATTGTGAACTGAATTTAAGTTATCAACTCTAAAAGGTGGCGTGTTTTTTTGTTTGTCAAAAATGGTAACATTCTAAATAATACAATTGAACAAATAACACAACTTGTAATATGTAGAGAGTACTGTATTAGGTGAACTTTTCCATATGAACCGTCCCGCGAGAAAACCAACATTGTGGCTTCTGCGTAAAGTATCGACCCGGATCAGCCTTAGCGTGCTGCGCAGGCTTACCTAGACAGACACTGTTCGCCTCCTGTGGATTTTCTGTTTCAGGACTCATTACTCTATACCTCTATCCCCCTGATACCGAATATGTCGGCCCGGATAAGCCTGTGCGGACTGCGCAGGTTGATCTGGGTCGATATATTACGCAGAGGCCACAATGTTGGTTTTCTCGTGGGACGGCTCATATAAAGACAACAATGCGGCAATGTGTTAATTCAATGTGACTCTGTCGTAAACGGCGACGTTGACCTATATGACTAGAACGTAAACAAAATGGTTCGATATATTACGCAGAAATCTTAATGTTTGTTTTCTCGCGGGCCAACTCATATGTTACTCTGTATAACAAGGAAGTAGGTCTTTCTGACACTGTATTCATTGTATTTTGGAAAAGGATACCCGACTTGAATCGTTTACCTTATAAATCAGCCATTTACCCCTAAACAGCAGGAATCCGCTTTGGTCGAGTGGTTAGCGTCGGGGATTTTGGGACCGGGTGTCCCGGGTTCGATCCCCAGTCGCGGCACACCTCGGTCATGGTGGAGTGCCCTTGGGCAAGGCACATTTTCTAGCCTGTTTTTCCCAGGGATCATGAATAAGTGAACTGTCGCCGTGATATAACTAATAAATAATGTTGAAAGTAGTAGATCAGAAGAAAAGAAGAGGAGAATTAAAAACAGGTATTTCTTCCACGATATCTCTGTAAGCAAGTATTTTAACCTATGTTGTGGGTTCTCACGGAGACGATTCTTTGGAGTACCCACAACATTTGAGGTCAAATAAGGATTTTAAAATATGCAATACGCTCCTGATCTTGAGCTCTGAACTATCAATATAACTAAATAGTTTCTTAAACGTGAGTTTGGAACTAAGATACCCCATACATCTGCATCGGTGGTGTAGTGGTAGAGCGTCCGCCTCGGGTGCGGGAGATCACGGGTTTGATCCGAGGCCGGGTCATACCAAATACTTTAACAAGAGCACCGCGTACGGCACAGACGCTCGACTTAAAAAAAGCTGAGCTGAACAAAGATCCTTAACCGGACGACCATGCCGCCGACGACGACGCCAGAGTCATGACAATAGCTCTCGTTTTTTTTTTTTCAAAAGTCGAGCTAAAAATGTAAGTAATTGCTGCCCCCCCCTTGGCGATCATGGTTGCGGGGCTAGCATTACGACTGACTTGCTGGTGTCAGGATAAATGGACTAGTAGTACTTGCAACTTACTCAGGAAACGCTATATGGTATAACCGAAACAGTGTTGAACGCGGCGTCAAACACCAAACAATCAATCAATCATCTGCACGTTACCACCGAGAGCATTGCATGTCCGTCTACATGTATCTTTGTCCTAGATGTATCCTTTGTCAAAAAACTAGAACTGTCAATTTACCTTTATGTGATCCCATTACGGAGTCAATTAGACGCCAAAATAGCGACTATATATATATATATATATATGTTTTTTTTTTGTTGTACACAGTTATAAGGTTTGACGCATTAAGAAATGATTCTACAGCGAACAGCTCCATTTATTAAGGTTTCTGTAATGGACACTGGTCTTGCTTCCACGATATCTATGTTACCACTCATTTAAACCTATGTTTGGAACTACCCACAACATAGGTTTTGGAGGTCAAATAAGTCCTTTTAAACTTGCAATACGTTCCTTATGCAAAGCTCTGAAAGATAACAGATAGTTTCTTAAACGTGATTCTGGAACCAAGGTTACCATACTTTCACACATTATCCCAGGAGCACTGATTGATTGTTTGGTGTTTTACGCCGCTTCCAACAATTGTTCAGTTATACCATAGCGTTTCATGGGTAAGTTACCAGTATTACCAGGGACGTAGATAAGAGGGATAGGCAACTCCACCTGTACACCTGTTATCTGGTTAAAATATCACCCATAGACATAAAATTGTCCAAATTTTCACATTTTGTAGCAAATAAAACTTTGAAGTCACATTTGGCACATAAACAAAAAATACATATTCTGAAAGCTTAACATTTCAACTTAAGTTAAAGATATAATGAATAACTGGAATTTCTTTGTATTTTGAACAATGACTTATTTAAAAGACACCGATATTGGGATTCCTGAATTATATCATTTTTTTCCAAAAATTAAGAGACTGACATTTTTCATACGGATAACATATTATCAAAACCTGTAACATATTAAAATATTTTTATCTTCTGCAATAGAAGAATGTTTAAACTTCTAGAAAATATTTTTTTTATTTTCATATCTTGAATAGTTTTTGAGTTTTACTTGCTACAAGTGTTGACACGGGTGATATTTTAGTATTCAATTTAGTTGCTTATCCCTCTTATCTACGTCCCTGGTATTACTGGTCATTTTATCCTGACAACAGCCAGTAAATCGAAATGCTAACTAACCCCGCAAACCTGGTGCGCCAAGGAGGGCAGCCATTACTGCCATTATTAAAGTATTTCGTCCCGGAGCATTGAATGTCCCTTAACAGGTTCTCAAGACCAAATGCGTCTTTCGTCCCTGAGCATTGAATGTCCTTTAACATGTTCTCAAGACCAAATGCGTCTTTCGTCCCGGAGCATTGAATGTCCCTGTACATGCTCTCCAGTCCTAATGTGTCTTTTATCGAAGAAGACTATAACTGTAGCCCAATAAGTGTCACACTAATTTATCTTTATGTGACCCCCATTACGGATAGTCAAGTAGACCCTTAATAAACGACCCATATGTTTTTGTTGTACCGAGTTATAAGGGTTGACGCATTAAGAATGATTCTACTGCGACAGCTCCATTTATTAAGGTGTTTTAATGAACGCAGGTCTTGCTTCCACGACATCTCTGTGAGCACTCATTTAAACATATGTCGTGTGTATTCATCAGTATTGTCTCCCTGAGACGATTCTTTGCAGTACCCATAACATATGTTTTGGAGGTCAAATAAGGATTTTATACGCCCTTTATCTAAGAGCTTTGTTTCAAGATAGTTTCTTAAACGTAAGTCTGGAACTTAAGGTTACCATACATCCACGAATCATCCCCGGAGCATTGCATGTCCCTTAACATGTTCTCCAGTCCTAATGTGTATCATTTGTCAAAAAAACTATAACTGTAACCCAATAAGTGTCACACCAATTTACCTTTATGTGACCCCTTTACGGAGAGTCAATTAGAACCCAAATAGCGACCCATATGTTTTTGTTGTACCGAGTTGTACTAGTTGACGCATTAAGAATGATTCTACAGCGACAGCTTCATTTATTAAGGTGGTTTTTTTATGGACACTGTAGGTATTTCGTTATGAATTATATGTCATGTCCATTTACCAACCTAGTTTCAATAGATAGGAACGCACGTATATATCTTTATCTTTTTCAAATTGTGTCATATTTTCTTTTGACATCATTAAAGGATATGGATTTTTGTTTAGTTTATAAACTTTAACTTTTATCTTATATCGATTGCGAAACATGCTTCCCGGAATCCCACGTCTCGCACCGTTTGTATGGTACCAGATGCCGACATTTACCATTGCACCACTGTCTTCAACAATTACTTTTGATCAACAAGTAAAACGACATTACAACCGTTGGAACTAGAAATATGTTTTATGTACAAACAATTATTACGTCTCATATCAACCTATGACTAATGATTGATTGATTAATTGTTTGGTATTTTACGCCGCTTTCAATAAGACATTTCAGTTATATCACGACGTTTCCTGGGTAAGTTTCCATTTCTACATGTCCATTAATCCTGATACCAGCCAGTCAGTCGTAAAGCCATCCCCGAAACCCCTAGCGCCAAGGAGGGCAGCCATTACTACCGAGCACACCGCTAGCACGCTGGCACACACATACAATGAGACAACACGGCATCTATAAGCTAATATATTCGTATGTGCTTTTACCTGATACAAGTATTTTGGAAAAGATTTATTCCGAATTACAAAAAGAAACCTCTGTACTTAACTTTATGAATAATCTAGGTCAAATTACGCTAAATACATCCGCGGGCCAGGCTGATCTAGTACAGTAGTCCCTAAAAAAACCTTTCTTTGCTTAGAAATGGTTGTACATCTGGCCCAGACTGCATTGGATATATGACAATGGGTGTAAATTCTTTGTAAATATGTATAGGATGCACTGGAACTGTTTGATGCGATAATTTTAGGTATTTTGACCTTATGTGAAAGTGAAAGTAGAGGATGTGGAAACCCAATTTTAGCCTAGCTGGATTGTGTTAAAAATGACGGTCACCATCTTTACAGAGCGAGTTATTTTTTGCATAATGCATGACCCCCCATTTTCTATGGATTATTGTAAAGGTACGAGGTATCTCTTTTTAATGATATATGGTGTTCTACCTGGGAAACGCTTAGAAAGTGTGACAAACGAGGGTTGAAGCTGGTTGATTTACATAGAAAGAAAGAAGGAATTTATTTGGTGTATTGTGACCTATGAATAATCTGGATTCATTCAAGAATAATTTAAAGAGAATGAGTCGAAGCAATTTTGAAATGGGATAATCGCTTATAACTGTATCATTAGAAATGCCATCTTTTTTCAACAACAATTGCGTTGGTCATCTCTAACAGAGTTATCACAATGCTCTTGGATCAGGCAAAGGATTAAATAGAAGAAGAAAATGTGTCCTACATTGCTGAGATGTGTGTCACAGCGACCTTTTGTTTTTACGGCGACAGAGATTCACAATAATTTAGCCAAGTCATATGAAAACCGACTCGCGAAGGTTTTCATATTAATGTTTATTGCGATTAATTCTTTCAGCGCCAGTGGTAGTACCGAGATTTTTGGCAAGCAATACATACTCAGGAGCTGTCTCAACTGAAATCAGCATTGATTACCTTTTAGTTATCAAAATATTCCAAAACTTTTACTAAATGAAAAACATTAAAGGAGCCGTCCAATTTTGAACATGGAAGAGTCTACATTAGGGAACTTTCTTACAGATTCTTTATTGGAGCCATTTTCTTTGCTAAATTCCGTTACCATTTACGGTTGTGAGAAATGGAATATGTCACACAACAATGTCAAAAAGTGGGCATGACTCTACATTTGTCAACCCAATTATGTAAAACAGATGAATTGTTTCAAACACCGGAAAATAATTCATGGACGGCCGAAAAATTATCATATTGATAAGGACATTTAACCGCTTCCGTAACTGTTATAGATATTCGTGATTTTCCGTCAGCTACGGAAAAAGCCGAGCTTGGTACGAATTGGAGCGAACCGCCAAAAGGCAAAAGAGATCAACATAGTTGTGGCGACAGGTGTGCATTTATTGCGAAAAAACAATTACGCACTGCGATATATATACGTAAAAATGTGACAATGTAGTAGATCCCTTGATCCGTAAAAAAGATTATGCTGGCCCTTCGCCCGCATTCTCCAACTATTTTAAATATTATTCTTATTCTAAGTCTTAAATCATAATTCATAATGGTAAAGCAAAGAAGAAACGGTATCACTTTCAAATTTAAGATATTCATCTAATTTAGAATTAGAATGCCTTTTACAATCATCAGATGATGTCCTTGTTATGCCAAACTGAATTCCGAACTGTCAGATGCAAGTACATGGAGATTGTGGGGTCTCATGATGTCTCCGTTACGGTATCACTTCAAGATGCAATGTCGTTCTACCAGTAGGGCTACGCTTGTGGACATTTTAAACTATATGAGCCGTCCTTCGAGAAAACCAACATTGTTGACTCGGCGTAAAGTATCGATCCGGATCAGCCTAAGCATGTCGCACAAGCTAACCCGGACAGACACTTTTGGCCTTATGTGGATTTTCTGTTGTAGGAATAATTGCTCTATACCTCTATCCCCTAGAGACGGAATGTGTCGGCCCGGATTAGCCTTCGCGGACTGCGCGGGCTGATCTGGGTCGATACATTACGCAGATGCCATAATGTTGGTTTTCTCGTGGTACGGCTCATATGTAACATGTAGATGGACGGTGAAGGCTCTGATGAGACTGCGTGTATGTACGGACTCGCCTTTGTCTTCACACGGTATATATATACAGATACAACAAGTCCACACATTGACAGATAACGCTCATGTATATGATGTTATATGATGTATTTACGCCTTTTTGAAACTCTTAAATTGACCGCTTTTATATCTGAAAATAGTACCTAAAACCGTTTCCATTATGTATATGTACACCAGCAAAAGGACATGAACGAACAGTACCTAGTCCACACAGCAACCTAATGAAAACAGAAATGGGAATATTAACAAGGCACCAGATGAGCAAACAAACAGTTGTATTTGTTTCATAAGGGTTTTACGCCGCTTCCAATATTATTTCAGTTATATCACGGCGACAGTTCACTTGTTCGTGATCCCTGGGTAAACAAATCAGTACTAGGCTAGAAACTGTGCCTTACCCAATGACACTCCAGCATGACCGTAGTGCCGCGACTGGTGTTCTAACCCGGGACACCGGGGTTTCAATTCCCCCGACGATAACCACTCGACCACAGCGGATTCCAGAAATCAAACAGACAGACAGAGCACTATAGAATTAAAGAACATAGACCAAGACAAAGGAACACTCAGGTACGAATAGATGAAACACATTTTGAAACGATCAAAAGGTGTCATTCATTCGGTGGTGTTTTATTTGCATCGTTTTACAACTTACAAGAGTCAAATCGATGTCTAAAACACATTATATATCATATTCAATTGACATAAAGTTGTAACACCTGTGCATCAATATACTTAAATTTGCATTAACTTTTGATGTTTTAAGTATTAACATCTGTATATATTCCTTAATCGTTCAACCTAAAGCACTAAAATAAATTTATTTAAGAAAAAACATCGTACGTGATTTGAAAGCGACCGAAGCGAGAGTTCTAAATTAGATTCAGAAGAAATAGGTTAAACGATTTTTATAACTACAGAACTCTGCCCTAAAGTAGATCGAACAACCCCAGCATCTGTATGAAGGTCTTCAAATATATATATCCATATTATCTATATAGTGAATTTCATATTAGTGCATCTCTATATAAAAGACAAAGGTAAAAGAAAAAGGGATGTCATCAAATGCGAAAAAGATAGTTAGACTTACTTTTGATTTAAATGCACCGTGAAATTGTGCATAATAATCATTTAACACTTTCCCCGCATTACATGTACAACAAATCTGCAGCAGACGACATTGAAATAAACTAGAGTTAACTATGGAAATGCCTTGATATAAATGTTTAGTTTAAAAAAAACCAGTTGAAAACATGTCGGCAAATGGAGAAATTGCTAATTATGAGCAATTTCTCCGTTTGTCCCAATGGTTTCAAAAGCCGTCTGCTGCAGAGGCGTCAGAAAGCGCCTATATAGTGGAAAGTGTTAAACGAGCAGTAGCAGTAACGACAATCATGAACGAATAAGAAGCCAAAGTAACCAACCTTTTATTTCAATTATGAACCTTAACATACCCCCCCCCCCTTTCCCACATACAACAAATATGCAGCAGACGACTTTGAAATTAGCTTGGCAATTCTTTTTTGAAAATGTCTATAAACAGTTTTTTTTTTTTAAATCTTGAAATGATTGTGGCAAAAGGGGGAACTGATCATCATATTTTCAAAAGCTGTCTGCTGCAGCTGTGTCCGTAAGCGTCTGCAAGCAGGAAAGGGTTATCATTCCGAATGAATAATGAACATTTGTGAGAAGACTGCTCATGCGCAAGCACACACTCTCGTCGGAGCATTGTCAGATCACAGATGTATAACACTACCGCCAATTCATCTGACTACGCTATCAGACAAACAGGCTGCCGCCATACGTATATGTGCACAGGGCAGAAGTATCAATAAACGAACAGTCAAAATATAGTGTCCGGGCTATAGTTGCCCAAAATGATTTGAAACTACAATGGAACCTGTATATAAAGACCACCCATGTGAAGGCATCAATCTGGTCTTTGTTCACAGGTGGTCTTTTAACCGCAGGGTCATTTATGTCGAAAATGAGTAATTAGGAAACTAAAAGTGTGGTTGCTAAAGACAGGGAATTGCTATCCCCAGGTGGTCTTTAGCACAGGTTTGACTGCATATTGGCTTTTGTATTTTTCAGGACTGAATCGGATCAGGCTCCAATTCCACCAACCATACTAAGTGCTAAGTAATACTTTTAAAAAACCTCAAGTAGGGTTGAAAAACATTCCAGCTTTAATGTTTTACAACTCAAATCAAATCCAATTCAACAAAATTATTCGGCAATACATTAAGACTTCGGTGATATAAATAGTTACTAACCAACACCAATTGCCAAGGAATTATTTTATTAATTCTTGTACGGAAAAAAAGAATGATGAAACGCGCTCTTAACTCTTTCAGCGCCAAAGGCAATATTGAGTTTTTTTGCAAACAATGCAGATTCAGGTGAGTCAGCTCGTAACGAGCTGTCTCACCTGAAATCAGCATTGTTTGACTTTTATTCATCAAAATAGTCCACAACTTTATATACATGAGAAACGCCCGATTTTGATCATGAAAGGGTCTACTCTATACAATTTGGCGCCGAAAGAGTTAAGTATTTAAGTATTAATTAGCGCTCAGTATCGTTTGGCGGACTCAGGGCAAGGATGTTACACACGGTGATCCCAAAAGTATGCTATTATCATACCGTATACTGGCTATTAATACCCTATATATAGGTCAACGTAGATCTCAATCTGATTTTAATCTAATTTGACCTAATTGTATATTGCTGCCTCCTCTTAATGTTACGGGGGTCAATGAAATCCCGGTCACGCGTGATGTTAAATAATCACTGACCTGGTGTCACTTTAATTGTGTCATAAAACCTTAATTTGAACGCGTCACTCTTACCCCATCAGCCTTTTTTTCCGAACAATTATGAGACAGTAGTTGACATGGCAACTGTGTCAATTTATTTATTAGGGTTTTACGCCGCTTTCAACGTTATTTCATTTATATCACGGCTTGTTTAGAAAATGGCAACATTTGTCAAGGAATGGTTGAATTAATGTTTGGTGTTTAACGCCGCTTTCAACAATTGTTCAGTTATTTTGCAGCCTCTCCAAGCTGGGTAAGTTACCAGTACCACATGTCCGTTTATTCTGTCGTAATGCTAACTCCGCAACCTTGAGTCCAGTCATTACTACCATTGTTATAGTATTTGATATGACCCGGCCGAAGATTGAACCTGCGACCGTCCACACCGAGGCGGACGCTCTATCACTACACCACCGAGGCAGGGTGTCAAGGCATGGACATATTGAAATATTCAATATGCGTAAACAGATTAAGATTAAAATCAGCTTCCACTTATGAACATTCTAGTTTGATCTCCTTCCGCGTACTGACGGATGGGGACGAATCTACAGTCAAACATTGTGACAAAAAGTGGAAAATGCTAAATACCACAATGTTTCCAACTATATTTTATAATTATAATTCCAATCATTGGTATTTCATATTGCCTTCATCTTGATGTTTACAAGTTGTCTGTTGTAGATGTGTTGTACATGGGAAAGCATAAATTTTGAAGTTATCAACATATGTCTGCCGAGCAAGAGATCTGAGTCTAGAAATTATGATCGAAATCTTGTAAAAAATACATGAAACCCCTTAAGGTTCATTGAAGTGTCGATGAAATCAAATAGAAAGCCCTCAAACCACGAACAACCTAGTTATTGTGACAATGCCTGGTAATAACTAGTTTCGAGCTAGTTGTTAGTATTTACAGAGGTCAAACTGACCACCTGTGTCAGCCACGAGTGACCACAAGGTGTCAATCGATAACCATCTGTTTTGTTAGAGATCGCAATCATTCCATGATGATTTATTTTATTGAAATATTGCCTTTCAAAGATGAGAGAGAGAGAAAAAGAGAGAAAGGGAGAGGTTGTTGGGTGTTCATTTTTGCACTTTTAAACCACATATTTGGAATAATAGAGAAGACAGATTAAACGAGAAACTTACAGTTTTCCAAGAGATTGAGAAGTAAGATTGAGAAGTAAGATTGAGAAGTAAGATTTAACGAGACACTTACGGCTTTCCATGAGGGATTTATTGATAGTTTACGTCGAAGTCTCACAGGATTGATGGGCGTCGATAACGATCGAAGCTTTTTGTCAACCGGAAGAGTTGCTGCTTTCCTAGCAACCAAGTTAGCGTCCCTTGGTAATGGCTGAGTTTTAGCTGATATGTCCTTCTCATACCTTTCTTCTTTGTCGATAGGAACATCATTGCTCTCAAAATTCTGCGTCTCTTTCACAGGGATCGTTTTTGAGTGCAGCGACGTCGTCGAGGATTTAAAAGGTTTTACCGCGTTCATTAGCACCATCTTAAACATGTTTGGAAAACCCCTATTCTATTTATAACACTCTTTGATTATTCTATAATTCCACGTTATCAGATTGGAAATGATGTCATGCTTGACCACTGGTCTCTGGAATATTTATTTTTTCCCTTTTCAAACTCTATAGTGTAAGATCCATTTATACATGTAGGTCCATGTAAAAGTGTAGTTCCTGTGACACTAATGAGTATAACTTTCTCTAGTAGAAAAAAATAATCAAATTTCAGAGTAGATCGTACATCAACAAGTATTTACCTTTTCAAATCAACCAAGAAAAATTGAGCATACCCAATTATTGTAACAGTTTAACCCCTTCAATGATATATGTTCAGGACGACTACGCAGATGACTGTCCATTTGGAAACATTGCGGGAAAGGGAGATATTTGCTCAAACCGAGTAAATGTCTCTTTTCCCCAAAAATGTTTTCAAATCTATATTAAATGTTTTAAAACTTCTAATTTCCAAGATGTCTGCTTTCTTTTCCTCAGAATTTTTGAAGAAAAATATGTCATATCAGTAAAACGATTGATGAACTTGTGATGGAGCAGTTTAACTTCATACCTCGGTCTTTCACGTAGTAATTAATTTATGTATTGATGTGCGTCAAAAAATATCCAGATAAGCTTACATGGACAGCGTAGATCCAGATCAGTTCTTGCATCCACACAGTCTGAGAAAGAGCTACACTGTTCACAAATTTACTTGCACATTATTGTTAGAATTATAACGGCGCGACGGCACAAAGGTCTCTTGCACTCTTGAAACGTGATATATATATATATCTTAGCTTAACCCTTTCAGCGCCGAATTGTTTAAAGTAGACTCTTCCATGTTCAAAGTCGGGCGTCTCCATTTCTCATGTAATAAAAGTTAGGACTATTTTGATAACTAAAAGGCAAACAATGCTGATTTCAGGTGAGACAGCTCGTTACGAGCTGACTCACCTGAATCAGTATTGTTTGCAAAAACCTCAATTTTGCCTTTGGCGCTGAAAGAGTTAAAAACGTAAAATTTATTTTGATTATATTTATTTCCCCTTAAAACTAACAATAACCAACAGTACATAAAAAGCCTATTCCAGACACACTTTACGTTCTACACATGTCACATGATTTAGTGTTATAGTTGTATTCATGTCCAATTAACCTCTTTCACAGTGCAGACACATTTGTGATACATTTACAGCAGACGACTTCTGAAAACGTTGCGGCAATCCAGCAGTTTAATTACACTGAAAACGGAAGAAGTTACTCATGATGAGAGATTTCTCCATTTGGAACAGTCAACTCCATCCAACACTAACCCTTAATGTATAGAGAGTTTCCATTTGTTTTGCCCACATGCATTTTCAGAGTCGCCTGCTGTATATTTGATGTGTATGTAAACAGGGTCATGTTGTTATATCGTTCTCTCAACCCAACATTGTAATGACACTGAAAACTATAACATGAACATCTGTGTCACTTTCGCGTACCTGAACTATATCACAGTATAGTGACGCTAAACAAGTTAAACCGAACACTGCATATACTTCACATGATTAAGTGTGATAGTTTTATTTATGTCCAATTTGAGCTGCTTTTAAATCATGTTGCACATTCACTCTATTCAAGCGTACAGTGAGTGAAAACTATAACATGAACATCTGTGTCACTGTCGCGTTCCTGAACAATATCACAATAGTGACGCTAAAACGACAATTACCGAACTGTATCACAATATATAGTGACGCTAAAACGACAATTACCTAACTGTGTCACAATAGCGACGCTAAAACGACAATTACCTAACTGTATCACAATATATAGTGACGCTAAACACAATTACCTTACTGTGTCACAATAGTGACGCTAAACACAATTACCGAACTGTATCACAATATATAGTGACGCTAAACACAATTACCGAACTGTACCTAAACACCGCATACTTCACATGATTAAGTGTAATAGTTTTATTTATGTCCAATTTGAGCTGTTTTAAATCATGTTGCACATTCACTCTATCCAAGCGTTCAGTGAGTATGTTACGGCGCTGAAAACCGCGACGTCGCCGATTTAATTTACTACTGCAGTATACGATCAACCATGTCAGGGTAGTGTAAATGTACCTAAAGTGTGCATCATTCATGTAACGTGGTCCTTCTCCGGCTTAACCCTTTCCCTCATATAGACGCTTTCTGACGCTTCTGCGGCAGATCGCTTTTGGAAAACATAGTGACAAAAGAAGAAATTGCACAAAACGTGCAATTTCTCCTTTTGCCACAATGTTTTTCACTTTTTGTCATAGGTTATCCATTCAAATATAGAGATTTTCTATTTCTTAACAAAATACGTTCAACGTCGTCTGCTGCATAATTGCCGTATGAGGGAAAGGGTTAACACTTCCCCCCTTGCAGACGGATACGCAGCAGACGACTTATGAAAATATTGTGGCAAGAAAAGAAATTGCTCATGACGAGCAATCTCTCCTTTAACCCTTTCCCTCATACGACAATTTCTGCAGCAGACGACTTTGAACATATTTTGTCAAAAAATAGAAAATCTCTATAACTCAATGGATAACCTATGACTTAAAGTGGAAAACATTGTGTCAAAAGGAGAAATTGCTCGTTTTGAGCAATTTCTTCCTTTGTCACTATGTTTTCAAAAAGCCGTCTGCTGCAGAGGCGTCAGAAAGCGTCTAATATGAGGGAAAAGGTTAACACCATGTTTTCACCTCGTTTCAATGATTGTACTTTTAGTAATATAGATTGTACCTATTTTGTTTTGCCAATACGTTTTCAAAGTTGCTTGCTTCAGATTTATTTTATGTGGAAACATAAATACATCACCACTCTTAACTTACGTCATATTCATAAACTAGTCTGTTTAAGATATCAAGATAAGACGACACGAAGGCGTACATTATTTGTAAATGACGTTGAAACTCTTAACCCTTTCCTTCATACGACATTTCTGCAGCAGACGACTTTGGACGTATTTTGTCAAAACATGGAAAATCTCCATAATTGAATGGATAACCTATGACAAAAAGTGGAAAATATTGTGGCAAAAGGAGAAATTGAACGTTTTGTGCAATTTTTTCTTTTGTCGCTATGTTTTCAAAAAGCCGTCTGTTGCAGATGCGTCAGAAAGCGTCTATATGAGGGAAAGGGTTAACTAAAGAGTACACGTGTGTGTTTTTTTGTAAGTCGCAATCGGCGCGATAAGGCCCTTAATTAATCCATTACTTCACATGACTTTTTGAGAAGGTCGTCTGCTTCACAATCATCAGACGAACAATTCCATCAAATTAGAAAAACTGAAATATTTATATTGATAAAGAGTTGGAAAATATTGCAATAAAAGGTGAAATTGCTCGTTTTGAGCAATTTCACCTTTTATTGCAAATGTTTTCAAAAGTCATGTTCAATGGCAGTTGCCAAATGTCGTCTGTGTGAAGTAATGGGTTGAAGGCAGAGCTCCAGATAAGGGGCGTTTTGCATGTTCTAAAATCCTTATTTGACCCTCTAACCCTATGTTGTGGGTAATCAAAAGAATCGTCTCAGTGAGACGATTATTTTGAGTACCCACAACATACGGTTTGCTTTAATAACAAGAGAGCAATGTGGGGAAAAAGATCTGAATACCCCTCCTTCTCTGGACCTCTACCTAAAGGGTTATAACCAACGTTTTTCTAATTATATTTACGTACATCTTGGTTTAGATGAAGTTCTAAAATCCTTATTTGACCCTCTAACCCTATGTTGTGGGTACTCAAAAGAATCGTCTCAGTGAGACGATTATTTTGAGTACCCACAACATACGGTTTGCTTTAATAACAAGAGAGCAATGTGGGGGAAAAGATCTGAATACCCCTCCTTCTCTGGACCTCTACCTAAAGGGTTATAACCAACGTTTTTCTAATTATATTTACGTACATCTTGGTTTAGATGAAGTTCTAAAATCCTTATTTGACACTCTAACCCTATGTTGAATACCCACAACATAGGATTTGCTTTAATAACAAGAGAGCAATTTTGGAAAAAGACCTGAATACCGCTCCATCTCTGGACCTCTGCCTCAAGGGTTATAACCAACGTTTTTGTGGCGATTGGTTGACAATCGCCACAGTGCTACCAAAACAACAACAACGAAAAAAAAATTATATAGTCGTATTTGAACAATCGGTTGGATATTTCTGCAAAGGCAATTTACTCACTTCCGTTAAACCGCCATATATATATATAGTTCCATCAGTGATGCAGGCACACGATTAATAATGATAATGTTAGTGCTACTTTGATACCGGATTGGTACTAATATTTGAGATTTATCGAGAAAATATCTAAATAGAGTTAAACTATTTACATATTATCTTTCTTCATGTTTGGGCAGATAATAAATATCATCGGGCGTCTTGGGTACGCTATGCAGAGTATCATGATACTCCTGTGCCTCGTTTTATTTTTACTGTAGTCAACCGTAACCTTTTGACCTTTAACCTGATTCGGCAGGAGTTGGTTGTACTCTGATTATCTTCGTCATGATTTGGCAGATAATAAATATCATTGCGCGTTCTGCCTTGCAAATAACGACAACTCTGGTGATACTCAAATCTGGAAATTCCAAAAGGTTCTATAAATAGCTCGCGAGACCAAAAACCAGAAAAGCTTGTAAATCTCAATATTATAAACGCTTTATTTTGTACTTGTTTAAATATATGAAAGCGTCTAGATAATAAGACTGGTTTACAAAGGTTTAAAGGACACACGATGGCAGTGTGTACACACGTTATGTATACACGTCTGCACGTTTTAGAGTCAATTAGCAATCAATGCTGACAGTGTAGCCTAATTGAGTTTGAAGATCTAGCATTATAATATATGCCTATATTTTCATAAATTAAACAGTTTGGCAAATAGTGAAATTGTGCTTTTGGAGCATGTTTTGTGTTTGTTTTTGCACTCACATTATTCGAAGCAGTTTAACAACCTCAGAGACATATAAATACACTGTGACAACCCTCAATCATGCAATGTGAAGGGACTAAATTGAACAGACCTGTTTAATATCGGACATAATTGAAACAAACACCAAACTAATGGATACTGTTTTCTCTCCTTTCTTTAGTCATTTCTAAAGTGTAAAATATATTTTATCTTAATATGGCCTAACGACCTGGTGATAAACATGTGATTACCCAAACAATTTAGATTACAAATAGTCATTCTAATGAGCTAAAACGGTAGTCTATCGAATACCAACTAGATTTTTCATAACTTTGGAATGGCCTAATTTTGAACACATCATGACCAATTTCAGAACGTAACTAAATAATCACCAAGACAACATTCTGGCAAACTAACATTATTCTACTGTCAAAAGATGCAGGGTTGATACATTCTCAAATATACCCGCACCAGAGTCATCGCAAGCCCTACACCGATATACTGCTTGTTACTTTGCAGGATTTTCCATACGATCGCCACTACAGTGCCATTGGCGCTTTGATTCTAATTATATTTACATACATCTTTGTTTAGATGAAGTTACGAAAATGTTGCTTGAAGCTGTAGGTGTGTAGAGCAATGCAGCTATTTCTGTTAACTTTTGCTGTTAATTAAATTAATGATATGTGTTTTATTCATTTAAGTTTAAACTCTAAGCTGTGAGTGCTTACTGAAACTATCATACACATGATAGATAGGTTTTTTCCATGGGTGGATGTTCATTGAACACTAAATTTTTCAGATATTATTTGAATGTCCCACTTGTACATAGAATTTGACCTGCGAAATGTGACCGCCCTAATTAGTGTATATGCATCAGACATTTTAAGGTCAAGAGTTAAAATAAGCAGGGATCCTGGAAAACCAAAACTTAAAGTAGGTATTGAAGGTGCGGAAAAGGACATGCTTAGGTTCCAAATGGATACTGCTTGATATAATTTTGTTTAGTTTAAACAAACTTTATTCAATAAATGCTAAATAGTATACAATTACACATTTCAAAAGGAAAGGTTTATTTAAACCGCCAATGACTATTTGACGACCAGTGCAGATCCAGATCAGAATGTACTATATATATATATATATATATATATATATATATATATATTATGATCGCAAAAGACATGTGGTTGGTTTACTCGGAATACCGCTAAAGTAGAAATGTAACATACTATTTAGAGCCAAATAATCCCTTTAAAAACCCTTGTTGTTGTAGAAATGAGTGTATACCTTCACCAGAATGCATTGAATATATGACATTGAGTTTAAATTCATTGTAAATGTGTATCATGTTTGATTTGGTCAATGTTAGTATTTTAACTTTGTTTTAAAGCTAAGACGTAACTCTTTTCAATGATATGGGTGTTCTATCTGCACAACGCTAAGAAAGTGTGACAATTGAGCCTTAAAACTGGTTATTTTACATGGAAACAAATTACCTTAGAGTATTTATTTCATGGTGTGCATAATTTAACGGACATACTTTATCACAGCGTATATGAAAAATACACTTTTTTTTTTATTAAAGGTCATGAATTACAGGTAAATATTTGGATGTTATTTGTGTATTCTCCACTTATAAGAGTTATGTTTACGACTAAAGCGTACACACATTCCATTTCGGGTCATTGTCTCTAAGTAATTAATCAGTCAGTTAACTTTATGACCGTCTCTTCCACACCTGTTTGGGACATCCCTCATACTAACAAATGGGCCGCCGCGTCCGTTGATGCTTCGGTTTCGTTGCATCCGCGTACGGTGACGAGTTCGAGACTCACGTGAGCCCTTGCATCATCACAATCAACTAAGAAAGTTTGTTTAATCGGTGCTCAGAATAGGTGCTCAAGTATTTGATTGGTCAGAAGCAAATTGGTTCTCAGAATCGACCAATCAAAAGCCGTATTTCGAGCATTGACTTAATTTCTGAGCACTGAAAACTTTTAAGAGTGTTATAGTTTCTGAACCAGAGTTATCGCTCTCAGCCTACATGAATTTAGTCCAAAAAGGATTTTTTGATCAAACACTCTAAATGGGGAACCCATTTGTTTTTACAACGATTGTAACACTAAATGTAGCCAAACAGGAGAGGAGAAACGAACCCAAGTTGCTAAACGCAGCTCACATAATTATATCATTATCTTCAAATAAAGCAAACGAAGAACACACAGCCCATTTCAGAAACTATACCTACCAATGCATATAAGCCCAACCATAGACTGGGAATAACTTTTCTATCGTCTAAACAAATTGTCGAATATTTAAATGTATAGAATTAATGTATTGCATGTACGTTCAACCTCCATTTAAGATCTAAGGGATGATTGTTCAAGAGATAAAACATTTTTTGTTTACACATTCACGTATGTTATGTTAATATGTCTATACGGTGATGATCTGTATTTTAGATCAAATCAATAAACTTATAACTAAAACACTTAATATTAAGAATATTGAGATCACCTACTCTGTACAATCTCCGTTCAAGTGAAGGTTCACGTTTATTTACATTATGTCTTCCTCAACACTTTCAGATATGCTTTTAAATTACCTCTAATTTTTAAAAAAAGTAAATATTGCAAGTTGACCACCGTGGGAGTGTTCGTTCTTAATTTATTTTTGTTCTCATAGTTTGAAATATTAGATTAACAAATAAAATATATCACTTTCCTTTAATATATAGTAGTAGTTTTATATTTTATTTAGGAGACACCTAATACAAGTTATACATACAATATAATAATACAACAGTTGTTAGTAATAATTGTACATATTGAGCGCATTACCCAGCCATACAAATGGCTTCTGAGTCACTAGACATCAATCAATATAAGTACTAATAAGAGGTGTTTATAAATGATAATATAATATTATGAATAGTTATTAATCATGATTGAATGGAGTAAACTATTTCAGATATTTTTAAACAATTTTGTATATTTATAGCAGATTTCTTAATAAGTCAGCATATACATATATACAATAACGTAGAAGTGTCAATAATTGATCAAACAAATTTGATATTGATCACAAATTTCTAATTAATTAGACTAGTAATTAATCACGTAGATCTACAGGGCTGTCAGTCGTTAATAGATGTGATCTATATTTCATTAACTTTACCGTTTAAATGTGATTGAGTATTTTACTCACGCCACTAGAACATTTGGGCCTTGTTCCCAGTTCAGAGCCTAATATAACATAACAGAACGGATTTATTTATTGGGGTATTACGCCGCTTTCAACATTATTTCAGTTATATCACGGCGACAGTTCACTTATTCATGATCCCTGGGTAAACAAAACCACTACTAGGCTAGCAAATGTGCCTTGCCCAAGACCGTAGTGCCGCGACTGGAGATTGATCCCGAGACACCCGGTTTCGAAATCCCCGACGCTAACCACTCGACCACAGCGGATAACAGACCAGACCTGTATCTAAATTGTCTCTCTGGTACAGATAGTGTACAGTATGAGGAATAACAATGAAATAAATATAGAAAATTATGATCTAAAAACCATCTCTCGAAATATGCAACATGATTGCAACCTTATTTTAACTCTTGCCCTCATGTAGACGCAATCTGCCGAATCTTGCAGCATACGACATAACAGTGTGGTAAAATGAACTAGAAATATCACTGAAGGTGATGAATACCCCCAGCTGGTGCCTGACAATATACATATGTATGATAATTCCAAGGGGCCATAACTCATTAAAAAAAATCCAGTGCAACACGCCGAAATGTCCACAGACCAACGGACCGACAAACCAACAAACCGACCGACCGACTGTCAAGCGTGACTCCTATATAGCCCCCATATACTATGTATCTGGGGTATAAAAACGCCCGCAATGAGCAATTTCTCTTTTGCGCCATAGTGCTTTCAACTGTATTCAAAACGTCATTGTTATTGGTATAGATTATTCATGTTTTGCATATATGCTTTGAATGTCGTCTGGTTAAATTTGTGATCGCCTCGGCTGTGGGATGTCACGGGTACGATCCTTGGTCGTGTCATACCAAAGAATTAAAACATTGGTTGTAATGTATTTTTTCTCAATGCAGTTCAGGGTTGCGGGGTTAAGCATTACGACTGACTGACTGGTTGGTGTCAGGATAAAGTAACCAGTAGTACTGGTAACTTACCAAGGAAACGCCGTGACATAACTAACAAATTGTTGAAAGCAACGTCAAACACAACACAGTGGGGAGTATTCAGCGCTTTTCCCCACAATTTCTCTCTTATTATGAAAGCAAACCCTATGTTGTGGATACTCAAAAGAATCGTCTCACTGAGACGATTCTTTTGAGTACCCACAACATAGGGTTAGAGGGTCAAATAAGGATTTTAGGACATGCAAAACGCTCTTTATCTAGAGCTCTGGGCTCGGCTCCCACATCGCAACACAGACAGATGCGGGGTTTCAAACGTAATAACTGTACCATGATGGGGGGGGGGGGGGGGGTTAATTCAGCTCTGTTCCCCACAATTTCTCTCTTATTATGACAGCAAACCCTATGTTGTGGATACTCAAAAGAATTGTCTCAGTGAGACGATTCTTTTGAGTACCCACAACATAGGGTTAGAGGGTCAAATAAGGATTTTAGGACATGCAAAACGCCCCTTATTTTAGAGCTCTGCGGCCCGGCTCCCACATCGCAACACAGACAGATGCGGGGTTTCAAACGTAATAACTGTACCACGATGATTGGATTGTATTTAATTAAGTAACGATGTAACAGTTTTATTGATGTGGAGACCCATGACCTCTCTTATTGTCTTTATTACATGGCCATTTTTTTGTCAGCTGCATATGACAGATGGGCGATCCATCATTAAACTATCTTTAGTGTCTATAATCGAGGCTCGAGACGGCAATAGTAAGACGTTGACTGAACTTCGTATAACGCAACAACGTGCATATAGTAGTGTTGTTACACATTATTTTGACGAGCCTGTCCATGGGGAAAGGTAACCACCTGGCATTTCTGAACAGTGTTGAGTTTAGATATATTGAGTGTGTATTTTTTATTATTTTAGTATAATTGTTATTTTTATTTATTCTTATTATTAATTGTTATTTTTATTTATTTCATTATAATTGTTATTTTCATATTTTTTTTTTTTAAGCGGATTGCGCAGGCTGATCTGGTCGAGACATTACGGCAGAGATCATATGATTGTTTTATTGTGAAACGGCTCATATATACTGTACCTTCAGAGGCGAAGTCCTGACCAAATTCATCACACCAGGGAGTTTTGTTTGGCTTGATTTTGACTGTTAAGGAAGAATTGAAATAGTTTTTGTTATTTAAAATACTGACTACTTTTAACGTTGAGCTGCTAATTCAATCATTCTTCACGCAACCAAACGCCTAACGCCTTTATGTTTATAACAAATTCAATAATGGAGCCATAACGGAGTTTAATTGAACGGAAAAGGTCAAATTATAATGTTCGATGAGTGTTGTTGTGAAATCATGGCCCCCCTCATTAAAATATTACAGTTTCGTAAATTAGCAGTCAACTCGCATTATATGCGTCCAGTGTACGTGGTTCATGTTTGGACATTGTCATGTATTGTGAAGTCCCACACCAATAAAATGTATTTCCCTTTCCCGGCAATATATCAAGGGCTTGGCGTGAAAGGTGTTATAACCAAGGTTTATCATCTCGCCATAAAGTCTTTATAAGCATTAAATCATTTTTCTGGTAAACAATAGAAATTTATAGGTTTTCAAAATAGGTTTTTAGTTACAACCGTTTCACGCCAAGCCC
Source organism: Serripes groenlandicus (assembly GCA_031761405.1). Taxonomy (NCBI): domain Eukaryota; kingdom Metazoa; phylum Mollusca; class Bivalvia; order Cardiida; family Cardiidae; genus Serripes; species Serripes groenlandicus. The sequence goes on from JASEVX010000011.1 coordinate 17,419,374, forward strand.
TCGATATACTGTCGATGAAATTAAAAGGTGCATGATTCTATTTGATAAAATATGTACATAAATTAAATAGCGATTAAATCACTTAAATAGATTTTCTCTTTTTTTCCACAGTTTTTTGTTTGTTTCATTACTGTGTGGTTTATGAGATGTAATCATCCCGCCCCTTTTATGTCATAGTTGATTTGAGCTTGTCGATGGGAACAAATAAACAACTTTGTACAACTAAACGTTCATATAAGCATGCAAGTTTACTCCGTCTTCTCAGATTCTACACAAATCGACTAAATATTCTAACAAACTTATGTTAGTAGTAATCAAGGGTCGCACCAAAGTCTTTAAAAATGGAAGTGATGGGCTACCCTTCTTGGCGCTCAGGGTTGGGGGGGGGGGGGGGGGGGGGGGGCTATCTAGCATTACGACTTACTGGCTGGTATCAGGATCAAGGGACCGGTAGTACTGGTAACTTAACCAGTAAACGTCGTGATATAACTGAAACAGTGTTAAAAGCGGCGTTAAACACCACACAATCAATCAATTAATCAATCAATTAATTATGTCAGTAATATATGAATGGCGTGGATCGTGATCAGATTGTGCAGATTCACAGGTGAACCTATCTAAAGAAACGTCTATTGCCGTCATTTTTGTCTCATAAGAAAATAATGATTGAGCGGTGCTCCAGGAAAAACCAATGATAGCCCAAAAGATTACAAGTGTCGATGAAGATCTGCCTGCTTATAAATACAAAATGAATCCAAAAGAATAGTGTTAAGTCAGGCGTGTCTTAACCCTTTCCCACATATAGATGCTTTCTGACGCCTCTGCTGCAGACGACCATCGAAAACATCGTGACAAAATATTTTCAAAACGAGCAATTTCTGCTGTTGCCACAATACTTTCAACTTCATTCAGTAATTATTCATTAATTTTTAAAGATTTTTGAATGTTTTGGCAAGTCCGTCTGCTGCAGAGTTCTTTTTGTTGTGTGCGTTAATTGAAACCCTCTTTGACTGATTGGCGAAGAGTGCAGAAATGGATCATGCTACGTTGGTGTGCAGGTGTGTCGGGTTTTACACTGCTCGCAAATACCGTAAGGTTGGTTTTGAACTAACTATAAGTTATGTAAATAGAAATGTACTTTTGTATTACGGATTGTATATTGAATATGTCTATTTCGAGAAGCGTTTAACGTTTTATGGACAACGTTGTTCTTTTACCGAAATGTTTTAAAAAGTCGACTAATTCAGACATTTTGTAGTAGAAACACATAATTAGTTTTATGAACTTGTGAACTTACATACGTATAACGGATGGCATTGACACGCTGGTGCTAGTGTCATACAGTTAACTATCGACATGAAGGGTGATATTTTATATCAAAATTAGCCGCATGAAATTGGCGAAACCACTAAAACGTTTCACAAAATTAGCCCGAGTCCTTACTCCAGTATACAACGATTGTTGACTTACATAACCCTTTTTATCTGTAAACAAACGATGTTTTGACGCATCTGTAAGGACAGACTGATGAAACGTTGTGCCACGAGAGGTAGTGGCGTCAAAAGACGCCGGTACCAGAACAAGTTATAATTCATGATTTCAGTAAGAGACTCTTTAACCATTTTCCCGATATTTTTGACGCTTCTGTAAGAACAGACTGATGAAAACGTTGTGCTACGAGATGCAGTGGCGTCAAAAGACGCCGGTACCAGAACAATTATTAATTCATGATTTCAGTAAGATATTATTATACTATTTTACCATTTCACCGATATTTTTGATGCGGATACAGAAGACGACTTTCATTAATTGATTACTACAATAAGGAAAGTTCTATGTTGTACTCTTACAATGTTTTAACTATGTATCAAACAAGACTTAGTACATCTTTTTTTTTTACTATATGTGTTGTTAACTAATGGCAGATGCCTTTAACCCTTTCCCACATAAAGACGCATTTGGACGCCTCTGCAGCCGACGACTTTTGAAAACCTTGTGACAAAAGGAAGACATTGCTAAAAACGAGCAATTTCTCCTTTTGCAACAAAGTTTCTACTGTATTCAACCATCATCTTTTTATTTCTAAAGAATTTATATATTTTTGCTTAAATATTTCAAAATCGTCTGCTGCAGAATGTTTGTATGTGTGAAAAGGTTAAAGTAGATTATTCTATCATATCAGGTCAACGCTTTATCCGAAATATATTCTAGCGGAACATGAGTTTACTGCTTTTTTCCCGTGATGTTTTAACTACTCCGTCACAAGTTCAGTTTTAATATATTCTAGCGGAACATGAGTTTACTAGCTTTTTTCCCGTGATGTTTTAACTACTCCGTCACAAGTTCAGTTTAATGAATTTAAGTATCATAAACAGTGTGATACTTTGTAATAGCGTCTATATAGAAAACAAGGATGACATCTAAATGAAGGATAAATTAGCTAAATCAAAGTCAATTATTTTGTTAAACTATTAATCCGCTCCCACAGATAGACTCTGATGCTTCTGCAGCAGACGATATTTGAAAACATCGGGACAAGAGGAGAAATTTATCATAAAGAGCAATTTCTCCTTTTGACACAATGTGTTCACACCGCGTTCTATAAGTGTTCTTTCATCTTTAGAGTAGTTTCCATATTTTGACTTCATGTTTTCCAAGTTGTCTGCTGCATATCTGTTGTTGCACGGAGTTAAGATGACAACATTTTAACCCTTTCCCACATACAACTAATTTGGCAGCAAGACGACTTTGAACAATATTTTGTCAAAAAATGGAAAAATCTCTATAATATGAATGGATAACCAATTGACTATAATTGGAAAACATTGTGGCCAAAGGTGAAATTGCTCATCATGAGCAATTTCACCTTGGCCACAATGTTTTCAAAGTCGTCTGCTGCTATTGCGTTAAAATGCGTCTGCAGGTGGGAAAGGGTAAAGATATCCTGTATAAGTGGCTAAACGTATTTTGTTTTATAAGAGATGAAATGTTTTACCATTGCAATTCCAAAATAACCACTATTTAAATACCCACGAAAACACACAAAAAACACTTTTCTTATTTACCTATGTTTAAACATCTTTAAAACACTTAAAAGCTAATTCACACAGAAATAAACAGTTCACACGCCACGATAAATGTTTATCGAAATTTAAGAAAAAAAAGTAAACACTAGATAAACTAACTTCATTCACATCCCATCTCTTAACTAAATTATCCCGACGTCATAAACTCACATACAACTCACAGAAAAAATAAAACCACAACTGGAATGCCAAGCGGAGTGTCCCCTTGATACATTCTTGTCGTCCCATGAAAATCATTTATTTGTTCGCCGGTCACATTATGAACGTTATAAGGAGTCATAAAAAACACGACATAATAAAAACAATAACGTTCACAGCCGGTATGAGTTATATACGAATCAAAATCACTGCGACTATATACTGCGCGCGTTACGATACAGTGACACGATTTCGGATGCATCAACTAGGTATCCCTAACGCCTTTTCCCCTTTTATAATAAAACTTTGTTGACACATATAGATAGACCATATCAAACATTTCTCTACATAATTTGATTTGATTGAAACATCTTGTATTTGGTTTTTTTTTATATATATAATATTTTTTTTTTTCCTGGTATTTTGATTTGTGAATTTATCATATTTGGTTCGAAACATTGTATGTATGTTTATAATCAATAAATATGTTCTATGTTCTTATCAGGGACGTAGATAAGAACGTCCCTGGGTTCTATGTTCCTTTTCCCAGTCTTACAGACGCATTTTGACGTATCTGCCGCGGACGATTTTTTAAAAACATTGTGAGAAAAGGAGAAAATTACTCATAATGAAAAATCCTTCTTTTCCCATTCAGTATTTTTTTATTTCTTAAGATTATTTATAATTTTGACATTGACGTTTTCATTTAGAAATTGTTTACTGCGGTCTTTTGTATGAGGTAACGGTTTTGTGGTCCTATATCGAGGGGTTTGGCTGTGAACAGTTGTATCTAAAATTGGTATTTTTTTACCAAGGTTAATCCACCTCGCCATAAAGTCTTTATAGTAGTTAAATCCCTTTTTTTTGGTAAACAGTGTAAATTTAGGTGCCATTGCTCGTTCTGAGCAAATGGCACCTAAATTTGCATTGTTTACAAAAGGGTCAAAATTGCCCCTATACCAGGGTTTTCAAAATAGGTTTTAAGTTACAACCCTTTCACGCCAAGCCCTCGATATACGGTAAAGAAGACTTAAGTGATGAGTGACTTTCGTGTTTTTTGTCCTATGAGAGAATGTAATAGATTTTATTTTTATTCTAATTTTACTATTATATTTAAATTGGAAGCTTAGGTTTATTAATAATAACAATATCAAACTTATTCAAATATGAGCCGTCCCGCGAGAAAACCAACCTTGTCGACACTGCGTAAAATATCGACCCTGATCAGCCTAAGCATGCCGCGCAGGCTAACCCGGCAGACACTTTTCGTCCTTCCTGTGGTATTTTCTGTTTCAGGAATAACTACTGTATACATCTATCCCCCTAAGACGGAATGTGTCGGCCGATCAGTCTGCGCGGACAGCGCAGGCTGATCTGGTCGAGATACATTACGCAGATATATTGATATGAGCCGTCCCGCGAGAAACCAACCTTGTCGACACTGCGTAAAATATCGACCTGATCAGCCTAAGCATGCCGCGCAGGCTAACCCGGGCAGACACTTTTCGTCTCCTGTGTTTTTCTGTTTCAGGAATCATTTACTTTATACCTTATCCCACTGAGACGGCAAGTGTGATCCGGGTCGATACATTACGCAGAATGTTTGGATACTTAAGGTAATCCTTTTCCACATGTGGATCTAATTTTACAACATAATTCAGCGAAGATGTTGAAAACATTGTGTAAAATGGGAATTTGCTCAGGATGAGTCGTTTTTCTCCTTTGCCAATATGTCACTTAATGAACATGAACATTCATTTATCGGGATTTCCATAGTGCGGCTTTAATAGTTTCTCATTTGCCAAAATGTTTCAATTTATCACTAAATGTACATTAATTTATAAAGATTTTTCCATAGTGTGGCCTCAATAGTTTTCACTGTCGTCTGCTGCAGATGTGTGTTATACTAATATGTGAAATAGCTATGCTGTCTTTCAGCTATAATAGATACTTCAATACAATTTTAGGCAATGTGGGAAAACAATGCGGGGAAAGGTAGAAAAATTGCATCATATAGAGCGCTTTCTTCTTTTCCGTCAGTGTTTTATGAAAAGCGTACTTGCTGCATATTAGACAAAATCATCAAAAATTTAACCTTCAGTAAGCATTTTGGACACGTCTACAGCAGCGGACTTTGGAAGATATTTGTAGCAAATAGAGAAATTATTCATTTGTATTCACATATTTAAAGGCATTTTCCCTCTTTTTGCTGACATGTGTTCAAGTCGTCTACTGCGGAATTGTTTGTTGTTATGCTTTGAAAAGATGCTGTAGAAATTCGGACTGAGGTTTGTTTAAAAGAAAAAAAATCCCAAGTTGCATGATGTATAAAGCAAAAAACTATCAAATTACATTTTCCAAAAACTGGGCTTACACGGATGAAATTCAGTCCTGATGGATAGGTTAAAAAATCTACAATACTTTATGTACAAAATATAGGCTACGTCAATATCATATTCGTCCAGGATCATCTAAATTTACACCTGCAGACGGTATTTTTGTACATCTACAGCCAGTGAACCTTTAGAAGATATTTGTAGCAAATAGAGAAATTATTCATTTTGTATTCACATATTTTAAAAGCATATTTCCATCTTTTTGCCAAGTTGTGTTCATGTGTGAAAAGGATGCTGTAGAAATCGACTTGAGATTAAAAAAAAAAAAAAAAAAAAAAAAAAAATTCAAAGTTGCATGTTATACAAGAATAACTTCTCTTCAAAAACTATTCGAATTTGCATTTCCAAAACTGGGTTACGTGGATAAAGTTCGGTCTGAAGATAGGTTTAAAAAATCTACAAGTTTATGTACAAAATATATTATAGTTCTACTGTCAATAAACACGATCCCAATTCCCATCTATACCAAACTAACGCTCAACAGTGAGCTTATCGGAGTGCTTGGCGTGAAACGTTGTTAACTAAAAAAAATATTGAAACTCTTGTTTAGGGCAATTTTGACCCCTTTGTAAATCAATGCAAATTTAGGAGCCACTTGCTCAAGAAAGAGTAATGGCAACTACATTTTCCATTTGTTTACCAAGAAAAAATGATTTAACGCTTATTAAGACTTTATGGCGAGGTGATTAACTTTGGTTAAAAAAAATACAAATTTTAGTTACAACGTAAACGCTCAAGGCCTCGTTATGAACTTCATCAGACTTTCGAGAACCAGCACATTTCGTATAATGGTTAATATAGGTTTTCTACGAGTACTGTTCTATGAAAGCTGGTCGTGCAGCACCTATGAGTACATGTGCATTCCACAAATGCATTCCGTACGTTGACATTAAGAGTACATCTTAAAAGAACCCCTTTTTCACGATGCTATCGGTTCGTAATTTAAACCCTTTCCCTCACTACGGCAATTCTGCAGCAGGAAACTTTGAACGTATTTTGTCAAAACATAGAAAATCTCCATAACTGAATGGATAACCTATGACAAAATAAGTGGAACAACATTGTGGCAAAAGGAGAAATTGCACGTTTTGTGCAATTTTCTTCTTTTGTCTACTATGTTTTTTCAAAAAGCGCCGTCTGCATGCAGCAGGCCGTCAGAAAGCGGTCTATATGAGGGAAAAGGTTAATCTAATATTGATGAAGCCTGCACACTTGGGGTTTATTAACATCACGCAGTGGACGCAAAAATTAAAATCCCGCGCCGTGAATAAAAAAATTAGATCTACAGAATATTTATTTTCAGCAACGTCTGGCAAAAAGGTAGATATTGTGTATCGTTTATTTATGTATACATTTTCTAATTTCAATATTTACAAACGCATTTTGACGCGTACGCAGCAGAAGAAGAACGTTTGGAAATATTGTGACAAAAAAAAAAAAAGGAAACTGCTCAAATGACAAATTTCTTCTGTTGTTTATCATAATGTTTTTAACTTTATTCAATAATTAAACTTTCGCATTTAGGATTTCCATACTTTTGTACTAGTGTTTCAAACGAATTCTTCTGCATATTTTGAGTATGCAAATATTTAATTAATAATTATGAACAATCATTGAATAAAGTTGAAAACATGAGAAATTGCTCACGATAAGCAATTTCGCCTTTTTTCCACAATGTCAAATGGGCTGTAGAGGCGTCAGAAAGCGTCTGCAGGTGGAAAGATTTACAGCTTTTAGCAAGAAATTGTTGTATTTTTGCGACATCGTAGACCAATATCAGTGAAGACTAATTCTAATCCAGATTGCTCGATGTTCTGTGTGTTTGATTATCTCGGATCAAATAAAGGGACATTCTTTGATAGGTCCCTTTTTCAAATGACATCACTCATGTCTTTTAAACTGGATGTTAAAGGATAAAAACGTATATACAACATTCAATACAGGGAAACAAGACTTGACAATTAAAGTAGTTTTAGTGCAAAACACATCGTACTTATATCAAAAAGAACATCATCGCCACCTGATCTTACAAAAGATGTGTTTTAGATCTCTTACAATTCAAATGATTTAGTTATAACGATTTGGTATTAGAAAACAATATTTAAATGTATTATCGTATGCATCATTGTATTATAGTAAAAACATGGAAATATTATTATAAAGTCGCTCCAGAAGGAAAAGTAGCAACCTCTTCCCGTAATGTTAGCAAACACTTTTAAGTCATCTGTTTGGCTGTTAACCTTTCCTCGTATAAATGCTTTCGGACGCCTCTGCAGCAGACGTCTTTTTAGAAAAACATAGTGACAAAAGAAGAAAATGCACAAAAACCTTTTGCCACAATGTTTTCCACTTTTTTGTCATAGGTAATCATTAAATATGGAGATTTTCTATGTTTTGACAAAATACGTTCAAAGTCGTCATGCTGCATAATTGTCGTATGAGGGAAAGGGTTAAAGGGTTGTTTATGAGGTAAGTATAGGATGCAAGTTGACACGTAATTAATAGTTTATCTCAAACATTATAGGAAAGATCAGTGAAAATGGCAATCTCTTTTATTTAATTAGCATACATACTATGTACAAACCAGATACGTCCTAAATAAACAGAATGGGTATATTTCATTCCTTTACTTCATTAGTTTTGTTTTATTGATGTTTACGTTGTTTTTCAACATTAATTCAGGTTATATCGCGGCGACAGTTTACTTATTCATGATCCATGGGTAAACAAACTAGTACTAGCTAGAAAATGTGCCTTGCCCATAGGCACTCCACCATGACCGTAGTGCTGCGACTGGGGATCAAACCGGACCACGCGGATTCCTCTTTACCTTCATTAGAATACCTTAGAATACGTTATGCTATGTTTGATTGTTTTGTTTGTTTGTTTGTTTGTTTGGAGTTTAACACCGCTTTCAACAGCTTTTGTCATATCACGCGGTCAGTGCACTACCATGTTTTCCTGGCTTTCCCACACAGTACTTACACAACATTCTTTCGAAGCCACTGACTACTTTCTCACATAGATCAGAGGTGAGAGGCAATGGAAAACATCGCCCGAAAGAATGTCGCCGCAGACCGGGTATCGAACCCGTGACCACCAGATCACGAGTCAGATACGCTACCAATTGAGCTAACCCGACCGGGTCTTGATTGTTTTGTGTTGTTTAAGCCACTTTCAACCATTTTTCAGTTATATCACGGCGTTTCCTGGGTAAGTTACCAGTACTACTGGTCCATTATCCTGACACCGTCAGTCAGTCCTAATGCTAACCCCGCAAACCTGAGCGTCAAGGAGGGCAGTCGTTACTACCATTTTTAAAGTATTTGGTATGACCCGGCCGGGGATCGAACCCGTGACCTTCGCACTCGAGGCGGACGCTCTAGCACTGGGAATCGAACCCAAGACGTTCGAGTTCTAAATCTCTGACGCTAACAACTCGGCCACAATGTATTCCCGTCAATGAACGCAGTACCGCATAAGTGACATAACTGTTTAGATAACTTGCATAATACAGA
>JASEVX010000011.1:17428711-17465641 GCA_031761405.1 Serripes groenlandicus
ATGGTTGTGCATCTGGCCCAGACTGCATTGGATATATGACAATGGGTGTAGATTCTTTGTAAATATGTATAGGATGCACTGGAACTGTTTGATGCGATAATTTTAGGTATTTTGACCTTATGTGAAAGTGAAAGTAGAGGATGTGGAAACCCAGTTTTAGCCTAGCTGGATTGTGTTAAAAATGACGGTCACCATCTTTACAGAGCGAATTATTTTTTGCATAATGCATGACCCCCCCCCCCCCCCCCCCCCCCATTTTCTATGGATTATTGTAAAGGTACGAGGTATCTCTTTTTAATGATATATGGTGTTCTACCTGGGAAACGCTTAGAAAGTGTGACAAACGAGGGTTGAAGCTGGTTGATTTACATAGAAAGAAAGAAGGAATTTATTTGGTGTATTGTGACCTATGAATAATCTAGATTTATTCAAGAATAATTTAAAGAGAATGAGTCGAAGCAATTTTGAAATGGGATAATCGCTTATAACTGTATCATTAGAAATGCCATATTTTTTCAACAACAATTGCGTCGGTCATCTCTAACAGAGTTATCACAATGCTCTTGGATCAGGCAAAGGATTGAATAGAGAAAAATATGTGTCCTACATTGCTGAGATGTGTGTCACAGTGACCTTTTTTACGGCGACAGAGATTCATAATAATTTAGCCAAGTCGTATGAAAACCGACTGTCGAACGTTTTCATATTAATGTTTATTGCGATTAATTCTTTCAGCGCCAATGGTAGTACTGAGATTGTTGGCAATCAATACAGACTCAGGTGAGTCAGCTCGTAACGAGCTGACTCAATTGAAATCAGCCTTGTTCACCTTTTAGTTATTAAAATATTCCAAAACTATTACTAAATGAACAAATTAAAGGAGCCACCCAACTTTGAACATGGAAGAGTCTACATAACGGAACTCGGCGCTGACAAAGTTTAAAATGGGTTAAATTGAAAGAGTTAAAAAGAGTTAAAATGAGTTAAATTGAGTTAAATTGTCTACACGAATAGGCTCGTATTTACTTCATAACTTTTCTACAGATTCTTTATTGGAGCCATTTTCTTCGCTAAATTCCGTTCCCATTTACGGTTGTGAGAAACGGAATATGTCACACAACAATGTCAAAAAGTGGGCATGACTCTACATTTGTCAACCCAATTATGTAAAAAAGATGAATTGTTTCAAACACCGGAAAATAATTCATGACGGCCGAAAAATTATCATATTAGTAAGGACATTTAACCGCTTCCGTAACTGTTCGTTAGATATTCGTGATTTTCCGTCAGGTACGGAAAAGGCCGAGCTTGGTACGAATTGGACCGAACCGCCCAAAGGCAAAAGAGATCAACATAGTTGTGGCGACAGGTGTGCATTTATTGCGAAAAAACAATTACGCACTGCGATATATATACGTAAAAATGTGACAATGTAGTAGATCCCTTGATCCGTAAGATAGATTATGCTGGCCCTTCGCCCGCATTCTCCAACAATTTTAAATATTCTTCTTATTCTAAGTCTTAAATCATAATTCATAATGGTAAAGCAAAGAAGAAACGGTATCACTTTCAAATTTAAGATATTCATCTAATTTAGAATTAGAATGCCTTTTACAATCATCAGATGATGTCCTTGTTATGCCAAACTGAATTCCGAACTGTCAGATGCAAGTACATGGAGATTGTGGGGTCTCATAATGTCTCCGTTACGGTATCACTTCAAGATGCAATGTCGTTCTACCAGTAGCGCTACGCTTGTGGACATTTTAAACTATATGAGCCGTCCCACGAGAAAACCAACATTGTTGACTCGGCGTAAAGTATCAACCCGGATCAGCCTAAGCATGTCGCACAAGCTAACCCGGACAGACACTTTTGGCCTTATGTGGATTTTCTGTTTCAGGAATCATTTCTCTATACCTCTATCCCCTAGAGACGGAATGTGTCGGCCCGGATTAGCCTGCGCGGACTGCGCAGGCTGATCTGGGTCGATACATTACGCAGAGGCCATAATGTTGGTTTTCTCGTGGAACGGCTCATATGCAACATGTAGATGGACGGTGAAGGCTCTGATGAGACTGCGTGTATGTACGGACTCGCCTTGGTCTTCACACGGTATATATATACAGATCCAACAAGTCCACACATTGACAAATAACACACATGTATACATACGATGTTATATGATGTATTTTACACCTTTTTGAAACTATTTAATTGACCGCTTTTATATCTGAAAATAGTACCTAAAACCGTTTCCATTATGTCTATGTACACAAGCAAAAGGACATGGACAGTACCTAGTCCACACAGCAACCTAATGAAAACAGAAATGGGAATATTAACAAGGCAACGGATGAGCAAACAAACAGTTGTATTTGTTTCATAAGGGTTTTACGCTGCTTTCAATATTATTTCAGTTATATCACGGCGACAGTTCACTTATTCATGATCCCTGGGTAAACAAATCAGTACTAGGCTAGAAAATGTGCCTTACCCAATGACACTCCAGCATGACCGTAGTGCCGCGACTGGGGTTCGAACCCGGGACACCCGGTTTCAATTCCCCCGACGATAACCACTCGACCACAGCGGATTCCAGAAATCAAACAGACAGACAGAGCACTATAGAATTAAAGAACATAGACCAAGACAAAAGAACACTCAGGTACGAATTGATGAAACACATTTTGAAACGATCAAAAGGTGTCATTCATTCGGTGGTGTTTTATTTGCATCGTTTTACAACTTACAAGAGTCAAATCGATGTCTAAAACACATTATATATCATATTCAATTGACATAAAGTTGTAACACCTGTGCATCAATATACTTAAATTTGCATTAACTTTTGATGTTTTAGTATTAACATCTGTATATATTCCTTAATCGTTCAATCTAAAGCACTAAAATAAATTTATTTAAGAAAAAACATCGTACGTGATTTGAAAGCGACCGAAGCGAGAGTTCTAAATTAGATTCAGAAGAAATAGGTTAAACGATTTTTATAACTACAGAACTCTGCCCTAAAGTAGATTAAACAACCCCAGCATCTGTATGAAGGTCTTCAAATATATATATCCATATTATCTATATAGTGAATTTCATGTTAGTGCATCTCTATATAAAAGAAAAAGGTAAAAGAAAAAGGGATGTCATCAAATGCGAAAAAGATAGTTAGACTTACTTTTGATTTAAATGCACCGTGAAATTGTGCATAATAATCATTTAACACTTTCCCCGCATACATGTACAACAAATCTGCAGCAGACGACATTGAAATAAACTAGAGTTAACTATGGAAATGCCTTGATATAAATGTTTAGTTTAAAAAAAACCAGTTGAAAACATGTCGGCAAATGGAGAAATTGCTAATTATGAGCAATTTCTCCGTTTGTCCCAATGGTTTCAAAAGCCGTCTGCTGCAGAGGCGTCAGAAAGCGCCTATATAGTGGAAAGTGTTAAACGAGCAGTAGCAGTAACGACAATCATGAACGAATAAGGAGCCAAAGTAACAAACCTTTTATTTCAATTATGAACCTTAACCCCCCCAATAAACGAACAGTCAAAATATAGTGTCCGGGCTATAGTTGCCCAAAATGATTTGAAACTACAATGGAACCTGTATATAAAGACCACCCATGTGAAGGCATCAATCTGGTCTTTGTTCACAGGTGGTCTTTTAACCGCAGGGTCATTTATGTCGAAAATGAGTAATTAGGAAACTAAAAGTGTGGTTGCTAAAGACAGGGAATTGCTATCCCCAGGTGGTCTTTAGCAAAGGTTTGACTGTATATTGGCTTTTGTATTTTTCAGGACTGAATCGGATCAGGCTCCAATTCCACCAACCATACTAAGTGCTAAGTAATACTATTAAAAAACCTCAAGTAGGGTTGAAAAACATTCCAGCTTTAATGTTTTACAACTCAAATCAATCCAATTCAACAAAATTATTCGGCAAAACTCAAGTAAGTAGTTTTAAAAACCTCAAGTAAGGTTGAAACACATTCCGCTTTAATGTTTAACATCTCAAATCAATCCAATTCAACAAAATTATTCGGCAAAACGCAAGTAAGTAGTTTTAAAAACCTCAAGTAAGGTTGAAACACATTCCAGCTTTAATGTTTTACAACTTCAACAAAATTATTCTGCAATACTTAGAGACTTTGGTGACATAAATAGTTACTAACCAACACCAATTGTCAAGGAATTATTTTATGAATTCTTTTACGGAAAAAAACAAATGATGAAATGCGCCAAAGGCAATATTAAGGTTTTTGCAAACAATGCAGATTCAGGTGAGTCAGCTCGTAACGAGCTGTCTCACCTAAAATCAGCATTGTTTGACTTTTTAATTCATCAAAACAGTCCAAAACGTTTAATACATGAGAAATGGAAACGCCCGATTTTGATCATGGAAGGGTCTACTCTATACAATTTGGCGCCGAAAGAGTTAAGTATTTAAGTATTAATTAGCGCTCAGTATCGTTTGGCGGACTTGGGGCAAGGATGTTACACACGGTGATCCCAAAAGTATGTTATTATCATACCGTATACTGGCTATTAATACCCTATATAGGTCAATGTAGATCTCAATCTGATTTTAATCTAATTTGACCTAATTGTATATTGCCGCCTCCTTTTAATTTTACGGGGGTCAATGAAATCCCGGTCACGCGTGATGTTAAATAATCACTGACCTGGTGTCACTTTAATTGTGTCATAAAACCTTAATTTGAACGCGTCACTCTTACCCCATCAGCCTTTTTTTCGAACGATTATGATACAGAAGTTGACATGGCAAACTGTGATAATTTATTTATTGGGGTTTTACGCCGATTTCAACATTATTTCGGTTATATTACGGCGACAGTTCACTTATTCATGATCCCTGGGTATAAACAAAACAGTACTAGGCTAGAAAATGGCAACATTTGTCAAGGAATGGTTGAATTAATGTTTGGTGTTTTAACGCCGCTTTCAACAATGTTGCAGTTTCCAAGCTGGGTAAGTAACATGTACCACAGGTCCGTTTATTCTGTCGTAAAGCTAACCCCGCAACCCTGAGTGCCAAGTAGGGCAGCCATTACTACCATTTTTATAGTATTTGATATTGATATGACCCGGCCGAGGATTGAACCTGCGACCTCCCGCACTCCAGGCGGATGCTTTACCACTACACCACCGAGGCAGTGTGTCAAGGCATGGACATATTGAAATATTCAATATGTGTTAACAGATTAAGATAAAGATCAGCTTCCACTCAGAAACATTCTATAATTGTTAATCCCCTTCCACGTATAGACAGATGGTGACGAATCTACAGTCAAACATTGTGACAAAAGTGGAAAATGCTAAATACCACAATGTTTTCAACTATATTCAATAATGATATATTCAATCATTGGTATTTCATATTGCCTTCAGTTTAATGTTTCAAGTTGTTTGTTGTAGATTTGTTGTACGTGGGAAAGGATCAATGCGGATGTATGCCGAGCAATTGATCAAAGTCTAGAAATTCTGATCGAAATCTTATAAAAAAAACATGAAACCCCTTAAGGTTCATTGTTAGGTGAAGTGTCGACGATATCAAATAGAAACCCCTGAAACCACGAACAACCTAGTTGGTAATAACTAGTTCTATCTAGTTGTTAGTATTTACAGAGGTCAAACTGACCACCTGTGTCAGGCACGAGTGACCACAAGGTGTCAATCGATAACCATCTGTTTTGTTACAGATCGCAATCATTCCATGATGATTTTTTATTGAAATATTGCCTTTCAAAGACGATCTGTGGAGATAGGGGGATGGAGAAAAGGATGGATGGAGAGAATGAGAGAGAGAAAGAGAGAGAGAGAGAGAGAGAGAGAGAGAGAGAGAGAGAGAGAGAGAGAGAGAGAGAGAGAGAGAGAGAGAGAGAGAGAGAAAGGGAGAGAGAGAGGAGGGGGAGAGAGAGAGGGAGAGAGACGGACAGAAAGACATATACCGAGCGAGAGAGAGAGAGAGGGGGGGGGGGGATAGGGGGAGAGAGAGGTGGAGAGAGAGACAGACACCGAGCGGATATATATATATATAGAGAGACACAGATTGAGAGAAAGACGGAGAGAGTGAGAGAGAGAGGGAGAGATAGAGAAAGGGGGGGGGGGGGAGAGTGAGAGAGAGAGAGAGAAAGAGTGGGCGACTGAGTGAGAGAGAGAGAGAGTGAGAGAGAGAAGAGAGAGAGAGAGAGAGAGAGAGAGAGAGAGAGAGAGAGAGAGAGGAGAGAGAGAGAGAGAGAGAGAGAGAGAGAGAGAGAGAGAGAGAGAGAGAGAGAGAGAGAGAGAGAGAGAGAGAGAGAGAAAAGAGAGAGAAAGGGAGAGGTTGTTGGGTGTTCATTTTTGCACTTTTAAACCACATATTTGGAATAATAGAGAAGACAGATTAAACGAGAAACTTACAGTTTTCCAAGAGATTGAGAAGTAAGATTGAGAAGTAAGATTAAACGAGACACTTACAGCTTTCCATGAGGGATTTATTGATAGTTTACGTCGAAGTCTCACAGGATTGATGGGCGTCGATAACGATCGAAGCTTTTTGTCAACCGGAAGAGTTGCTGCTTTCCTAGCAACCAAGTTAGCGTCCCTTGGTAATGGCTGAGTTTTAGCTGATATGTCCTTCTCATACCTTTCTTCTTTGTCGATAGGAACATCATTGCTCTCAAAATTCTGCGTCTCTTTCACAGGGATCGTTTTTGAGTGCAGCGACGTCGTCGAGGATTTAAAAGGTTTTACCGCGTTCATTAGCACCATCTTAAACATGTTGGGAAAATCCCTATTCTATTTATAACACTCTTTGATTATTCTATAATTCCACGTTATCAGATTGGAAATGATGTCATGATTGACCACTGGTCTCTGGAATATTTATTTTTTCCCTTTTCAAACTCTATAGTGTAAGATCCATTTATACATGTAGGTCCATGTAAAAGTGTAGTTCCTGTGACACTAATGAGTATAACTTTCTCTAGTAGAAAAAAATAATCAAATTTCAGAGTAGATCGTACATCAACATGTATTTACCTTTTCAAATCAACCAAGCAAAATTGAGCATACCCAATTATTGTAACAGTTTAACCCCTTCAATGATATATGTTCAGGACGACTACGCAGATTGTCCATTTGGAAACATTGCGGGAAAGGGAGATATTTGCTCAAACCGAGTAAATGTCTCTTTTCTCCAAAAATGTTTTCAAATCTATATTAAATGTTTTAAAACTTCTAATTTCCAAGATGTCTCCTTTCTTTTCCTCAGGGTTTTTGAAGAAAAATATGTCATATCAGTAAAACGATTGATGAACTTGTGATGGAGCAGTTTAACTTCATACCTCGGTCATTCACGTAGTAATTAATTTATGTATTGATGTGCGTCAAAAAATATCCAGATAAGCTTACATGGACAGCGTAGATCCAGATCAGTTCTTGCATCCACACAGTCTGAGAAAGAGCTACACTGTTCACAAATTTACTTGCACATTATTGTTAGAATTATAACGGCGCGACGGCACAAAGGTCTCTTGCACTCTTGAAACGTGATATATATATATATATATCTTAGCTTAACCCTTTCAGCGCCGAATTGTTTAAAGTAGACTCTTCCATGTTCAAAGTCGGGCGTCTCCATTTCTCATGTAATAAAAGTTAGGACTATTTTGATAACTAAAAGGCAAACAATGCTGATTTCAGGTGAGACAGCTCGTTACGAGCTGACTCACATGAATCAGTATTGTTTGCAAAAACCTCAATATTGCCTTTGGCGCTGAAAGAGTTAAAAACGTAAAATTGATTTTGATTATATATATTTCCCCTTAAAACTAACAAAAACCAACAGTATATAAAAAGCCTATTCCAGACACACTTTACGTTCTACACATGTCACATGATTTAGTGTTATAGTTGTATTCATGTCCAATTAACCTCTTTCACAGTGCAGACACATTTGTGATACATTTACAGCAGACGACTTCTGAAAACGTTGCGGCAATCCAGCAGTTTAATTACACTTGAAAACGGAAGAAGTTACTCATGATGAGAAATTTCTCCATTTGGAACAGTCAACTCCATCCAACACTAACCCTTAATGTATAGAGAGTTTCCATTTGTTTTTACACACATGCATTTTCAAAGTCGTCTGCTGTATATTTGATGTGTATGTAAACAGGGTCATGTTGTTATATCGTTATGCACATACAGTCTCTCAACCCAACATTGTAATGACACTGAAAACTATAACATGAACATCTGTGTCACTGTCGCGTACCTGAACTATATCACAATATAGTGACGCTAAACAAGAATGAAGATTACCGAACACTGCATACTTCACATGATTAAGTGTGATAGTTTTATTTATGTTTAATTTGAGCTGCTTTAAATCATGTTGCACATTCACTCTATCCAAGCGTACAGTGAGTGAAAACTATAACATGAACATCTGTGTCACTCTCGCGTTCCTGAACTATATCACAATAGTGACGCTAAAACGACAATTACCGAACTGTATCACAATATATAGTGACGCTAAACACAATTACCTAACTGTACCTAAACACTGCATACTTCACATGATTAAGTGTAATAGTTTTATTTATGTCCAATTTGAGCTGTTTTAAATCATGTTGCACATTCACTCTATCCAAGAGTTATGTGTTACGACGCTGAAAACCGCGATGTCGCCGATTTAATTTACTACTGCAGTACCGATCAACCATGTCAGGGTAGTGTAAATGTACCTAAAGTGTGCATCATTCATGTAACGTGGTCCTTCTCCGGCTTAACCCTTTCCCTCATATAGACGCTTTCTGACGCTTCTGCGGCAGATGGCTTTTGGAAAACATAGTGACAAAAGAAGAAATTGCACAAAACGTGCAATTTCTCCTTTTGCCACAATGTTTTTCACTTTTTGTCATAGGTTATCCATTCAAATATAGAGATTTTCTATTTCTTAACAAAATACGTTCAACGTCGTCTGCTGCAGAATTGCCGTATGAGGGAAAGGGTTAACACTTCCCCCCTTGCAGACGGATACGCAGCAGACGACTTATGAAAATATTGTGGCAAGAAAAGAAATTGCTCATGACGAGCAATCTCTCCTTTAACCCTTTCCCTCATACGACAATTTCTGCAGCAGACGACTTTGAACATATTTTGTCAAAAAATAGAAAATCTCTATAACTCAATGGATAACCTATGACTTAAAGTGGAAAACATTGTGTCAAAAGGAGAAATTGCTCGTTTTGAGCAATTTCTTCCTTTGT
Source organism: Serripes groenlandicus (assembly GCA_031761405.1). Classification (NCBI taxonomy): domain Eukaryota; kingdom Metazoa; phylum Mollusca; class Bivalvia; order Cardiida; family Cardiidae; genus Serripes; species Serripes groenlandicus. The sequence goes on from JASEVX010000011.1 coordinate 17,438,005, forward strand.
CACTATGTTTTCAAAAAGCCGTCTGCTGCAGAGGCGTCAGAAAGCGTCTAATATGATGGAAAAGGTTAACACCATGTTTTCACCTCGTTTCAATGATTGAATGTTTAGTAATATAGATTGCACCTATTTTGTTTTGCCAATACGTTTTCAAAGTTGCTTGCTTCCGATTTATTTTATGTGGAAACATTAATACATCACCACTCTTAACTTACGTCATATTCATAAACTAGTCTGTTTAAGATATCAAGATAAGACGACACAAAGGCGTACATTATGTGTAAATGACGTTGAAACTCTTTAACCCTTTCCTTCATACGACATTTCTGCAGCAGACGACTTTGAACGTATTTTTGTCAAAACATGGAAAATCTCCATAATTGAATGGATTACCTATGACAAAAAGTGGAAAATATTGTGGCAAAAGGAGAAATTGCACGTTTTGTGCAATTTCTTCTTTTGTCGCTATGTTTTCAAAAAGCCGTCTGTTGCAGATGCGTCAGAAAGCGTCTATATGAGGGAAAGGGTTAACTAAAGAGTACACGTGTGTGTTTTTTTGTAAGTCGCAATCGGCGCGATAAGGCCCTTAATTAATCCATTACTTCACATGACTTTTTGAGAAGGTCGTCTGCTTCACAATCATCAGACGAACAATTCCATCAAATTAGAAAAACTGAAATATTTATATTGATAAAGAGTTGGAAAATATTGCAATAAAAGGTGAAATTGCTCGTTTTGAGCAATTTCACCTTTTATTGCAAATGTTTTCAAAAGTCGTGTTCAATGGCAGTTGCCAAATGTCATCTGTGTGAAGAAATGGATTGAAGGCAGAGCTCCAGATAAGGGGCGTTTTGCATGTTCTAAAATCCTTATTTGACCCTCTAACCCTATGTTGTGGGTACTCAAAAGAATCGTCTCAGTGAGACGATTATTTTGAGTACCCACAACATACGGTTTGCTTTAATAACAAGAGAGCAATGTGGGGAAAAAGATCTGAATACCCCTCCTTCTCTGGACCTCTACCTAAAGGGTTATAACCAACGTTTTTCTAATTATATTTACGTACATCTTGGTTTAGATGAAGTTCTAAAATCCTTATTTGACCCTCTAACCCTATGTTGTGGGTACTCAAAAGAATCGTCTCAGTGAGACGATTATTTTGAGTACCCACAACATACGGTTTGCTTTAATAACAAGAGAGCAATGTGGGGAAAAAGATCTGAATACCCCTTCTTCTCTGGACCTCTACCTAAAGGGTTATAACCAACGTTTTTCTAATTATATTTACGTACATCTTGGTTTAGATGAAGTTCTAAAATCCTTATTTGACCCTCTAACCCTATGTTGTGGGTACTCAAAAGAATCGTCTCAGTGAGACGATTATTTTGAATACCCACAACATAGGGTTTGCTTTAATAACAAGAGAGCAATTTTGGAAAAAGACCTGAATACCGCTCAATCTCTGGACAACTGCCTCAAGGGTTATAACCAACGTTTTTCTAATTATATTTACATACATCTTTGTTTAGATGAAGTTACGAAAATGTTGCTTGAAGCTGTAGGTGTGTAGAGCAATGCAGCTATTTCTGTTAACTTTTGCTGTTAAATTAAATTAATGATATGTGTTTTATTCATTTAAGTTTAAACTCTAAGCTGTGAGTGCTTACTGAAACTATCATACACATGATAGATAGGTTTTTTCCATGGGTGGATGTTCATTGAACACTAAATTTTTCAGATATTATTTGAATGTCCCACTTGTACATAGAATTTGACCTGCGAAATGTGACCGCCCTAATTAGTGTATATGCATCAGACATTTTAAGGTCAAGAGTTAAAATAAGCAGGGATCCTGGAAAACCAAAACTTAAAGTAGGTATTGAAGGTGCGGAAAAGGACATGCTTAGGTTCCAAATGGATACTGCTTGATATAATTTTGTTTAGTTTAAACAAACTTTATTCAATAAATGCTAAATAGTATACAATTACACATTTCAAAAGGAAAGGTTTATTTAAACCGCCAATGACTATTTGACGACCAGTGCAGATCCAGATCAGAATGTACTATATATATATATATATATATATATATATATATATATATATTATGATCGCAAAAGACATGTGGTTTGTTTACTCGGAATACCGCTAAAGTAGAAATGTAACATACTATTTAGAGCCAAATAATCCCTTTAAAAATCCCTGTTGTTGTAGAAATGAGTGCCGGTATACCTTCACCAGAATGCATTGAATATATGACATTGAGTTTAAATTCATTGTAAATGTGTATCATGTTTGATTTGGTCAATGTTAGTATTTTAACTTTGTTTTAAAGCTAAGACGTAACTCTTTTCAATGATATGGGTGTTCTATCTGCAAAACGCTAAGAAAGTGTGACAATTGAGCCTTAAAACTGGTTATTTTACATGGAAACAAATTACCTTAGAGTATTTATTTCATGGTGTGCATAATTTAACGGACATACTTTATCACAGCGTATATGAAAAATACACTTTTTTTTTTATTAAAGGTCATGAATTACAGGTAAATATTTGGATGTTATTTGTGTATTCTCCACTTATAAGAGTTATGTTTACGACTAAAGCGTACACACATTCCATTTCGGGTCATTGTTTCTAAGTAATTAATCAGTCAGTTAACTTTATGACCGTCTCTTCCACACCTGTTTGGGACATCCCTCATACTAACAAATGGGCCGCCGCGTCCGTTGATGCTTCGGTTTCGTTGCATCCGCGTACGGTGACGAGTTCGAGACTCACGTGAGCCCTTGCATCATCACAATCAACTAAGAAAGTTTGTTTAATCGGTGCTCAGAATAGGTGCTCAAGTATCTGATTGGTCAGAAGCAAATTGGTTCTCAGAATCGACCAATCAAAAGCCGTATTTCGAGCATTGACTTAATTTCTGAGCACTGAAAACTTTTAAGAGTGTTATAGTTTCTGAACCAGAGTTATCGCTCTCAGCCTACATGAATTTAGTCCAAAAAGGATTTTTTGATCAAACACTCTAAATGGGGAACCCATTTGTTTTTACAACGATTGTAACACTAAATGTAGCCAAACAGGAGAGGAGAAACGAACCCAAGTTGCTAAACGCAGCTCACATAATTATATCATTATCTTCAAATAAAGCAAACGAAGAACACACAGCCCATTTCAGAAACTATACCTACCAATGCATATAAGCCCAACCATAGACTGGGACTAACTTTTCTATCGTCTAAACAAATTGTCGAATACTTAAATGTATAGAATTAATGTATTGCATGTACGTTCAACCTCCATTTAAGATCTAAGGGATGATTGTTCAAGAGATAAAACATTTTTTGTTTACACATTCACGTATGTTATGTTAATATGTCTATACGGTGATGATCTGTATTTTAGATCAAATCAATAAACTTATAACTAAAACACTTAATATTAAGAATATTGAGATCACCTACTCTGTACAATCTCCGTTCAAGTGAAGGTTCACGTTTATTTACATTATGTCTTCCTCAACACTTTCAGATATGCTTTTAAATTACCTCTAATTTTTAAAAAAAGTAAATATTGCAAGTTGACCACCGTGGGAGTGTTCGTTCTTAATTTATTTTTGTTCTCATAGTTTGAAATATTAGATTAACAAATAAAATATATCACTTTCCTTTAATATATAGTAGTAGTTTTATATTTTATTTAGGTGACACCTAATACAAGTTATACATACAATATAATAATACAACAGTTGTTAGTAATAATTGTACATATTGAGCGCATTACCCAGCCATACAAATGGCTTCTGAGTCACTAGACATCAATCAATATAAGTACTAATAAGAGGTGTTTATAAATGATAATATAATATTATGAATAGTTATTAATCATGATTGAATGGAGTAAACTATTTCAGATATTTTTAAACAATTTTGTATATTTATAGCAGATTTCTTAATAAGTCAGCATATACATATATACAATAACGTAGAAGTGTCAATAATTGATCAAACAAATTTGATATTGATCACAAATTTCTAATTAATTAGACTAGTAATTAATCACGTAGATCTACAGGGCTGTCAGTCGTTAATAGATGTGATCTATATTTCATTAACTTTACCGTTTAAATGTGATTGAGTATTTTACTCACGCCACTAGAACATTTGGGCCTTGTTCCCAGTTCAGAGCCTAATATAACATAACAGAACGGATTTATTTATTGGGGTATTACGCCGCTTTCAACATTATTTCAGTTATATCACGGCGACAGTTCACTTATTCATGATCCCTGGGTAAACAAAACCACTACTAGGCTAGCAAATGTGCCTTGCCCAAGACCGTAGTGCCGCGACTGGAGATTGATCCCGAGACACCCGGTTTCGAAATCCCCGACGCTATCCACTCGACCACAGCGGATAACAGACCAGACCTGTATCTAAATTGTCTCTCTGGTACAGATAGTGTACAGTATGAGGAATAACAATGAAATAAATATAGACAATGATGATCTAAAAACCATCTCTCGAAATATGCAATATTATTGCAACTTTTGTTTAACTCTTGCCCTCATGTAGACGCAATCTACCGAATCTTGCAGCATACGACTTAACATTGTGGTAAAAGGAAAAATGCTCGCAATGAGCAATTTCTCTTTTGTGCCAGAGTGCTTTCAACTGTTTTCAAAATGTCATTGCTATTGGAAGAGATTATGCATGTTTTGCATATATGCTTTGGAAGCCGTCCTGTTCAATTTGGGATCGCCTCGGGTGTGGGATGTCGCGGGTACGATCCCTGGTCGGGTCATATCAAATAATTAAAAAAAAAATGGTTGTAATGTATTTTGTCTCAATGCAGTTCATGGTTGCGGGGTAACCATTACGACGGACTGACTGGTTGGTTTCAGGATAAATGGACCAGTAATACTGGTAACCCAGGAAACGCCGTTGATTTAACTGACAAATTGTTGAAAGCAATGTAAGAGACCATACAAAGCTACACATAAGGTGTATGTGGATGCAATACAATCCTAGGAACGGTCAGATTCCTGCTGCATGGGCTCCAGGTGTCCAGATAAGGAGGGGGGGGGGGGGGGGGTATTCAGCTCTTTTTCCCACAATTTTTCTCTTATTATGAAAGCAAACCCTATGTTGTGGGTACTCAAAAGACGATTCTTTTGAGTACCCACAACATAGGGTTAGATGGTCAAATAAGGATTTTAGGAAATGCAAAACGCCCCTTATTTTAGAGCTCTGCGGCCCGGCTCCCACATCGCAACACAGACAGATGCGGGGTTTCAAACGTAATAACTGGACCACGATGATTGGATTGTATTTAATTAAGTAACGATGTAACAGTTTTATTGATGTGGAGACCCATGACCTCTCTTATTGTCTTTATTACATGGCCATTTTTTGTCAGCTGCATATGACAGATGGGCGATCCATCATTAAACTATCTTTAGTGTCTATAATCGAGGCTCGAGACGGCAATAGTAAGACGTTGACTGAACTTCGTATAACGCAACAACGTGCATATAGTAGTGTTGTTACACATTATTTTGACGAGCCTGTCCATGGGGAAAGGTAACCACCTGGCATTTCTGAACAGTGTTTGAGTTTAGATAGAGTGTGTATTTTTTATTATTTTTTAGTATAATTGTTATTTTTATTTATTTTATTATAATTGTTATTTTTATTTATTTCATTATAATTGTTATTTTCATTTTTTTTTTTTTTAAGCGGATTGCGCAGGCTGATCTGGGTCGAGACATTACGCTGAGATTATTATGATTGTTTTATTGTGAAACGGCTCATATATACTGTACCTTCAGAGCGAAGTCCTGACCAAATTCATCACACCAGGGAGTTTTGTTTGGCTTGATTTTAACAGGGTGAGTCACCCTGATTTTAAGGAAGAATTGAAATAGTTTTTGCTATTTAAAATACTGACTACTTTTAAACGTTGAGCTGCTAATTCAATCATTCTTCACGAAACAACGCCTAACGCCTTTATGTTTATAACAAATTCAATAATATAGTCATAAAAGGAGTTTAATTGAACGGAAAAGGTCAAATTATAATTTTTCGTTGAGTGTTGTTTTGAAATCCTGGCCCCCCTCATTAAAATATTACGTTTCGTAAATTAGCAGTCAACTCGCATTATATGGCGTCCAGTGTACGTGGTTCATGTTTGGACATTGTCATGTATTGTATCATGAAGTCCACACCAATAAAATGTATTTCCCCTTTCCCCCAATATATCAAGGGCTTACCGTGAAAAGGGTTATAACTAAAAAAAAATTTGTTTTTTACCAAGGTTTATCATCTCGCCATAAAGTCTTTATAAGCATTAAATCATTTTTCTTGGTAAACAATGGAAATTTCGGTTTTCAAAATAGGTTTTTAGTTACAACCGTTTCACGCCAAGCCCTCGATATACTGTCGATGAAATTAAAAGGTGCATGATTCTATTTGATAAAATATGTACATAAATTAAATAGCGATTAAATCACTTAAATACATTTTCTCTTTTTTTCCACAGTTTTTTGTTTGTTTCATTACTGTGTGGTTTATTAGATGTAATCATCCCGCCCCTTTTATGTCATAGTTGATTTGAGCTTGTCGATGGGAACAAATAAACAACTTTGTACAACTAAACGTTCATAATATATATCTATATGTGCTGCCAATTAAAAATCATTTAAAAAAAAAAAATAAAGAGCATACTTTGACCCAGAGACATATAAACACAGTATGTATATGTCTCTGTTTGGCCATAAAAAAAATATCGATTTAAAAATAAAATTATTAAAAAGACGACAATAATTTTCAATCCGTGTTTTTCGTCTCACTTTATGCATACCCAAAACGGCGACCCCCGTGGATTTAGCCAGTTTCATTTCAGAAAGCTTCATGGGTTATTGAAAAAAAAAAATCTCACACCCGTTACCTATGAACGAAAAAACCCATTTATGGGCTTTTTTCGTATAAGCATGCAAGTTTACTACGTCTTCTCAGATTCTACACAAATCGACTAAATATTCTAACAAACTTATGTTAGTAGTAATAAAGGGTCGCACCAAAGTCTTTACAAATGGAAGTAATGGCTACCCCTTCTTGGCGCTCAGGGTTCCGGGGTTAGCATTGCGACTTACTGGCTGGTATCAGGATCAAGGGACCGGTAGTACTGGTAACTTAACCAGTAAACGTCGTGATATAACTGAAACAGTGTTGAACGCGGCGTAAAACGCCACACACTCAATACATCAATTAATTATGTCAGTAATATTTGAATGGCGTGGATCGTGATCAGACTGTGCAGATTCACAGGTGAACCTATCTAAAGAAACGTCTATTGCAGTCATTTTTGTCTCATAAGAAAATAATGATTGAGCGGTGCTCCAGGAAAAACCAATGATAGCCCAAAAGATTACAAGTGTTGATAAAGATCTGCCTGCGTATGAATACAAAATGAATCCAAAATAATAGTGTTAAGTCAGGCGTGTCTTAACCCTTTCCCACATAAAGATGCTTTCTGACGCCTCTGCTGCAGACGACCATTGAAAACATCGTGACAAAATATTTTCAAAACGAGCAATTTCTGCTGTTGCCACAATACTTTCAACTTTATTCAGTAATTATTCATTAATTTTTAAAGATTTTTTAATGTATTGGCAAGTCCGTCTGCTGCAGAGTTATTTTTGTTGTGTGCGTTAATTGAAACCCTCTTTGACTGATTGGCGAAGAGTGCAGAAATTGATCATGCTACGTTGGTGTGCAGGTGTGTCGGGTTTTACACTGCTCGCAAATACCGTAAGGTTGGTTTTGAACTAACTATAAGTTATGTAAATAGAAATGTACTTTTGTATTACGGATTGTATATTGAATATGTCTGTTTCGAGAAGCGTTTAACGTTTTATGGACAACGTTGTTCTTTTACCGAAATGTTTTAAAAAGTCGACTAATTCAGACATTTTGTAGTAGAAACACATACTTAGTTTTATGAACTTGTGAACTTACATACGTATAACGGATGGCATTGACACGCTGGTGCTAGTGTCATACAGTTAACTATCGACATGAAGGGTGATATTTTATATCAAAATTAGCCGCATGAAATTGGCGAAACCACTAAAACGTTTTACAAAATTAGCCCGAGTCCTTACTCCAGTATACAACGCTTGTTGACTTACATAACCCTTTTTTATCTGTAAACAAACGATGTTTTGACGCATCTGTAAGGACAGACTGATGAAAACGTTGTGCCACGAGAGGTAGTGGCGTCAAAAGACGCCGGTACCAGAACAAGTAATAATTCATGATTTCAGTAAGAGACTATTTAACCATGCTCCCGATGCTGTTGACGCCTCTGTTAGAAGATACTGGTGAAAACGTTGTGCCACGAGAGGCAGCGGCGTCAAAAGACGCCGGTACCAGAACAAGTAATAATTCATGATTTCAGTAAGAGACTCTTTAACCATTTTTCCGATATTTTTGACGCTTCTGTAAGAACAGACTGATGAAAACGTTGTGCATCGAGATGCAGTGGCGTCAAAAGGCGCCGGTACCAGAACAATTATTAATTCATGATTTCAGTAAGATATTATTATACCATTTTACCATGTTACCGATATTGTTGATGCGGATACTGAAGACGACTTTCATTAATTGATTACTACAATAAGGAAATTTCTAGTTTGTACTCTTACAATGTTTTTACTATGTATCAAACAAGACTTCGTACATCTTTTTTTTTTACTATATGTGTTGTTAACTAATGGCAGATGCCTTTAACCCTTTCCCACATAAAGACGCCTTTGGACGCCTCTGCAGCCGACGACTTTTGAAAACCTTGTGACAAAAGGAAGACATTGCTAAAAACGAGCAATTTCTCCTTTTGCCACAAAGTTTTCTACTGTATTCAACCATCATCTTTTTATTTCTAAAGAATTTATATATTTTTGCTTAAATATTTCAAAATCGTCTGCTGCAGAATGATTGTATGTGGGAAAAGGTTAAAGTAGATTATTCTATCATATCCGAAATATATTCTAGCGGAACATGAGTTTACTGCTTTTTTCCCGTGATGTTTTAACTACTCCGTCACAAGTTCAGTTTTAACGAATTTAAGTATCATAAACAGTGTGATGCTTTGTAATAGCATCTATATAGAAAACAAGATGACATCTAAATGAAGGATAAATTAGCTAAATCAAAGTCAATTATTTTGTTAAACTATTAATCCGCTCCCACAGATAGACTCTGATGCTTCTGCAGCAGACGATATTTGAAAACATCGGGACAAAAGGAGAAATTTCTCATAAAGAGCAATTTCTCCTTTTGACACAATGTGTTCAACACCGCGTTCTATAAGTGTTCTTTCATCTTTAGAGAGTTTCCATATTTTGACTTCATGTTTTCCAAGTTGTCTGCTGCATATCTGTTGTTGGCACGGAGTTAAGAAGACAACATTTTAACCCTTTCCCACATACAACTAATTTGCAGCAGACGACTTTGAACATATTTTGTCAAAAAAATGGAAAATCTCTATAATTGAATGGATAACCAATGACTATAATTGGAAAACATTGTGGCCAAAGGTGAAATTGCTCATCATGAGCAATTTCACCTTTGGCCACAATGTTTTCAAAAGTCGTCTGCTGCTATTGCGTTAAAATGCGTCTGCAGGTGGGAAAGGGTTAAAGATATCCCTGTATAAGAGGGATTAATTAAATTAAAACGTATTTAGTATTATAAGAGATGAAATGTTTACCAATTGCAATTCCAAAAATAACCACTATTTAAATACCACGAAACACACAAAAAACACTTTTCTTATTTACCTATGTTAAACATCTTTAAAACACTTTAAAAGCTAATTCACACAGAAATAAACATTTCACACGCCACGAAAAATGTTTATCGAAAATTTAAAAAAAAATGTAAACACAGATAACTAACTTCATTCACATCCCATCTCTTAACTAAATTATCCCGACGTCATAAACCCACACACTCACAGAAAAAAAAACCCACACTGGAATGCCAGCGGAGTGTCCCCGTTACATTCTTGTCGTCCCTAAAATCATTTATTTGTTCGCGGTCACATATGAACGATATAAGGAGTCATAAAAAACACGACATAATAAAAACAATAACGTTCACAGCCGGTATGAGTTATATACGAATCAAAATCACTGCGACTATATACTGCGCGCGTTACGATACAGTGACACGATTTCGGATGCATCAACTAGGTATCCCTAACCCTTTTCCCCTGTTATAATAAAACTTGTTGACACATATAGATAGACCATATCAAACATTTCTCTACATAATTTGATTTGATTGAACATCTTGTATTGTTTTTTTTTATATATATATATATTTTTTTTCCTGGTATTTTGATTTGTGAATTTATCATATTTGGTTCGAAACATTGTATACATGTATGTTTATAATCAATAAATATGTTCTATGTTCTATCAGGGACGTAGATAAGAACGTCCCTGGTTCTATGTTCCTTTTGCCCTCTTACAGACGCATTTTGACGTATCTGCCGCGGACGAATTTTTAAAAACATTGTGAGAAAAGGAGGAAATTACTCATAATGAAAAATCCTTCTTTTCCCATTCAGTATTTTTTATTTCTTATAGATTATTTATAATTTTGACATTGACGTTTTCATTTAGAAATTGTTTACTGCGGTCTTTTGTATGAGGTAACGGTTTTGTGGTCCATAATTATACGGTAAAGAAGACTTAAGTGATGAGTGACTTTCGGTGTTTTTTTTCCTATGAGGAATGTAATAGATTTTATTTTATTCTAATTTTACTATTATATTTAAATTGGAAGCTTAGGTTTTATTATATAACAATATCAAACTTATTCAAATATGAGCCGTCCCGCGAGAAAACCAACCTTGTCGACACTGCGTAAAATATCGACCCTGATCAGCCTAAGCATGCCGCGCAGGCTAACCCGGGCAGACACTTTTCGTCTCCTGTGGATTTTCTGTTTCAGGAATAACTACTGTATACATCTATCCCCCTAAGACGGAATGTGTCGGCCGGATCAGTATGCGCGGACAGCGCAGGCTGATCTGGTCGATACATTACGCAGATATATTGATATGAGCCGTCCCGCGAGAAAACCAACCTTGTCGACACTGCGTAAAGTATCGACCCTGATCAGCCTAAGCATGCCGCGAAGGCTAACCCGGGCAGACACTTTTCAACTCCTGTGGTTTTTCTGTTTCAGGAATCATTACTTTATACCTTTATCCCCACTGAGACGGAAAGTGTGATCCGGGTCGATACATTACGCAGAATGTATGGATACTTACGGTAATCCTTTCCCACATGTGGATCTAATTTTACACATATTCAGCCGACGAATGACGAATGTTGAAAACATTGTGGTAAAATGGGAATTTGCTCAGGATGAGTCGTTTTTCTCCTTTGCCAATATTCACTTAATGAACATGAACATTCATTTATCGGGATTTTCCATAGTGCGGCTTTAATAGTTTCTCGTTTGCCAAAATGTTTCAATTTTATTCACTAAATGTACATTAATTTATAAAGATTTTTCCATAGTGTGGCCTCAATAGTTTTCATGTCGTCTGCTGCAGATGTGTGTTATACTAATATGTGAAATAGCTATGCTGTCTTTCAGCTATAATAGATACTTCAATACAATTTTAGGCAATGTGGGAAAACAATGCGGGGAAAGGTAGAAAATTGCTCACATAGAGCGTTTTCTTCTTTTCCGTCAATGTTTTATGAAAGCGTCTGCTGCATATTAGACAAAATCATCTAAAATTTAACCTTCAGAAGCATTTTGACACGTCTACAGCAGCGGACTTTGGAAGATATTTGTAGCAAATAGAGAAATTATTCATTTTGTATTCACATATTTAAAGGCATTTTCCATCTTTTTGCTTAGATGTGTTCCAGTCGTCTACTGCGGAATTGTTTGTTGTAGGTGTGAAAAGGATGCTGTAGAAATCGACTGAGGTTTGTTTAAAAAAAAAAAAAAAATCAAAGTTGCATGATGTATAAAAGCAAAAACTATCAAATTACATTTTCCAAAAAACTGGGCTTACACGGATGAAATTCAGTCTGAAGGATAGGTTTAAAAAATCTACAAGTTTATGTACAAAATATAGGCTACGTCAATATATATTCGTCAGGATCATCTAAAATTTAACCTTCAGACGTATTTTGATACATCTACAGCAATGAACTTTAGAAGATATTTGTAGCAAATAGAGAAATTATTCATTTTGTATTCACATATTTAAAAGCAATTTCCATCTTTTTGCCAAGTTGTGTTCCTGTAGAAATCGACTGAGATTAAAAAAAAAAAAAAAAAAAAAGTTGCATGTATACAAGAATAACTTCTCTTCCCAAAAACTATCGAATTGCATTTTCCAAAACTGGGTTTACGTGGATAAAGTTCGGTCTGAAGGATAGGTTTAGAAAATCTACAAGTTTATGTACAAAATATATTATAGTCTACGTCAATAAACACGATCCCAATTCCCAATAACCCAAACTAACGTTCAACAGTGAAGTCCTTGACGAGCTTATCGAGTGCTTGGCGTGAAACGGTTGTAACTAAATTTTTTTTTTGAAAACCCTTGTTAAGGGGCAATTTTGACCCCTTTGTAAACAATGCAAATTTAGGTGCCATTGCTCAGAACGAGCAATGGCATCTAAATTTCCATTGTTTACCAAGAAAAAATGATTTAACGCTTATTAAGACTTTATGGCGAGGTGATTAACTTTGGTAAAAAAAATACAAATTTTAGTTACAACCGTTAAACGCCAAGCCCTCGTTATGAACTTCATCAGACTTTCGAGAACCATCACATTTCGTATAATGGTAATATAGGTTTTCTAGAAGTACTGTTCTATGAAAAGCTGGTCGTGCAGCCTTTATGAGTACATGTGCATTCCACAAATGCATTCCGTACGTTGACATTAAGAGTACATCTTAAAAGAACCCCCTTTTCCACGTTGCCTCGGTTCTTAATTTAACCCTTTCCCTCATACGGCAATTCTGCAGCAGACGACTTTGAACGTATTTTGTCAAAACATAGAAAATCTCCATAACTGAATGGATAATCTATGACAAAAAAGTGGAAAACATTGTGGCAAAAGGAGAAATTGCACGTTTTGTGCAATTTCTTCTTTTGTCACTATGTTTTTCAAAAAGCGCCGTCTGCTGCAGAGGCGTCAGAAATCGTCTATATGATGGAAAAGGGTTAATCTATTTGGATGAAGCCTGCACACTGGGGTTTAATAACATCACGCAGTTGGACGCAAAATTAAAATCCGCGCCGTGAATAAAAAATAGATCTACAGAATATTTATTTCAGCAACGTCTGGCAAAAAGGTAGATATTGTGTATCCGTTTATTTATGTATAAATTTCTCTTTAATTTCACATTTACAAAGGCATTTTGACGCGTACGCATCAGAAGACGTTTGGATTGATTGATTGGGGTTTAACGCCGTTTTTAACAATTTCTCAGTCATATCACGGCGGCCAGTTCACCTACTCATGTGTTTCCTGCTTTTCTCACACCAGTACTCCACACAACAATCTTCACAAGCAACTGGCTGCTTTTCCACATAGACTGAGCACCCATTGGTGGAAGACGAATGACGCATGTCGCAATGACTTTTGTCAAAAGAAGACGTTTGGAAATATTGTGACAAAAAAAAGGAACTGCTCATAATGACGAATTTCTCCTGTTTTTTATCATAATGTTTTTAACTTTATTCAATAATTAAACTTTCGCATTTAGGGATTTCCATACTTTTGTACTAGTGTTTTCAAAGACATCTTCTGCAGATTTTGAGTATGCAAATATTTAATTAATAATTATGAACACTTATTGAATAAAGTTGAAAACATTGTGAAAAAAAAATAGAAATTGCTCACGATAAGCAATTCCGCCTTTTGCCACAATGTCAAACGGGCTGTAGAGGCGTCAGAAAGCGTCTGCAGGTAGGAAAGGATTTAGAGTTTTTAGCAAAAATGCTGCATTTTGCGAAAATCGTAGACCAATATCAGTGAAGACTAATTCTAATCCAGATTGCACGATGTTCTGTTTGTTTAATTATCTCGGATCAAATAAAGGGACATTCTTTGAATAAGTACCTTTTTCACATGACATCCTCATGTCTTTTAAACTGGATTTTAAAGGATAAAAACGTATATACAACATTCAATACAGGGAACAAGACTTGACATTAAAGTAGTTTAAGTGCAAACACATCGTACTTGTATCAAAAAGAACATCATCGCCCCTGATCTTACAAAAGATGTGTTTTAGATCTCTTACAATTCAAAATGATTTAGTTATAACGATTTGGTATTAGAAACAATATTTAAATGTATTATCGTATGCATCATTGTATTATAGGTAAAAACATGGAATATTATTATAAAAGTCGCTCCAGAAGGAAACGTAGCAACTCTTCCCGTAATGTTAGCAAACACTTTTAGTCATCTGTTTGGCTGTTAACCCTTTCCCTCGTATAAATGCTTTCGGACGCCTCTGCAGCAGACGTCTTTTTGAAAACATAGTGACAAAAGAAGAAATTGCACAAAACGTGCAATTTCTCCTTTTGCCACAATGTTTTCCACTTTTTGTCATAGGTAATCCATTCAATTATGGAGATATGGAGATTTTCTATGTTTTGACAAAATACGTTCAAAGTCGTCTGCTGCATAATTGTCGTATGAGGGAAAGGGTTAAAGGGTTGTTTATGAGGTAAGTATAGGATGCAAGTTGACACGTAAATTAATAGTTTATCTCAACATTATAGGAAAGATCAGTGAAAATGGCAATCTCTTTTATTTAATTAGTATACATACTATGTACAAACCAGATACGTCCCTAAATAAACAGATGGTATATTTCAATCCTTTACTTCATTAGTTTTGTTTTATTGATGTTTTACGTTGTTTCAACATTAATTCAGGTTATATCACGGCGACAAATCACTTATCCATGATCCCTGGGTAAACAAACCAGTACTAGGCTAGAAAATGTGCCTTGCCCATAGGCACTCCACCATGGCCGTAGTGCCGCGACTGGGGATCAAACCAGGGACACCCGGTTTCAAATACCCGACGCTAACCACTCGACCACAGCGGATTCCTTTTATTTCATTAGAATACCTTAGAATACGTATGCTATGTTTGATTGTTTTGTTTGTTTGTTTGTTTGTTTGGAGTTTAACATCGCTTTCAACAGCTTTGGTCATATCACGGCGGTCAGTGCACCTACCCATGTTTTCCTGGCTTTCCCACACCAGTACTTACACAACATTCTTTCGAAGCCACTGACTACTTTCTCACATAGATCAGAGGTGAGAGGCAATGGAAAACATCGCCCGAAAGAATGTCGCCGCAACCGAGTATCGAACCCGTGACCTCCAGATCACGAGTCAGATACGCTACCAATTGAGCTACCCGACCGGGTCTTGATTGTTTTGTGTTGTTTTAAGCCACTTTCAACCATTTTTCAGTTATATCACGGCGTTTCCTGGGTAAGTTACCAGTACTACTGGTCCATTATCCTGACACCCGTCAGTCAGTCCTAATGCTAACCCCGCAACCCTGAGCGTCAAGGAGGGCAGTCGTTACTACCATTTTAAAAGTATTTGGTATGACCCGGCCGGGGATCGAACCCGCGACCTCCCGCACTCGAGGCGGACGCTCTACCACTGGGAATCGAACCCAAGACCCGCAACCCTGAGCGTCAAGGAGGGCAGTCGTTACTACCATTTTTAAAGTCTTTGGTATGACCCAGCCGGGGATCGAACCCGTGACCTCCCGCACTCGAGGCGGACGCTCCACCATTGGGAATCGAACCCAGGACGTCCAGTTCTAAATCTCCGACGCTAACAACTCGTCCACAATGTATTCCCGTCAATGAACGCAGTACCGCATAAGTGACATAACTGTTTTGTAAACTTGCATATACAGAACGATGCTTAGAACGAGATTTCCGTGGGAAAGTTAAACAATAATTTAAATAATTCGACCATTATAACCAAAGGTTTCAAATAAAAGTTTGCGTCCTTATCATAAACAGCGATTGTTCTATGTATTATTTAACCCTTTCCCTCATATAGACGCTTTCTGGCGCCTCTGCAGCAGACGGCTTTTTTGAAAACATGGCAACAAAAGAAGAAATTGCTCAAAACGAGCAATTTCTCCTTTTTGTCACCATGTTTTCAACTCTATTCAATTATATGTTCTTTCATTTAATCGAAGGGATATTCTGTGCTTTTTGCCTTGACGTTTTCAAAGTCGTCTGCTGCGGATTTGTTGTATGTGGGAAAAGGTTTAAACCAAATTGATCGTACTTACCTTCTATATTTGGATACTAATTTCGGTTTAATAAGGCAATGATGATTTGAATGGTGTTTTAGGACGCTTCAGTATACATGTATAAGTGTAATTATATCATGGCGCTTCATTGGTTAACCTCTTCCCGAATACAACAGAATGGCCAGCAGACGACTTTAACCCTTTCCCACATACAACAAATCTGCAGAAGACGACTTTTAAGAAAACTAGGGAAAATTTAAAAAATCCTTTTTAATGTAGGTATAACTATTGAATAAAGTTGAAAACATTGTGGCAAAATGAGAAATTTCTCATCAACGTTTTTCAAAACAATCGTCTGCAAAAAACATTATGACAAAAGAAGAAATTGCTCTTGATAAGCAATTTCTCCATTTGCCACAATGTTTGCACCCCTATGTAATATTCAAAGTCTCATTTAAAGAGATTTCCCATATCTTTGACCAGACGTTTTCTTAGTCGTCTGCTGCATATTTATTGTATGAAGGAAACAGTTCAATCGAGGCTCGACGTTTGACAGAAGTCATTGTGACATGCGTCATTCATCTTCCACCAATGGGCTCTCAGTCTATGTGGAAAAGCAGCCAGTTGCTTGGAAAGACTGTTGTATGAAGTACTGGTGTGAGAAAGCCAAGAAACATATGAATAGGTGAACTGGCCGCCGTGATATGACTGAAAAATTGTTGCAAACGGCGTTTAACCCCAAACAATCAATCAATCAATCAATCAAACAAACAATCAAACAATCAATCAATCAATCGAGGCTCATCCTAGTTATTTTAACACCTTTCGGACGCCTCTGCAGCAGACGACTTATAATCAGCAATGTCCCCTTTTGCCACAATGTTTTCAACTCTATCAAAGAAAATACCTTTCATTTATGGAGAATTGTCCTATTTTTACCTAGACATTTTCAAAGTCGTCTGCTACAGATTTGTTGTATGTGAGAAAAGGGTTAAAAATTACATAAGGGTGTTTTGGTATAAGGGTTAATATCATTGCCGCTTTCATCGTTAAAAACAAAACAGATATATCGCCGTATAATCAATATACAATCATTATAGCCCATCATTACAGTACGGGGGTACCTAATTTGAACTTTAGACCCCTCGGCCCAAAATTAAAGTGTTGAACAAATTGTTTTGGCTAATACCGAACGCGTGTAACTAGATACTATAAACAACTATAATTAGGTCTTTTTGGAAAACAGCCATCGGTTATAGAGTATTGATACGTTCACAAACAGAACTCGTCATACGAAAACCCACCTTCAGAGATATTGCAATGAGCCGTCCCGCGAGAAAACCAACATTATGGCCTCTGCGTAATGTAATCGACCAAGATCAGCCTGCGCAGTCCGCGCATACTGATCCGGGCCGACACATTCCGTCTCAGGGGGGATATATATATAGAGTAATGATTCATGACACAGAAAATCCACAGGAGGCGAAAAGTGTCTGTCTGGTTAAGTCTGCGCGGCATGTTTAGGCTGATCCAAGTCGATACTTTACGCAATGTCCACAATGTTGTTTTTTTCTCGCGAGACGGCTCATATCAATATATCTACGTAATGTATCGACCAGATCAGCCTGCGCTGTCCGCGCAGACTGATCCGGCCGACACATTCCGTCTAAGGGGGGGGGGGGGGGGGGGATAGATAGAGTAGTGATTCCTGAAACAGAAAGTCCACAGAAGGCGGACAGTGTATGCCCGGGTTAGCCTGCGCGGCATGTTTAGGCTGATCCGGGTCGATACTTTACGCAATGTCCACAATGTTGGTTTTTTCTCGCGAGACGGCTCATATCAATATATCTGCGTAATGTATCGACCAGATCAGCCTGCGCTGTCCGCGCAGACTGATCCGGCCGACACATTCCGTCTAAGGGGGGATATATAGAGTAGTGATTCCTGAAACAGAAAGTCCACAGAAGGCGGACAGTGTATGCCCGGGTTAGCCTGCGCGGCATGTTTAGGCTGATCCGAGTCGATACTTTACGCAATGTCCACAATGTTGGTATCCTCGTGAGGCTGCGGCGATAGACATCTGCGTAATGTATCGACCAGATCAGCCTGATCGCGCAGACTGATCCGGGCCGACACATTCCGTCTCAGGGGGGACAGATGTATAGAGTAATGATTCATGAAACAGAAAATCCAGGAGGCGAAAAGTGTCTATCTGGTTAAGTCTGCGCGGCATGTTTAGGCTGATCCGGGTCGATACTTTACGCAATGTCCACAATGTTGGTTTTCTCGCGGAACGGCTCATATCAAAATATCTGCGTAATGTATCGACCAGATCAGCCTGCGCTGTCCGCGCAGACTGATCCGGCCGACACATTCCGTCTAAGGGGGGATAGATAGAGTAGTGATTCTTGAAACAGAAAGTCCACAGAAGGCGGACAGTGTATGCCCGGGTTAGCCTGCGCGGCATGTTTAGGCTGATCCGAGTCGATACTTTACGCAATGTCCACGTTTTTTCTCGCGAGACTGCTCAATTATTGTTATGGCTGCTAATTTGCATACTTGTACAGAACAGAACAGAACATAACTTTTAATTGACATTAAGCATACAAGCTCGTAGCCACGTATCACATACATATAAATATACGTACACTAGAAATTGCAAGTCGTTTAATACATCTTAACATTTATTCTATACCTAATTTATACGTCCAATCGTAGACGCTCATTCGAATCATGTGACCGTACAATATATTTCCGTATCGGGACGCACGCGCGTACAAAATAACCCGTATTTTTTTCGTATTGTACGATTCACAGGTCCCATGTTAAACCTATGATAAAGACCGAAACACGTGAAAAGGTTCCGAATGAAAGTCTGAATCGACAGGCGCTCTAGATAAAGCGTTACGATAAAGCTCCTGTTGTCACCGGATCATTATTGTCGTTTGCAAACAAGGAGTAACACTGAAACTAAAATGTTATCCGATTCTGAAATAGATGACTTTGTACTTGAAACAAAAATATATTTTGGGGAAAAAGTCGAGGTATAGAATAAAAAGATCATTTAACAGTGTTCTGTACAATACGGAATATATTTGGACTCGTACACAGCTTGGAAAATCATATTGGACTCGCCTAGCGGCTCGTCCAATATGATTGTCCAAGCTGTGTACTCGTCCAAATATATATCCGTATTGTACAGAACACTGTTAAATAACCTATAAGTATTATACGTTAAGGTCGAAACGCGAGAATACTTCCGCATATTTTTACATATTCCTTGAACATATATATTAAGCACCCAGTACTTGTCATATAATATATATTTTTATATTATTATCATTTTTTTTTTTTTTACTTCTTTTGTACATGATACATGAGATGCGTCTGGTCTACCCGTTTAGCATCAAAACACTTAAACAGTGACGTCAACTAATGGGGCTTCATTTCTAGTACTTTGTAAGAAGATTCATCATTTTTAGCGTATACCAAATGAGCGGTTAATGAGACCCGAAAATTGCCAGAAGTGGTTCGAATTTTTGTGGTCGTAAGTAACTGATATCAAGATTTATGATTGTGTAGTGAAAAAGTATGTGACCTTTTAACTCTTAAGATTTGTTAGTATACATATCAATGATATACACGTCTTAATTCTTACACACGTTTGATAACATTCTGAGCAGAGGTGAACACGTAACTCTTTCGTCGACGTATTTCTAAAGCGAACTCTACCATCTTTTAGTAATAGCAATTGTTAAAATTAGATGTATAGAATAAAATGATGTTATATTATGTTTAGATTAATTATATATTATTTAGATTGTATGAATATTTGGATGAAGAGTGTGTAGTAATAAAAGCGAAGTGCAGATGAAATTATTCTCAATAGATATACAGGCTTATCTGGGCCTGCACTTTACATAAGGGACATACAAATCATCTATGATTAGGGGTTAAAAAGGGACTACTTTGAGCGTTAAATGTTTAAATTACTCTTCTGTAAATCCATTATCTCTTAGTTGTGTTAATCGGTTTGTATTTGCTATAAACGAATATGTTTTAATGCAATGAAATATATAAAATATATGAATAACGTAAACGCAGAGAGGTGCGAGCTGATCTCGGTCTCCTCCTGTCGACACTCAATGTTTAAATGACACGGCTCAAAATTGCCCTATTCGCTCATTATCAATTTACCTCACGATGGAAAATAATAGGCAATAAACATCGGTGAAATCTTGACAATCAGAGAGAAAACAATTTAATCAACGTTTTTCCTTCCCCCCCCTCAAGCATTTCGTTCAACTTATACCAACAGATTGATGATAAACAATCGTACATCATACTATAATGTCAAACAAATTTAAATGAAGAAGTGGATTACTTGCTTGGCACTAATCGAGGGCTTGGCGTGAAACGGTTGTAACTCAAAACCTATTTTGAAAACCCTGGATTAGGGGCCATTTTGACCCTTTTGTAAACAATGCAAATTTAGGTCCCATTGCTCAGAACGAGCAATGGCACCTAAATTTCCTTTGTTTACAAAGAAAAATGATTTAACGCTTATAAAGACTTTATGGCGAGGTAATTAACCTTGGTAAAAAAATACCAATTTTAGTTACAACCGTTTCACGCCAAGCCCTCGTAATGGTTGCGAGGATTTAGTTACTACCTGGAAAAATGAGCCAGGGAGAACCCTGCTACCAGACAGAGGTCCAGATAAGATTCAGCTCTTTTTCCCACAATTTATCTCTTATTATTAAAGCAAACCCTATGTTGTGGGTACTCAAAAGAATCGTCTCAGTGAGACGATTCTTTTGAGTACCCACAACATAGGGTTAGAGGGTCAAATAAGGATTTTAGAGCTTGAAAAACGCCGCTTATATTAAGCTCTGCAGTACCAGCAATGCTGGTAATGTACCTAGGAAACGGCGTGATATAACATAACCGAGTATTATAGAAATAGACGTACAACACCATTTAACAAAACGAAAGTCAAAAGACGATCCAATGACTTCCTTTTTTATAAATATGGCAATATCCCTGGCTTAATTAATTAACCCTTTCCCACCTGTAGACTCATTTTGACGCATCTGCAGCAGACGACTTTTGAAAAACATTGTGACAAAAGGAGAAATTGCTCAAAACGAGCAATTTCTCCTTTTAGCCACATGTTTTTACACTTTAAGTCATAGGTTATCTATTCAATTATAGAGATTTTTCTAATTTTTGACAAAATACGTTCAAAGTCGTCTGCTGCAGAATTGTCGTATGAGGGAAAGGGTTAAAATCCCGCGGTCACCCCTCAGCATTAACCCCATTCCCACATACAACAAATCTGAAGCAGACGACTTGTAAACAACATGGCTAAAATGTGAACAAAATCTCTAAAATGAGAGTTAATCACCAAGTCAGAGTTGAAAACAGCTGCGGCAAAAGGAGAAATTGTTCATTTTGATCAATTTCTACTTTTGTCATAATGTTTTCAAAAGCCGTCTGCTGCAGGGCGTCAGAAAGCGTCTATATGAGGGAAAGGGTTAACCCCCATTTCCCACATACAACCACATCTGCAGCAAACAACACTGAAAACGTTAAGTCAAAAATATGATAAATCTCTATAAATAAAAGAGAAACACTATTGCTTGAAGTTGAAAACATTGCGGCAAAAGGAAAATGGATCATCATAAACAACGTCTTCTTTTCATCTAAATATTTTCAAAAGTCGTCTGCTGCAGAGGTCTAAGAAAGTGTCTTCTTCGAACAAGATATTGCCATGCATAACTAAACATCTTGTTTTGTTAATATACTAAAAACGTTAAGTCAAAAATATGATACATCTGTATTAATGAAAAAGAAACATTACTGCTTGAAGCTGAAAACATTGTGGCAAAAGGAAAATTACTCATCATGAACAATGTCTCATCTTGCCCAAATATTTTCAAAAGTCGTCTGCTGCAGAGGTCTAAGAAAGCGACTTCTTCGAACAAGATACTATCATGCATAACTAAACATCTTGTTTTGTTGATATACTAATGTAAATGAAACTTGGATCACAAACAAAGGTGATTAAAGCCTTTTCCTCATACGACAATTCTGCAGCAGACGACTTTGAACATACTTTGTCAAAAAATAGAAAAATCTCTATAATTGAATGGATAACCTATGACTAAAAGTTGAAAACATTGTGTCAAAAGGAGAAATTGCTCGTTTTGAGCAATTTCTTCTTTTTGTCACTATGTTTTCAAAAAGCCGTCTGCTGCAGAGGCGACAGAAAGCGTCTATATGCGGAAAAAGGTTTAAAGCCTGTAGCAACATCGATCGTATCAGGTAAATCAATACGAGATGAACCGAGTCGATGGATGTACTAATACAGACTATTGTATTTCTAACATAAATATATCCATAAATTTACATGATATTTGCAAATTTAACCCTACATTCTGAAACATAATTATATACACCTCAAAGTAATTGACACTGTAATATATTGAACAACGAACATTTTATAGCGAGGTATTACTTTACTATATTGACCTGATCCTAACCTTTGCACAGCTATGTGTAGTACCATGAATTTAAAGAAACTTTCTTTTACATTTGATGAAACTACATATGCATCATATAAATTTGTGAGCGGTTCTTCTGGAAGTCAAAATCAATAAAAAACTATAAAACGCCTGCAAACAATTTCAGCCTGCGAATTCATGTTACGAAATTACAATGGATACTAATGTATATACAGACGACTTTTGAATCCTTCTATGTCTGATGAGCGAACAATGAAGAACCAGATCAGACTGCTCAGATACGCCGCTGGTTGTCATACAGTCAAATATGTCTTAAGCAGCTACCCAGGGGAGAGTCAAAATGTGGCTACTGGACACAGGTGGCTGCTTAATACAAATCAAATAAAGAAAGAAAATGTTGTTTTCGTTAATCGTCAAGTTGCTGCTTAATACAGGTTGGTTGCATAACAGAGGTGACCGCTTAACCTTTGGCCACAATGTTTTCATCTTTATTTCAACAATCAAGCTATCTTTTATGAATAGTTTTCAGGATTTGTGTCACTTATGTTTTTCAAAGTCGTCTGCTGCAGATTTGTTGTATGTCGGAAAGGGTTACTCTTTGCATTACGGTCAGGATCGAGTTGATATTGTGGAGTTATATTACACAAAGGTAAAACAATGCAGATCTACATACACACGATTCTGTTGAGCTGTAAGGACTGAATTGAATTTAACGCCGTTTACAACGGTATTTCAATTATATTACTGACGTTTATTTCCTGGTTCTCTTACACATGTACACAACATTCTTCACGGTCATTGGTCATTGGTTACCTTCCAACTGTTTAGCCATTAGTGAAAGATGAATGACGTTACCCATTATGACCTTTGCCATTGGCCATAGAGAATAAATGCGCGAGCCGAGGTTCAAGCTCTCGACCGTGAATTGATATCCCTTTTCGTTACCTTGTCGAAACTCCAGGTGGGAAAGTTTTTTTTTTTTTTTATAATTGTTTTCAATTTTCTTCTATTTTGAATGATAAACATTCGTTTTTGTGTATATTTCATGTTTATTGTAATTAATTATATTTTTGTTTGCATTGTTTATATTGAATGATGTGTTGTTTTACAAGAAACTATATGTAGTTTACGTCATTAAAATATCATCTATCTATCTATATTCGTTGTTGATCAAGATACAAATCCTGTTGTTGTCACAGGACAGCATCCAAATCAGCGCAAATAGAATTTCCTGTTTACATTTTATTATCACTTTTTTTTGTAAAGCGAAAGCGACTGTCATAACATTAATGCCTTAATCCTACAGTTTTATAAGCAATTTAGCTGTATGTTTTTTTTAAAAATAATTTTAAAGAAGTTGCACCACTCTAAAGAAGAAGCGTATTGCATGTTTCGTTTAAACTTTATTTAATCTCTAAACTTTATACTGTGGGGAGACGAGTACCCACAGTGTAGGGTTTAACCCGTTCCCAAAAAAAGACGTTTTCCTGACGCCTCTACAACAAATTGCTGGTAATGCGCAATTTCGCTTATTGTCACACTGTTTTCTACTCTGTAAAATAAATAAACTTTTATTTATAGAGATTTTCCATATTGTTGCCTACATGTTTTCAATGGCGTCTGCTGCAAATTTTGTTGTATGTGAGAAAGCGTTAAACATATCCCATTCACATACAATAGAGGTTTTTTGACGTGTCTGCAGCAGACGTCATTTGAAAACATTGTGGCAAAAAGAGAAATTGCTCATGATGAGCAATTTCTCCTTTTGCCACAATTTTTTTAGTAATTATACCTTCATTTTTAGGGATTTTCCATATGTTTGCAGTCTGTTGCAGATTTGCTGTATGTGAGAAAGAGTTTAATTACTTGATAACAACCGATTGCTATTTTCCAGCAACGACCAGAGTTGTTCTTCTTGCCGGGGGATTTGATTCAAACGTACGAGCCGATATTATATACAGGGATATTGTAGGTTAAGTATTCATAATCAAGGGTGGACAGGTCAGCCATGATTATATCTAGGTTAATAAATAACGTCAGTTTGCGACATGACAATAATTACGGCGAAACGTCACGAGCGGTGATGTCTATTTCCTAATAACGTCGTCATGGCGTTTGAAATGCGTACGTTCTCCATTACCATGGTAACATATTTTGTGATAATTTACTACACGTGGACAGGAATTATATTTCTTGATAGAATGGACTCGCCTTTCTCTCAGTAAAAAGTACTTTTTTTTTTCTCTTAAATCTACGGCACACACGAATTTTAATTTATCTCGTGCGCACGACATAGTATCTCTATTTATTTTTATCTCGATAGAATGTGTGTGTCCCTTTAGAGCTGCCGTATACATCTGGAAAATATTAATGCAGTTTTAATTTGACTCTTTACACGATGTGTGACTTAGCACAACTATTTCAACATTAACTAAACGTAAAATCTAAACAGTGGTTACGCTTTTGATTATTTCGTTAAACTGGTACATTGTTACGACGTCGACATCGGCCCCTGTGACTGGGGGACATTTCAATAAGTCTGAGTATTGCTTGAACCGTGAAGACCCAGCTAAATGGGTCTGAACGTTTGGCGTCAATGCAACACTTGAGCTCTAGCAGGTGCGGTGGTGGTTATGGTTTCATACCTTATGTACGTTTATCTTGATGTAAAGATAAGAAAGTGTTGGACCTGTACCATCCTTCCTGTCCGCTTGATATGACCTTAGGAATCCGTCGTGGTCGAGTGGTAAGCGTTGGGGATTTGAAACCGGGCGTCCCGGGTTCGATCCCCAGTCGCGGCACAACGGTAATGGTGGAGTGCCCTTGGGCAAGGCACATTTTATAGCCTAGTACTGGTTTGTTTACCCAGGGATCATGAATAAGTAAACTGTCGCCGTGATATAACTGAAATAATGCTGAAAAACGGCGTAAAACCCCAATAAATAAATGATATGACCTTAGCTGTTGAAAGCGGTAAACACCCGTGAACCAATCTCATTTAAACCAGATCTTTTAAACTCGCACACTCGAATATACGTACATAGAAGTTTTTTGGTCTGATTTAAATGAGTACCAACAAACATACACACAAACAAACGCACGAAGTCATAATCAGAAGAACTCTATAATTGATTAAGCGGCTACTTTTCTAACGTCAAAATAAGTCAGGTGACCTTAGTTTTAATTCAATCGATTAATCTTCTTTTAATTGAGACCGTATTTTAACATTAAATAGGATGCATTAATGAGAACATTTATACCCGACATATATTTTGAATAACCTAACAAACTTCAGTACATCCTTTCCTACATGCACAAATTCTGCAGTTGATGATTTTAAAAAACATCAAGGCAAAACATATGGTAAATCGCTATAGAGATATAGTGACTAATTAATATACACGCTGAATTGTTGAACAGAGTTGGGGGGGGGGGGGGGGGGGGGGGGGGGGGGGGGGGGGGGGGGAAAGCTGTGACAAAGGAGAACATGAGAACACTTTACACGTCTGCATGTATGAAAGGTTTAAATGTTTTATTGTTTGGTGTTAAACGCCGCTTTCAGCAATTTTCAGTTATGGCACGGCGTTTCCTGGGTAAGTTACCAGTACTACTGGTCAATTAATCACGACACCAGCCAGTCAGTCGTAATACTTACCCCGCGACCCTGAGTGCCAAGGAGGGCAGCCATTACTACCAGATTTAAAGTATGTGTTATGACCCGGTCGGGGATCGAACCCGCGACCTCCCGTACTCGAGGTGGACGCTCAGTCCCTGAACCACCAAGGCGGTAAATTCGCCAGGTGCAGGAGCGTCAAAGTGCATGTGCACGAAATCTTACCCAATACCAATAAAGAAAGAGGTTTTTGTAAGATTGGCACGAGCATGTAACATGAGCCGTTCCTTGAGAAAACCAAATTTGTAGACTCTGCGTAAAGAATCGACCCGGATCAGCCTTAGAAGGCCGCACAGGCTAACCCGAACAGACACTTTTCGCCTGCTGTGTATTTTCTGTTCCAGGAATCATTACTCTATACCTCTATTCCCCTGAGACGGAATGTGTCGGCCCGGATTAGTCTGCGCGGACTGCGCAGGCTGATCCGGGTCGATACATTACGCAGAGTGCATACTGTTGGTTTTCTCGCGGGACGGCCCACAAACTGATGAATGAGCCTGCGATAAGGCGATACTCTGTTCCATAGAAAAAACAGGAAACCAGGAAACACCGTCACCACGTGACCTCGTGTCTATAATTAATACGGTGTAGGTGCGAAACACGTAAACAAAGTTTATATATTTATTGATAGATAGACAGACACATGGTGGTGTGGCCAAAAGTTGAGCCCTTATCCCGCTTTACAATGAAACTGTTGACTGTTTACAACTTGTTATCGACCAAGACCTTGATCAGCAAGCGTGTCCTAGTCTACAATATTCAATCATATTATTTTATTGAATTAAAACATACTTGTTTTTATAGGAAATACTAACAGATTAACATAACTAAGCGATTATTGATTTACAAAAGTGAATAACATTAACGTTTAAACCACACAGTTGTCCCTTTTTAAATCCTTCAACGTTGATGATGTGTATGTCCCCTGCGAAATGTGCAGGCCAAGATCAGCCCGTATACCTATACAGACTGATTGTTTTCCCCACTTTGCTCTTAATACTTCACATTCTTCCTTTAAACATTCATAAATTGTAAACAAAGTATATAATAGAAATAAAAGGTGGAAGAGTCCGCTTCAGAAATA
>JASEVX010000011.1:17465841-17530969 GCA_031761405.1 Serripes groenlandicus
GGTGGAGCGAAACAGTTCGTAAGTTTAGTCGAAAATAAATGCAGGATTACTTGAAGAAAATAGATCAATTAATTTGTTAATTACAGAGTTGGCAAAAACACGAATCTACGCATCTCTACAAGTCATTGTAAGCTAAATTTGAATCGACAGTGAGAGTCAGGTCCAATCGTTAGAATTAAACACTACAGGAAATATAATTTAACACTACAAGCAATATGAACGTGATAACTTGTTACACAGCATACTAGAATTAGGGCACTGATTAAAAGTTCTAAACGGAATGTACGTGATGAAGAAACCGTATGTAACAATTTTTGCAAACGCTAAAGAAATGTATGTCACGAAAATATAGCTTGGAATATACTCAATGTAAACCATAAATTCCGAAATCATGTAAAATCATCAGGGCCAGGGCTTATCAGTCATGCTTCAGACAAGTCTTGTATGCACCTTACCCTGTTATCTCCAGGCAAACCATTAATACTCCCCTCGCTGGCAATTTCAATCAGTTTTTATTATCATTTAAAACATGCATGTCCGATAACGGCACTGATAGTATATCTCTGAATGTTCCTGGTTCGATCCAAGAATTGTCTGAATTCGTTTGAAGAAATACTCGTCAAATAAATTCTTAGAATTTTATGTCTGATTAACTCTTTCAGCGCCAAAGGCAATATTGAGCTTTTTGCAAACAATGCAGATTCAGGTGAGCCAGCTCGTAACGAGCTGTCTCACCTGAAATCTGCATTGTTTGGCTGTGAGTTATAAAAAAATATTCCAAAAATCCTATAACATGAAAATAGAGTCGTCCGAGTTTGAACATGGAAGAGTCTACTTTAAACAATTCGGAGCTGAAAGGGTTAATGTTAAAATCGCAATTCGGTCGCAGTTGAATGTAAGACAAGTCTACGTTATGATTCACGTACGGATAGATCTGTAAGAATTTCGTACGGACTAACTGCTTATGTTTATATATGAGCCGTTCAACGAGCAAACCAACATTGTTGAATCAACGTAAAGTATCAACCCGGATCAGTCTAAGCAAGCTAACCCGGACAGACACTTTTCGCCTCATGTTGTGAATTTTCTGTTTCGGGAATAATTACTCTATAACTGTATTCCCTCGAGATGGAATATGTCGGCCCGTATTAGCGCAGGCTGATCTTGGTCGATACATTACGCAGAGTCCATAATGTTGGTTTTCTCGTGGAACGGCTAATATTCAAATAGTGAAGGCTCTGACGAGTCTGTGCGTACTAAAAGTCTTACCTGAGTCCGATTCCAGCAACAGTACTAGGTGCTAAGTAATACTTAACCCTTATCCACGTACAATTAATCTGCAGTAGACGACTTTGAAATGATCAAGTCCAAACTATAAACAAAATCTCTTTAAAGGATAGTTTAATTATTGTGGCAAATAAAGAAAGAGCTCATTATGAGCAATTTCTCCTTTTGCCACTATGATTTCAAAAGGAGAAATTATGCATAGGCGTCAGAAAGCGTCTTTATGAGGGATAGGGTAAAACTTTTTAACCCCTCCCTCATACGACAATTCTGCAGCAGACGACTTTGAGCATATTTTGTCAAAAAATGGAAAATCTCTATAATTGAACGGATAACCTATGACTAAAAGTGGAAAACATGTGACAAAAGAAGAAATTGCACGTTTTGAGCAATTTCTTCTTTTGTCAATATATTTTCAAAAAGCCGTCTGCTGCAGAGGCGTCAGAACGCGTCTTTATGAGGGATAAGAACACATTCCAACATTCATGTTTACAAACTATTTAAGTAGTAGACTAAGTTGACATATATAGTTACCTTGCTGACAAACAATACCTGTTACTTGTTGTGGAAATTTTAGGCATTTTTATACGAAGGAAACAAAACAGATTAGATATGCTTTTAAATGTTTATGAATGACTTATCGCAAAGTAATGTTGTTGGAATTTTACCCAGAACTTTCACGGTACTCCAGTCTGTGGAAGAGTCATAAAATTAATTGCTGATGACAAAGATAGAATAATAATCTTTTACTTTCAGACGACTTGGTTTGTCCCCTTTACGAAGACGCAACGCGACCCCTTTTCAAATGATGAGGTTCGAAAATAGCTTGAATGCTGTAGTCTTCTTCATGAATTATATGTAAGCCGCGTTTAGCAAAAAGGGGTCTTACAATGGCTCCGTTTGCCAAAGTACTTTCAGCGCCAGCAATATATATTTTTTTAATTTGATGGATACCATTACGTCACTGAAATTACTTTTCTGAAATATATACGAAAACAAGTCAATAATAGACCGGGTTCCCAGGCAATTCAATTTATCACATAAAATTCACTGTGAACTTGAATAATTAGCGGATAAATTGATAATTATAGCTGAAAACACCTTTATATGCTTTATTTTAGTAAAATATTACTTTTCAATGTCAATTACATGTAGTGTGGGGTAGTGTTTGGTAGTGTGGGGTAGTGTGGGGTAGTGTGGGGGTAAATCGTGCTGCTGCCTAGATGCAGTGGATTTTCAAAGTCGTTTAATCAAACTTATTTGTTTGTGTGAAAGAGGTAGCAAGAATGTTCATCATGTGCTCCACTATTAAGGGAAAACAAAACAAAGACACATCATTATAAAATGTTGTAAAGGATCGTGATTTCGATACATTGGTTTATCAAAACGGAAAATCTTTTAAGAGTCAATTATCTCTAGACTTATCACGCGGGTTGTCTTACTCATTATCGCGAACAAACTTCTGGAACCTCTCAGAACCCACAAAAGTGAAAACGAAAGTTCACGTTTTTCTTTTGAAGACTTCTGAGATGTGTATATTATATCATGCTGCACTTTTAACCCACTTCCTTGTATCTGATTTCACTATTCCAGATTGAACACGTATGGAAAATAAAATAAATTGCCCGTATACCGACGGGAAGCAGAATGGTTTAAAGACAAGAGTAGAAGATCTTTCTGGAAAAGGAAGGAGAGCTTTTCTTGGACTATCAAAATGATGAAAATGAAAAATACCGACAGTGGGATTAAAATACGTTTTGTTCTAGAGTGAAGTTTAGACAGAATTGTATAACATAACGCTCTAGAGTGATGTTTAGACAGAATTATATAAGATAACGCTCTAGAGTGATGTTTAAACAGAATTGTACAACATAACGCTCTAGAGTGATGTTTAGACATAGTTGTATAACATAACGCTCTAGAGTGATGTTTAGACAGAAGTGTACAACATAACGCTCTAGAGTGATGTTTAGAGAGAATTATATAACATAACGCTCTAGAGTGATGTTTAGACATAATTGTATAACATAACGCTCTAGAGTGATGTTTAGACAGAATTGTATAACATAACGCTCTAGAGTGATGTTTAGACAAAATTATATAACATAACGCTCTAGAGTGATGTTTAGACAGAATTATATAACATAACGCTCTAGAGTGATGTTTAGACAGAATTATATAACATAACGCCACTTTTGAGCATGCCCAGTTAGTGTTGGTGATAGCAGAGACATATAACATATAATGAATTTTATATATCTTTGGTGGTAGTGAAGACTAAATAAAGTCAAACTATTAAATCATAATGATAGTACGTATCGCTTATTCAAGTGGTATATAATATAAATATAATTTGACCTGCGATCCATGAAATTACAAACAAAAACAATAATATACTTTTTATAACAAAGTCATTTTTTAAAATTTGTTTAACAATATAATATTATTATCCTGAAAACGTGAAGGGAAATTTATACAAAGGAAAAAAAACATTGCGGAAAATTGAACATTACATTTCCACAGGTTACATATATCTGCTGCAATTGTCACAAAAGTTCGTATATGTCTCTTTCCTCGAAATGTTATCTTGTGTTGTCATGGCTGTACGAGGTTTAATGTCACTCTCGTTTCATTGTTTTATATTGTTGAACAAATTGGTATATGGGCCGGTGGCCTAAAGACTTGAAATAAAATATGTCCATGTATATCCCTACTGCTTATTTCAAGGGGTCAATATGTAGAAATTTGACCTGCGAGGCATGACATTACAGACACATTTACATATCTCACATATACCGTTTTTATTGCGATTGTCAAATTACTACCGCAGTTAATCATTATGTTATCTGTTAACCGTTTCCCTCATACGACAATTCTGCAGCAGACGACGTTGAACATTTTTTGTAAAAAAATAGAAAATCTCTATAATTGAATGGATAACCTATGACTAAAAGTGAAAAACATTGCGGCAAAAGGAGAAATTGCTCGTTTTGAGCAATTTCTTCTTTTGTCACTATGTTTTCAAAATTGCTGCAGAGGCGTCAGAAAGCGTCTTATATGAGGGAAAGGGTTAACTTTAATATGGTATGAGTGACTTATGTATGTAGGTTTACTTTGAACGGTCAAGGTTTACGCGGGTCAAATTGTATTTATAGTGTTAAGTTATAACTGATCTTTTCCCCATATTACAATAATTATATAATATTATGTTGTTACCATTCCTCATTATTACATTGTTAACATGTACCGAGAGTCACAGATCAACACTTTGATAACACTAACTTAAACAAATGCGTCTTTCGGGTACATGGAGGAAAAACGCGAAATGAATTGATTACATGTTAAATTCATTTAGATATTTTGGTTTTAAAGTCTGAAATAGCATTCCATCACATATTTTAAAAGCACTTAACGTCTATAGTATCATTCAAACGAAACTATAAGAAATACCTTCTGGAAAAGGTTCCATACTAACAATATCTTGATTACTTGACGTTATTATGTTAAGAACAGTGTTTAAAGTAGTTGGAGTGATTGAAAATTAATTCTATTTGTATTTCATGCAATAAATTTTCATTGAAATTTGCATGTTGTTAAATGTAATGTTTGTGTGTGTTATAATATTATTGAAGGCCATATGAAAATAAGATATGTATAGCCATTGTTAAATTGTCTGTATGTGTCTTCGATGTTACCTTAAAAGAATAAAGATATTATTATTATTATTATTAAGCAAATTACTTGTTTTTTAAATGAAGCGTGAATGTAGTATTTATACAGGAAATGGTTAAATAAGTATACAAAACACTTACTTGATGAATAAATCGACAGAAAAACGGTTGGTGTTAACTTCAGCAATAATGACAGCGTTGTTTCATATTAAACGAATCAAATCAAAATCCAATTTTTTATTAAAAACAAATTATTGTTAATTCACTTTATTGATTATGAAAATAATATAAGATATGTGAATATCACTGTTTGTCAAACTAGAAACAAAGAGTTCCAAAGTTTCAAGCAGATACTAATGCAATAAAACAATCCACAATAACTGAAATTGACAACTTAACCTTCACGAGCATTTCGCGCAGGAGAGGAACTGCAATGCTATTTCCTATTAACCCTTCACCTCATATAGACGTTTTCTGATGCCTCTGCAGCAGACAGCTTTTTGAAAACATAGTGACAAAAGAAGAAATTGCTCAAAACGAGCAATTTCTCCTTTAGCCACAATGTTTTTCTACTTTTAGTCATAGGTTAATCCATTCAATTATAGAGATTTTCTATTTTTTGAGAAAAATATATTCAAAGTCGTCTTCTGCAGAATTGTCGTATGAGGAAAAGGGTTAACTCTTCTCCATGCACGTTTGCGTATCTAAAGCAGACGACTTTTAAAAACGTTGTGACAAAAGGAGAAATTGCTCATATTGAGCAAAGGCCGCCATTTGTCGCAATATTTTCAGATCTTAAATAGTTGTACTTTTATTTCTAGAGAGATTTATCACATACGATATAATTATGCACCGATGTTTACAAAATCGTCTGCTGCAGGTTTTGTTGTACGTGGGAAACACATTTAACCCGTTCCCTCATATAGACGCTTTCGGACGCCTCTGCAGCAGACGGCTTTTTGAAAACATAGTGACAAAAGAAGAAATTGCACAAAACGTGCAATTTCTCCTTTTGCCACTATGTTTTCCACTTTTAGTCATAGGCTGTCCATTCAGTTATGAAGATTTTCTTTAACAAAATATATTCAAAGTCGTCTGTTGCAGAATTGTCGTATGAGGGAAAGGGTTAACTCTTCTCCGTGTGCAAATGCATGTTTACGTATCTAGCAGACGCCTTTTGAAAACGCTGTTACAAAAGGAGGAATTGCTCATATTGAGCAAAAGCCGCCATTTGTCGCAATATGTTCAGCTCTTAAATAGTTGTACTTTTATTTCTAGAGAGATTTAACACATACGCTATAATTATGCCTCGGTGTTGTACGTGGGAAACACATTTAAATTGAAACGGTAATACAAAACGAAACCAGCCCTTTTTGAAGCCATTTTCCTTTGTTCCTATAATGTGTGTTCAACCTCTCAAATTTTACGTTGGTTTCCTCTGACTCATGTCTGGAATGGTTGCTTGATTCAAGGGCCGATGGATCTTTCTAGTCAAATTAAGTTTTATTTAAGTACTTCGGCGGTTTTGGGTTGGGCGTGCAACACCTTTATCTTGCTTTTGAAATGATTGTGCTCGTGTGACATTATACCCCGGAAACGTTTGCACCGGATATATTTGTCTAAAAGGACACCAAGATATAAATTATTTATTGAGAGACAAAATTAAAATGTGTGTAATTATTAAAGGGGATGGCCGTATCTAAATTGTGAGAACTTTTGGCCAAACCCGTTTGCATATAGCATTTCTATTTTATAAATCTGAATTCTATTTTGTATGCCTATATTTTGTGGGCAATACAATATTTTTAAAGTAACCATTTCCCACATTGCAGACGAGTTTGCAGCAGACGACTTTTCAAATCATTGTTTCAAAAATGAGAAATTGCCCATTATGAGCAATGTCTCCTTATTGCCACAATGTTTTCGTCTCTGTTGAATAATTATACTTGCATGTATAGAGATTTATCCTGATTTTGTCAAGATGTTTTAAAAAAAAAAAGTCGTCTGCTGCATCTAACTGGTAACCTGTAACGGTGTTATGATAATTGAGCCGTCCCGCGAGAAAACCAACATTATGGTCTCTGCGTTATATATCGACCCAGATCAGCCTGCGCAGTCCGCGCAGACTAATCTGGGCCATCATATTCCGTCTCAGGGGGAAAGAGGTATAGAGTAATGATTCATGAAACAGAACATCCGCAAGAGGCTTAAAGTGTCTACCCGGGTAAGCCTGCGCTGCATGCTTAGGCTGATCCGGGTCGATACTTTGCGCAGAGTCCAGAGTCTTGGTTTTCTTGCGGGACGGCTTATATGTATGGTTTTGAGTAAGGTAAACCTAGTCTTTGTATTTCTGATGTTAATTAGAAGTCCCCATGCTCGCATATGCACTTGACACATTGAAAAAAGACCAGTGTGCGAAAATTAATTGATGTAATCAAAAAATAAGATGAAAGGATATGGAATTACAGTAATGTGGTATGTTGGCACACAGTGAAACCCCTTGTCGAAAGTGTCTGGCAGAAATGGCACGTTGTATGTTTTATAAAGATGTAGAATAATGGAGAAAGCCTTCAAGTTCTAAAGAAAAATAGCTACGCCTGGGATGTGGGGACCGGTATAGGTAACACGTCCCCACACATCGAGGGCTTGGTGTGAAACGGTTGTAACTAAAATTAGTATTTTTTTTACCAAGGTTAATTACCTCGCCATAAAGTTTTTATAAGCGTTAAACCATTTTTCTTGGTAAACAATGGAAATTTAGGTGCTATTGCTCGTTCTGAGCAATGGCACCTAAATTTGCATTGCTTACAAAAGGGTAAAAATTGCCCCCAATCCAGGGTTTTCAAAATAGGTTTTGAGTTACAACCATTTCACGCCAAGCCCTCGAGAGGCAATAATAGACATTAAGACCCCACCTTGTGAGACACGGCTCACGCATTTTTACCACATACATCAACATTTGAATCTTCAGCAGACGACTTTGAAAACACGGAGGAAAACATATTGAACACATCTATGAAGGACATTTTAAAAATGGGATAAAGTTGAAGATATTGTGGCAAAAGGATAACTCGCTCGTTTTGAGTCGTCTGCCGCAAAGGCGTCAGAAAGCGCGTGTATGTTGGAAAGTGTTAAGTATCTGCAGCAGACCACTTTGAAAAGATACCTCGGCAAAAAATATGAAAAAATCTCTGTAAATGAAAATATAACGATTGAATGGAGTTGAAAACAATAAGGTAAATTAAGAATCTGCTCACCATGCGCAAATTCTCCTTTTGTCAAAATGTTTTCAAAATTCGTCTTCTGCAGAGGCGTCAAAATGCGTCTATATTTGAGAAAGGATTAAAGTGCCAAGAACTCTCAATGGAACATCTGGTTGCACCATGCCGTTCTAAATTCAATTATCTATTTATATTATAAACTGAAATAAAGATTTGCATCATATTATATCTAAACCTTTAGATTTCATATGCGCAGAAGTGATTAACTAAAAAGCATTTTCAGAGAGGATTCGCAGCATAACATTTCACAAGACGTTTCTCATATGTTATACCATCGAAACTGTGATCAATCACAGGAAACAATATCGTTAGAAATAAAACTAAAAGCTGATTTTTTTCCTCCCCCTACATTTTACTAGTGCATTGTAAGAGTTAAGCATTTTTGTTTTCACATTTGTGAAATTTTGTTTTTGCCTGTGTTAACCGTTATGATACTGGCTCGTTCGGAGCAAATTCTCCTCTTGCCACAATGTTGTTAAAAGTCGTTTGCTGCAGAGGCGTCAGAAAATATCTGTATGTGGGGAAGGAAGGCCCTGTTCTCAATTGAAAGTGGGTGACATGAAATCAAGTCAAATATAAGATAAGCAAACCTATTGCGACCAGTTTAAGATCTGCCTGCGCGGGTACATGTTAACCAATCCCCACGTACACGTGTCTAACATTGATAGCAAATACCCGTGTATGTTTGAGTTTCCTTAAACGTCATCCAATGTATGATCCTCATCATTGTCTTCTTTGTATTTGAAAACATTGTGAGAAAAGGAGAAATTGCTCGTTCTGAACATTGTCCCCCCTTCCCACAACGTTTTCAAAAGTCTTGTGCTGCCTAGGCGCCAGAAACCGTCTGTACCAGGCAGAGGGTTAATGTAAATGAACTGTTTCACGAGAAAAAACAACATTATGGACTCTGCGTAATGTATCGACCCGGATCAGCCTGCGCAATCTGCACAGGCTAATCCGGGCCGACACATTCCGTCCCAGGGGGATAGAGGTATAGCGTATTGACTCCTGAAACAGAAAATCCAGAGGAAACGAAATGTGTCTGTTCAGGTTAGCCCGCACGGCATGCTTAGTCCGATCCGGATCGATGCTTTACGCAGAGTCCGCCATGTTGGTTTTTATCGTGAAACGGCTCATTTACATTAACCCTGGATCCGCCGTGGTCGAGTGGTTAGCGTCGGGGATTTCGAAACCGGGTGTCCCGGCTTCGATCCCCAGTCGCGGCACTACGGTCAAGGTGGAGTGCCCTTGGGCAAGGCACATTTTCTAGCCTAGTACTGGTTTTGTTTACCCAGGGATCATGAATAAGTGATCTGTCGCGCCGTGATATAACTGAAATAGTGTTGAAAGCGGCGTAAAACCCTTATAAATAAATAAATAACATTAACCCTCTCTCTCTGATACAGACGATTTCTGGCGACTCAAATGTAAACAAGGGATTAGTTAGTGATGTTTAAATCCGTTGATTTAAATCGACATTAACGATCACATCTAAAGGAAAACCAATTACAAACATTTATCATTCAATTATCTATGTTTTACCGTCTATAAACTCAAAACACACCCAAAACCAGCCACGACAGGTGAAAAAGGTGCTGCAACAATATCCATTTTAACCTGTTGTGACTTTTGGTTGATTGGAATTGACTCGCCGGGTTTTTTCAACAATGTTTCAGTTATATCACGGCGACCAGTTCATTCTCGCACCAGAAATCCACACATAATTCTTCACGATTAACTGGATACCTTCATGTATATATAATTTATATGTTTTGACACTTTCCCACATACAACAAATTTGCAGCAGATAACTTTGAAAACATATAGGCACAACTATGAAAAATATATAAGTATATTCATTGCATAGGGTTGACAACATTGTGGCACAAGAAGGAATAATTCTCATTATGAGAAATGTCTCCTTTTGTCAAAAGGTTTTAAAAGTTTACATGCTTCAGGGGCGTCAGAAAACTTTCGTACATTAGAAAGGGTTAAGCCCTATCGTGAAAGAGAAATGGGGGGGGGGGGGGGGGGGGGGGGGGGGGGGGGGGGCTAATCACAATGCATTAACTCTTTCAGTGCCGAATTGTTTAAAGTAGACTATTCCATGTTCAAAGTCGGGCGACTCTAATTTATATGTTATAACAATTTTGGAATATTTGAAAACTATAAGGCTAACAATGCTGATTTCAGGTGAGACAGTTCGTTACGAGCTGACTCACCTGAATCTGTATTGTTTGCAATTTGGCGCTGAAAGAGTTAATCTGAGAGAATGAATAGAGGACTCGGGATTCGAACCCACACCGTTTTCATCGATTGTCCTCAATGTTGACCCTTTTCCACATACATACGCTTTCTGACGCCTCTAAAGCAGACATATATTGAACACTTTTTGTAAAAGGTGAAATTGATCATAAGGAGTTGTTTCTCCTTTTGCCACAATATTTTCAGCACTATTAGAAAGTATCCCTTCATTTATATAAAATATTTTCTATTTTTGCCTGTAATGTTTTCAAAGTGATCTTCTGCAGACTTGCTATATGTGGGAAAGGGTTAATCGCCGAGCTATCGCTTCTTAACGACCTGTTACGGCTAAAGCATGAATCTACAAGATCGACGGTACAAACTGATTTCTGTGTTCGAAATGGACTCTATTGATAGGTACGATGCATATACAAACATTTCAAAATTTTATTACGGATATATGAGATGTACATCCGTGCGCGTACATATCAGCCGTCCCGCATGAAAACCAACATTGTGGAATCTGCGTAAAGTATCGAACCGGGTCAGCCTAAGCATGCCACGCAGGCTAATCCGGAGAGGCACTTTTCGCCTCCTGTGGATTTTCTGTTTCAGGAATCATTACTCTATACCTCTATCCACCTGAGACGAAATGTGTCGGCCCGGATCAGTCTGCGCGAACAGCGCAGGCTGATCTGGATCGATATATTACGCAGAGGCCATTATCGCTGGTTTTCTAGCGGGACGGCTCATATATGTTTCAGTGTTTAAAAGTGAGAATAAAACAAAATTATTTAGAACTTTGACTGACGTAGGTACTTCGATTGTTTGAACAAAACATTGATCTAAAACATTGTAGATCTAAAACATTGTAGATCTAAAACATTGATCTAAAACATTGTAGATCTAAAACATTGATCTAAAACATTGTAGATCTAAAACATTGTAGATCTAGAAACATTGTAGATCTAAAACATTGTAGATCTAAAACATTGTAGATCTAAAACATTGATCTAAAACATTGTAGATCT
Source organism: Serripes groenlandicus (assembly GCA_031761405.1). Classification (NCBI taxonomy): domain Eukaryota; kingdom Metazoa; phylum Mollusca; class Bivalvia; order Cardiida; family Cardiidae; genus Serripes; species Serripes groenlandicus. The sequence continues at coordinate 17,477,353 of JASEVX010000011.1, forward strand.
GAAACATTGTAGATCTAAAACATTGTAGATCTAAAACATTGTAGATCTAAAACATTGTAGATCTAAAACATTGTAGATCTATGTAGATCTAAAACATTGATCTAAAACATTGTAGATCTAAAACATTGTAGATCTAAAACATTGTAGATCTAAAACATTGTAGATCTAAAACATTGTTGAAACCTGCGTTAAATATAATCAAAACAAACAAGATTTCTCAGCGAAAAATAGTTTGTTTTGGACTAGCCTGATCCGTCTAATAGATACGTTGTATGACGAAACTAGATATATATATATATATAAGAATGTTTCGACATTTTTGCTGAATTCTTCACTTTGTTATTTTATATCCAAAACCTAACTACACAGAAGTGGACCGGTAACTACATGAGGAATCTTACCTGAAATTACGCTATAAATTACTTTTACACTAAGATGTTTATTCAAAGTTGCAAATTTATTGAAGAGTATATCTCTGTTGATAAAACTTTCAAAGTTGGAAAGTTCATCCGTTGATTTATGAGGAATAAATAACGAGTTGAAAGTTCAATAAGAGACGCACGTGCGATATAATGTTACATTCGACCTTCGACCTTTCGCTGAAAAAATCCCATCACCTGACACCAACTATAATAAGTATGGGCAGAGTAAATTGGACCTGTGGTCATTTGCTCTAATCAAGGTAAAGTAAATATCACAAAGTCCTACAGTCTGACCAGTGTCTCAACGCACTTTTATCCTTGCCTACAACTCTCACGATCTAAATACGCCATGGTATATGAAAGTATAATTATTGGAGAGAGTTGAAAATATTGTGATAAAGGAAGACAATTTGCTCATTGTATGTGGGAAAGGGTCATATAAGGATTTGGGGCAAGTGAAATATTCACCTTATCTAGAATTCTGATCAAAATTACGTTTGTTGTAGCGGTGTCCCAAGTGGCCCGGGCGTATAAGACAATTCTGCAGCAGACGACTCTGAACATATTTTGTCAAAAAATAGAAAATCTCGATAATTAAATGGATAACCTATGACTAAAAGTGGAAAACATTGTGGCAAAAGGAGAAATTGCTCGTTTTGAGCAATTTCTTCTTTTGTCACTATGTTTTCAAAATGCCGTCTGTTGCAGATGCGTCAGAACGCGTCTATATGAGGGAAAGGGTAAAAGGGGGTTGAATCTTGTGGTCGATTTTACGAGTTCAAATCGAGAGTTTATGCGACGTTCCTAGTTGTTCAATGTAATTTATGATTGTCATTTGTCATTTAAATCGTTTGGTAAACGTCACGTAACCTGTTTGCCTGGCCCGAGCCACTTGGGACACCGCTACAACAAACGTAATTTTGATCAGAATTCTAGATAAGGTGAATATTTCACTTCCCCAAATCCTTATATGACCCTATAGTGTGAGTCTCAGTGAGACGATGTTTTTGAGAACCCACAACATAGGGTTTGGTTGAGTCATAAGAGAGATATTGGTGGGGAAAAGACCAGGCTCCAAAAACTATAAAAGTTTAATCTATACTCAGAATTTGTGCTCAAGTATCTGATTGGTCGGAAACAAATTGAGCACGGAGAACGTTTTCAGAGTGTTATAGTTCGAACAATCTTTACTTCTTTCTCATTATCTAGTCCACTAGTACAAGGCTAAGAATTATGCCGCCTTGCCTATGGGCACTCCACCATGACCGCCGCGACTGGTGATCGAACATTGGAGGCCCGGTTCCAAATTACCGACGCTAACCATGCGATCAAATCCAAGATAGCTTTTTACTGTCCATCTACTAGTAATTCAATACAAGAACTACATACATGATTGATTGATTGATTGATTGATTTGATTGATTGATTGATTGAATGAATGAATTGACTGATTGATTGATTGATTGACTGAATTGATTGACTGATTGATTGATTGGATTGATTGATTGATTGAATTGGTTGATTGATTGAATTGATTGAATTGATTGATTGAATTGATTGATTGAATTGATTGGATTGATTGCTTGCTTGATTGATTGATTGATTATGTTTTAAACACCTTTGCAGCCAGATAACGGCGGTCGCTTCACCTACATATGCGTTTCCCGGCTTTCTCACACCAGTACTCCACAGACAAATATTTTCAAACATTGGCTGCTTTTCCACGTAGACAGTTAGCCCATTGGTTGAAGACGAATGACGTTTTTCGCATTGACTTTTGTCAAACGTCGGACAGAGTGATGGCCGAGCTAGGGTTCTAACTCACGACCCACGGTAACATGGAATGAAATGAACAAGCAAGTTACAAAAGGGAGAAATTGATTTTCTATAGCTGTGTCCATTTTCTTGAGGTTCGTGTGTTGCATTTGATATGTCAATGACTGTCGAAATGATGAGACTTCTTCGTAATATAGGCTTTAGAAATATTGCCGAAATGTCAAGGTCTGGCGAAACGATGTTACGTCTTCGGAATAAATATTGCCGAAAATGGGGAACCTTTTCAACAATTAATTCTTCCTACATTTTCTCTTGACTGTTGTCAATTGTCGTGACAACTCACACTCTATGACAATTTGTATACGCCTCCGTAGTTGATTACATTATATAAATAATTTTGAATGAGAGACATTTCTGATATAATCAAGAAATCATCGCAGCAGCAGTTCTGATTGCTCACATGAACACTCAGAACGTTAAACAAAAGACAGATCCGTTCCAGGAAATATTCGAAATTGTATAAAGTAGACCCTTCCATGATCAAAATCGGGCGTTTCCATTTCTCATGTATTAAAAGTTTTGGACTATTTTGATGAATAAAAGACAAACAATGCTGATTTCAGGTGAGACAGCTCGTTACGAGCTGACTCACCTGAATCTGCATTGTTTGCAAAAACCTTAATATTGCCTTTGGCCTCAGGTTCGCAAATATCTCTTTCTATAGGAGCGGAGCTTTCTTCCTTGCCCAAATACAACACACCTGCAGCAGACCACTTTGAAAACATATAGGCAAAAACACTGAAAAGGTCTATAAATATTGGTATAATTACTGCAAAAAGTGGAAAAACATTGTGGCAAATGGAGAAATTGCTCGTTTTGAGCAATTTCTCCTCTTGCCTCAATGTTTTCGTAAGTCGTCTGCTGCAGAGGCGTTTATATGTGTGAAAGGGTTAATGCCCAAATATTACATTCTGTTCAGGTTCAGAGAGACATCCCCCTGATCTTCGAAGACTTTATGAAATGTTAATGCATTTTTTTTTAATCAAAGTTGTTTAAATGAGGAAAAAAAAACAGTTTTCGTTTAGACATAGTGACTGCGAAGGGTTGGCGATATTACAATACTTCGGGTTAATGGCAGGTATTAAAATTAAAATCTCGTTTGGACACAAATTAAAGGGTGTCATTTGCATTCAAATAATCGTAATTATCTTACCGTGGGTCCATGGGGGGTGGGCTCTGACAAATTAACCCACGTTACTCATTCCTTCATACAAGACTATTCTATTGCTTAACTTTTATTTTTATTTTGTGTAACTATGTTCAGGGACAAATACATTTTAATGTTAATATATATTAATGCATTGAAGGAATCGGCTGCTAATTAGCCTCCCTCCGATCTTGATGGAGGCCTGCGTCTTATTTCTAAAAACAATTCTTATGCGTGCGTTTGTGCGTTTGTGCACATTTTATCCTTCGGGGTCGACTTTCCTCACTTTTTATACACGAAATTAGCATCCGAGTCTTTATTGTACCATATATATACATGCTTGTGATATGTGTCAGATATCATTTCATGAAAGGCCATGTGCTTTTTATTTGTAATATTATTTTACCAATACATGTAAATATATATGATTGTACATGGATGAGACTTTAATAAAATATGAAATCTACTATACGTATGACAGTCTCTTATATTTCATTTCATGAAAGGCCCTGTGCTTTTTATTTGTAATATTATTTTAACAATACTTGTTAATACATATGATTGTTCATGGATGAGACTTTAATAAAATATGAAATATACTATACGTATGACAGTCTCTTGTATTTCATTTCATGAAAGGCCATGTGCTTTTTATTTGTAATATTATTTTAACAATACATGTAAATATATATGATTGTACATGGATGAGACTTAAATAAAATATGAAATATACAAAGCATTCGCAGTGAATGACATTGTAATAGGAAATGTCTATAAATGATGTTTTGTTTGTTTTATTGGGGTTTTACGCTGTTTACAACATTATTTCAGTTATATCACGGCGACAGTTCACTTATTCATGGTCCCTGGGTAAATAAACCAGTACTAGGCTAGGACATATGCCTTGCCCCCCAAGGGCACTCCACCATGACCGTAGTGCCGCGACTGGGGATCGAACCCGGGACACCCGGTTCTCAAATCTCCGACGCTAACCACTCGAATAGTGGATAATGAAGGCATTGAATAGAGTTGAAAATATTCTGTTAATATTAGAAATCCCTAATTATGTGCAATGCATCCGTATGCCACAATGTTTTTAAAAGTCGTCTACTGGTAATGCGTCATAATTGGGTTGAATATAGAGAACGATTGAATTGCTCCTTTATATATATACAACATTTGATGCACCTGCAGCAGATAGCGTTTCGAAAACATTTTGAGAAAGGAGAGAGAAATTGTCCAACATGAATTCTTTTAATTCTTCAATTTTGTATTGTAATGATGTTTTCCATTCAACAATTGATGTATGCCAGATATATGCCGCAGAGCTCTAGATTAGAAAAGTGTTTAACATCCTCAAATCCTTATTTGACTCTCAAACCCTATGTTGTGGGTACTCGGTGAGACGATTCTTTTGAGTACCCACAACATAGGTTTTAGTGGAGTCATAATGGAGATATGGGTGGGAAAAGACCAGTTCACTTCTCCTTATCTAGTCATTTGATGATTCTATACTGTAGTATCAGGCTAAGAGTTGGTTAACTCTTTTGCTGCCAAAGGCAATTACATGCCTTTGCAAACAATGCAGATGCAGATGAGACAGCTCGTAACTAGTTGCCTCTCATGAAATCTGCATTATTTGCCAACTAGACATTTTAAAAATTGACCAAATTTTCTGTTGGACGAAAAATGGAGTGGTCCAATTTTCAACATGGAAGAGCCGACTTTGTGAAATTCGGCAGTGAGGGAGTTCAGCGAGGGCGTTTTACATAGCCATTGAGGGTTTGAATTGAGGGTATCGAGGGGCGGGGATGTGGGAACACTTATATGGGCTTTGACGTAGGATAATTAAACCTTTATATATTTTATTTTGGTGAATTTAAATATCAATCCATAACGTTCAATCGGGTTAGTGTATACTTTCTATGAGTGAACTTTTAATTGACTCAATTACTGCAAGGCGAACAGTGCAGATCAAATTCTGATCAGACTATATGTACCGGCTTTTCTAGAAATACACTGTTCGCAATAGTTCGTCAGGCTATTTTCTTGCGTCGAAGCTCATAAAGAATATATTTTAATCACATCTGATAAGCACAACACTGCACGAAAGAAGACTGAGATACAGATAACAATTCATCTAGTCATGAACACACAGACGTTTTAAAAAAATATTTTGTTTTCAATCAATCAGATATGATAGATATAAATAAAGTTCGATTTTGCTTGCATTATCCCAACATGAAAATAAACAGTGGGGGCCAATCAGGCCTGAAATGTCAACTTTATCATAACAAAATCGGAAGAGGAGCCTGAATACTTCTGAACACTATCTTTTAAACACTTTCCCTCATACGACAATTCTGCAGCAGACGACTTTGAACATATTTTGTAAAAAAATAGAAAATCTCTAGAATTGAATGGATAACCTATGACTAAAAGCGGAAAACATTGTGGCAAAAGGAGAAATTGCTCGTCTGCTGCAGAGGCGTCAGAAAGCGTCTATATGAGGGAAAGGGTGAATAAAACACTTTTAGTTTTATACTGAATATAATACAAAAGTACTTGATAATGTAATTGATTATCGATGTTTATTTATACATGTATTTGCTTTTCGTAATGCCGACACAAATTCACCACACATAATTTATTTGCAAATGTAATTTCTATTCAGATATCCGAGTAAAAGTTATCGAAACGTACTATATCCACCCGTCCAAATATGTTTAAATTCACCAAACTTCTTTCATCAACTAGCTAATTATAATTATATCGTTGGCAACAAAACGTAGAAATAGTAATATATAACCATTATTCTATACATGTTCACCATGCATATATAATCATAGTTATATACGAAATTGTTCATCCTCTATGTAGTATATGGTATACAAAAATATCTTACTAAATGAATAGAATAGAATAGAATTTTATTAACGTATACATATAAATGTATCTTGTTACATTTAAAGCATTTTTACATAATATTTAACATCATGTGATAAACAATACAAACTGACAAGTTCAAAGGAGAATGAACAGAAATTTTAAATTTCATAAATATAGCTTAATAATAACACAGTTTATGCTAATTTTGGCATGAAAAAATAATTATTATTGAAAAATAAAAAATATATAAATTGAATACATAAGTCTTAATTGCACATATTTTAAATTATGTCTGCATAAGTTCGTTTCTTTAATTCAACTAAATGTTGATGTATTGATGTAATGACCTGTGTTTGATCTTTAATTCATTTATAAATATGTTTTGTATGACGAGATAAATGTATGTTGTATACGTTAATAAAATATATTCTATTTATCACCTGACAATGCTTGTATCCGATGTAATATACCCATTACGTCATTACGTATTTCTTTATATGTGACACGTGTAATATAACATGACCGAATTACTGTTTCTGTATTTATCCGCGAATGTTTACAAAATGACTGAGAACGTGTATCCGATAAACACAAACTGCACGATAGATGGACGAGGTAACGGAACCATTATCGGTCATAAAAATATATTTGTGTGTGATCAGTTAACAGTATATTAAGTATTACATGTTGGGACTATTTTCTGACAGCGAAAAACCGATTTTCTTTTTCGTCATGTGATAAAAAAGAATCTGAAATTCGTTGTCATTTCATAAAGTGTTATTAAACTTGTCCATAGGCTCGCTTAATAACAAATTTCTTGAACTCGTTAAATAAAACTTTATATAAAATGAAAACTCATGTCAGATCCTATATATATATTCTATATTCATAATTAAGTAGGCTATCAGTATATTCTCGGGGGAAAAAAGATTGGCGCCTGACCTAATACCATGGTTTAAATTAACCCGTTCCCCAATATGACAAATCTGCGGAAGATGCATTTGGAAAATCACTTAAAATGGGAGCAATTATATCGGATAGATATTATTGAGGCAACAGTATGGAAACTATGTATAAATGACAGCTAACTTAGTGAACATTTCTGAAAACATTGCGGCAAAAGTTGAAATTGCTCATCATCATACAATTTCTCCTTTTGCCATAATGGTTTAAAAAACCTATTAGTGAGAAATGATTAGATTTCTATCGAATACATGTACTTGTATTACCAGACAATCTGTACCTTCTCCAAACCTTCGTATAAAGATGTTAATGATAACGCCAAAGATATATATGTAATTGGAAATGTTTTATGTAGAATTCACGGGAATTGAAAGATAGAGTTCAGACAGTGCAAAAAATACTGACAATGAGAAACTGCTCCTATAAACACCTTTTTTCCCCAAAAAGTTTCTCCTGCAGTAGTAGGGGACATAACTTTTATATAAAATAAATGATGAGTAACACTAGTTGTTTCCCTTGTCGTATAGGTAGTTACGTATAGATAAAATAAAATTATTACAGTCAATCTGCAGCAGCCGAATTTGAAAACATCTAGGCAAACTCATGGAAAAGCTTTATCATTTGAAAATAGTTTAAAACATTGTGGCATAAAGAGAAATTGCCCATTATGACAAATACCTTCTTTTACCACAATTTCTTCAATTGTTGATGGGCTCTAGTATTCTGATGTATTGAAGGAATACGACTCAGGTAACACAATAGGCTGATCTTTTATAAGAACAAGAGCACCGCGTACGGCACAGACGCTCGACTGATAGAAAACAGAAAAAAGCTGAGCTGAACAAAAAACCTTAACCGGACGACCACGCCGCCGCCGACGACGACGCCAGGGCCATGACAATAGCTCTCGTTTGTTCAAAAGTCGAGCTAATAAAGTAAATATTGGAGAAGACTTACCTTTCTTTTACTTGCATCTTGTACGACCAGTAGGCCCTCGTTGTTGTACCCGTTAAGGTCACGGTTATAGATGTCCCCGCCACTGTTCTTCCTCGCCCTGTAGGCCGTTAGTTTAGATCGAATCACGTTAAAGAGGTAGCCCCGGTCATTCTGCCACACGTGAACCAGGGCTTTGTCATGCTGAGGTATATCGTCTGTAAAAATCCAAGAGGAACGTTAGCCCTTTCTCACTTGTAAAGGCATTTAAATGCATCTGCTGCAGGCGACTTTTGTAAACATTGTGGCAAAAGGTGAACTTGCACATAATTAGATATCTTTCCCTTTGTCATAATGCTATTAACTCATTTTAAGCAGTATTAATACATTGATTTTAAGAAGATTTGCCATATTTATGTCTAGAGATTTGCAATGTCGTCTGGTACAAATTTTTTCGATTGTGGGTAGGCCTACATCCATTGGTAAAGTTCTAGCATCTTGGAAGACGTTTTTAGCGAATGATGCAAAGGTTACCTTGCTTACACCCCTTGATTTTTAAATATTACTACGTTTTAGTGAAAAAGTAATTATTTAATAGAATAGCTCAATGACATTTGCATACTATGAGCCGTGCCAAGAGAAAACCAACATAAAGGATTCAGTGTAAAGTATCGATCCGGATCAGCCTAAGCATACCGCGCAGGCTAATCCGAACAGACACTTTTCGCCTACTGTTGATTTTCTGTTTCAGGAATCATTACTCTATACCTCTATCACCCTGAGACGGAATGCCTCGGCCCGGAATAGCATCCTCAGTCAGATTGCGCATGCTGATCTGGGTCGAAAACATTACGCGGAGTCAATACTGTTGGTTTTCTCGTGGAACGGCTCGTATGAGCAGCGTTTAGCGATCTGATGTTTTGTTTCAACTGACTCATTTATTAAAGCACCATATATGTACCTGCTGATTAGTACAGAGAACCTTGCATTGTAGTTCAATAGGTGTTCAATAGACTACTATGTCCCAACCCGTGCCGGGTAATTTATTTATGCAATACATAGTATATACCCATATGTGTACCTTCTGACTTGTTTGTTTTGTTGGAAATTTACGCCGTTTTCAACATTAGTTCAGTTATATCACGGCGGCAGTTCACTTATTCATGATCCCTGGGTAAACAAACCAGTACTAGGCTAGGAAATGTGCCTTGCCCAAGAAACCTCCACCATGACCACGGCGCAGCGACTGGGGTGCCTTCTGATGAATGCAGTGTGCTTAGAATTGTAGTTCAATGCGTGTTACTACCATTCCCCGTTCCGGATGTACGCAATAAGATCCGAATTTGCCAGATGCCTCTGATATATTCTAACTACAGAAAAGAACAATTTAAACTAGAAATATCACTGAAGGTGATGAATACCCCCAGCTGGTGCCTGACAATATACATATGTATGAGAAATTCATTTAAAAATAATTCCAGTGCAACACGCCGACAATATGCACAACTAGGCTTGATATCAATCATTCTTGTGAAGTTATATTGAATTCTGTCCAAGGGTTGCTGAGAAATAGTGTTCACAAGAAATGTCCACAGACGAACGGACCGACAAACCGACAAACCGACAAACCGACAAACCGACCGACAAGCGTGACTCCTATATAGCCCCCATATACTATGTATCTGGGGGTATAATAACGACTTTTCTGGAAGTCGATTCTTATAAAAAAATTGTACGTGTATTGATAACATACCTTGTGATCCAAACATGGAGGTCCCACTTTGCGAGCTTAAGCTGCCATGCCGCCCATTATCATCTGTTGTCGATGAATCACTTCCGGTTCCAGAAGGAGCAGGATCACGTGACACAGATGGTGGACATGAGGAATGTCTTGGTGGCTTTGGAGGCGCCTGTTTCTTTTTCTTCTGCCTTGACCTTGAACTATCACCGGCATCTGTTGAATTATTACTGGATTGCTGTATCGGCATGTTTAAGATGGAACCATTCTGACTAGACAGGGAAGAAGAGCCTATGCTTTCATTTTCACCGTCGCGGAAGGGGCACAACTCTTCCGCGTTTACGAGAACACTGTTGGATTCCATCTGTAACACCGTTAACCATTGTTGTAGTTCTCTATAGTCACTTGAACAGAGGTAAATGCTTTTCTTGCCTTCCTGAGAAAGTTTAAACACGTATAAATGCTTATCACGCTTGTCCTTTCGAGTCATATACACAATGGCACAGTTCGCCAGATTCACCGTCAACTGTGCGCTTTCGTTAGGAGTCTGCGTTTTAAACCCGTAGAAACAGCCCCTGCAAACGACACACCAAAGTTTGTGCCATTTCAGATGGTATTTGTGATAAAGGAAACCGTGAATACTGACATCCTTTAGATCACCCAGTGTTGCCTTAGTTTTGGGTGCACGTTTAGGGAAAACTTTATCTTTAATATCGGAAGCTCGCCGCACAAGTCCAACATTTCCGGTCTTCGGATCGCTTAATTCTAAGGATCTTGACAAACGTTTCGATTTCTTTAACTTTGATGACGTTGCACTTATATCGACACTTTGTGACGTCATTTCCTGTTCGATGGATGAGGTGCTCACGACACTCCCAGTATCTGAATCTTCTGACAAAGAATGTTTCACCTTCCGCTTCTTTTTGAATTTCAAGAGACTTTCGAAACTTCCAAACGAACGAAGCTTCTTTTCCGGAACCGCTTTGACTGATTCCTCCGGTACTTTTGGAACAAAATGATGGGCCTTAACGGGCTGCTTTTTGGATGTTTCCTGATCCGACTCCCTGCGTAAATGCTTCTTTATATCTTGTATAGAATGTCGTCGCGAGTCGTGTCGTACTAGACCACGTGGACTTGGTTGGTTCCCGTTTTGTTTATAAAACGACGGTGAATTGCAGCGTTCACTCGGTCCACTCAGCGAGGGTACCGGTGACTCACTCCGCGGACTAGAAAGAGGGGAAGAGCTCGATAACTTCTGAGCACGACTCATTGAGTCTTTTGTTGGCGTGTATCCGGTGTGTGTAGACTTAGTCGAATCATTAGTCCCTACATCATCCGCAGATGATAAAGACCCACACCGGCTTGATGACGCCAACTCGTTTGTAGATTCTGGGTCCAACGTGGATGCTCGTTTAAGGACCTTGAACCATGTGTCCAAATCGGTCGCGGATTCGAGCCCGAATAAATGCTTTTTTCTGGTACTAGCGTTATCAATGACAATTTGATATTTGGCAATACCCGTTATAGTCTTTGATTGTTTTCTGCTGTGTAAGCCATTCATTGCCGTTTTGTACACTAGAGGGCGTATGTTACATCCGGGTAAGAGAATAATTTCTTCCGGTTTATCGTTTTCCTGACTTTCAAAAATGCAAAATAACATATCAACAACAACGCCCCACATCTTTCTCTGTTCTGACTGGTGAATTATCCAACCCACGTGATCAGGAATGGCGAGATCTGACATAGATATGCTACTCGTTAAAGACATGGACTTCCGGTTGATGACTTCCTGTGCTGATATCTGCGGATCATCCAGCATCACCGCCATCTTCTCTCCGTCACGGAGAACCATGAAGTACCTGAAACATCATTTTAAACAATTTAGTCGGAAATAAATATTAGATTCAAAAAGTTAGACTAGGTTTACAAGAAATTGGGTTTGCGTCTTGAAAACAGTTTTTAGAGTTTATTACATACCTATCCAAATTTTGCATTGACATTTAAGTGACATAAAATCAATATCAATTTTTAAAAAAATGATAACTAACACTGTGACGATAACACTTTTAGTTTTTTTTATATCATCACTAGTGATGATATAATTTTTGCCGGAACTACTTTTTTTAGATTTGGAACATCTTTGGAATTTAAAGTGGGTTTAATACTAGGAATTTTAAAAAACTGAGACCGAATACTAGGAAAATGACGTCACGTCAGCGGTTTTGACGTCATAACGCTAGTCATTTGGCGCCAAATAGAAGCAGCAGTATTTGGTTACGTAACATTCATACGCCTAAGGCCAAGTCATTTTTTTTTTATACGTTTCTTTAAAATAAAGGGGAGATTTATTCCAGATATATAATAAATAGAATAACTAACTGCATGTTTTTGATATCGAAGTTATGTCACTCGGGAACAAAGGGGTAACCCTTTTTTCCCTTGTGACATAAATTCGATATCAAAAACATGCAGTTAGTTATTCTCTATGTATTTACGATCGAACTTTTGACAGTTGATTTATCCTTAGAGGTTACACCAACAAAATCCTTCTTTGTTTCCATGTAAATCGACCCTTTTCAGCTCTCAATTGTCACACTTTCTAAGCGTTTCTCATGTAGAACACCATATATCATTGAAAAAGAGTTACCTCCTAGCTTTTAAACAATCCAAAGAAAACGTAGGATCATGCATTATGCAAGAAATAACTCACCAGGCGAAAATGGTTTCGGTCATTTTGGACCAAATAGGGCCCGGACAAAACCGGTGTTTAGCATTCTCTACTTTCACTTTCAAACCAGCAAACCAGCAAGTCAGTGGATGTATTTAGCGTAATTTGACCTAGAGATATATTCGTGCGTATAACAAACGAATGCGTTCATATGTTCGGTATCTTTGAAGTTTTCTTTTGTCTTTTTTTTTTTAGGAAATATCATTCTAATCTGTTTTGGCGAATAAGTTCTACGACAGATGGAATCCCTATATGAAATAATTTAATGGCAAATAAGAAAATATTATATAAACTACATGTACGATAAATAATTTGTTCGAATGTTCTGTTTCTTATGGGGGGAGGGGTTTAGTAGGGTCGGGGTTAAAGAGAGTTTTTTTAAGATGAAATTAAATTCGAATCAAGAGGGGATTCCATTGTACATACTTGTTAAGCTGTTCTCGATAATTGTTTACTGTTACGTCATCATAGCCCGCTTCTTCTTCTTCTTCTTCCGAATCGCTAGTCTGCAAAATATTAAATAATACACGTATACGTACAATTTTAACATTGTCATACAGACGCATCTTCGTGGATTTATAGTAAGGGGATTTTGATAGCAATGAGGCAAAAGGAGAACATGCTCATGATGATGTTTTAAGCACTTCTCAATAATTTCACCTTCAATAAAGAAATGTTTGTTGGTTTCTTAGATGTTTTTGTGGCGATTGGCTTGACAATCGCAACAATTATTTACAGAAACAACAACAACAAAAGAAATTACATAGTCAGTTTTGAACAACCCGTTGACTTTTTATTCCTTACTGCAAACCAATTAACCTACATCCGTTAAACCACCAAATATATAGTTCCATCAGCGATGCAGAGACACGATTAATAATAATCATGTCAGTGCTACTTTGGTACCGAATTGATACTAAGATTTGATATTTATTGAGATAATATCTACATAGAGTTAAATTATGTAAATATTGTCTTTTTTCATGTTTGGGCAGATAATAAATATCATTGCGCGTTCTATCTGCCTTGCAAAGACTTCTGGTAATTCCAAAAGGTTCTATAAATAGCTCGCGAGACTGGTAATCGATTGTTCATAAATATCAACATTATAAACGCTTTATTTCGTAGTTGTTGCAATATACGAAAGCGTCTAGATGATAAGACTGGTTTACAAAGGTTTAAATGACACGATGTCAGTGTGTATACAAGTTATACACGTTCGAGTGCATCCCTCTCTGTACGTTCTAGAGTCAATTAGCAATCAATGCTGAAAGTGTTGCCTAATTTAGTTGGAGATCGAGCATTATCGTATATGCCTATATTTGTATCAACAGTTCGGCAAATAGAGAAATTGTGCATTATGAGCTGTTTTTGTGTTTAAAACTCAAATTAACTTTTCTAGGGAGAAAACCCTCAATGTGAAGGAACTAAATTGAAAAGACCTGTTCAATATCGGACATCATTGAAACAAACACCAAACTAATGGATGCTGTTTTCTCTCCATTCTATGATAATTTAGTCATTTCTAAAGTGTTCAAAATAGTTTATCTTAATATGGCCTAGCGACCTGGTGATGAACACATCATGACCAATTTTAGAACGTAACTTAAAAATCACCAAGACAACATTCTGGCAAACTAACATTATTCTACTATCAAAAGATGCAGCTTTTTTCAAATTGACCCGCACCAGAGTGCACTATTATTGAAAATCGCAAGGCCTAACCCGAGATACTGCTTGTTACTTTGCAGGATTTTCTAAACGATCGCCACTACAGTGCCATTGGCGCTTTGATTTTCAATGTCGTCTTGCTGCAAATTATTGTATGTGACAAAGGGTTAACCCAAAATCATCAGATAGGACTTGAATCAAGTTCAATTCGTTTAGCATAAGGTAATTTACAAATAGAAAAACAAACTTGCAAAGAAAGGATACCCTTTTTTTCCATTCAAAAATTGTATATGCTTTTCGGCTTTAATTATGTCAATGAATTATGATTCAATATAAAACATGGCAGTTGGCTATACAATCGAACTCTTTATTTTCTTAAAGGATTAACGCTTTAGCCTATACTGTTTACCAATGTAGGGCTTTATTCATGAGTCATTGTGTGAATTAAGATATCATTATGGAAATAGAAGTAATCAAAACCCAGTTACGAACTCAGTTTGTTTCTCGTTTTTTCGGTTTTGTAGCATTTTTCTAAGATTGAGATTCTTTTTTTCTGATAATTTTTTATGCGGTTTGATCGAAAATGATAAAATCTGAACATACGCGATGTTTAGATTACTAGAGCTGTCAAGTAAATTCTATGCAATGGATAAAAAGGTCTTACATAATTTAATAATGTTATTGTCGTTTTCGACGTCAAAACATATGTTTTTGTGACAATAACTGCGTGGTCAAAGAAATCGCTACTACTGCCTTGTTTAAATTGGTACTCAAACACCAATAACACCTAATTATAGAGAATAAAGTTACCTTTGTCATGATATAAATTTAATGTATCTGTCATGACGATTCAGATAAAAAATACCCGAATTTTAAAGAAAATTTCGCTGGACTATTTTCAAAGTAATAAGATAGTTTTTAATTTACTAAAAATTTATCCGAGAGATTTCGTCTCAGGGGGATAGAGGTATAGAGTAATCATTCCTGAAACAGAATTTCCACAGGAGGCGAAAAGTGTCTGTCCGGGTTAGCCTACGCAGCAAGCTAAGGCTGATCGGGGTCGATACTTTACGCAGAGTCCACAATATTAGTTTTCTCGTGAAACGGTTCATAGATATATAATCATATTCCATGACACCGCGAGATTTCACATACAAGTATAAAGTACATGTAAACATGACCT
This sequence comes from Serripes groenlandicus, assembly GCA_031761405.1. Lineage (NCBI taxonomy): Eukaryota > Metazoa > Mollusca > Bivalvia > Cardiida > Cardiidae > Serripes > Serripes groenlandicus. The sequence goes on from JASEVX010000011.1 coordinate 17,492,863, forward strand.
TTAGTGTCCTATTCTTAATTTATGAATAACCTCCTCCTGTACTTGGTTCTTGTTGTTGTTGTTTGTTGGCGATGTTTACCCCCGCACTCGGCAATATTGCCATTTGGCGAGCAGAGTGTACCTGATTGTATTTGGTGAAATGTTTTAATGTAACGTTGTTGTGTCTGATAAACAATATTTGGTCACTATTCACTTAAACGAATTAGTCGCGTTATACAAAAACGAGTCTATTGGTATATACAAACTGTGAGGACCAATGTCAGCCTTTCTATATGTATGGTATCACCCGAGTTTGCACATTGCCTTGTACTACATTTAACCTTTCCTACATACAACAAATCTGCAGCAAACTATATTGAAAACACTTTAAATACAAAATGAACATCTCCATAAATTAAAGTTTTTTTTATTAAATAAGGTTTTAAACATTGTGGCAAAACGAAAAATTGCTCATTTCGAGCAATTTTTCCTTTTGACACAATAATTTCAAAAGTCGTCTAATGTAGAGGCGTCATAAAGCGTCTGCATGTGAGAAAGGGATGAAATAGTCATGGATGTAACTTTTGCACGAGTTAAACTCCAGAATGTTTCTGCAGGTGACGACATGAAGAACCATCGCCCCCAGATGTTGTTCACATATATAAGTTACCATTTCTAATGTCTTTTATGGAGATTTTTCAGGTTTTTGTCACTATCTTTTTAAAGTCGTCTGCTCAAGATGTGTTGTATGTGGTAAAGGGTTAATACATGGTGTCCTAAATAACGTCCTGAATAATTTTACAACTTCTAACACGCAGACGCATTTTAAAGCGACTGAACTCCAGATACCCAACTGTCGAAAAAATATAAAATTTCCAATTTTAAGTAAATAAGTGTTATTTTTGTATTTGGGGCATTAAATATGATAACTGACATATTACATACCCCTATAATCGGTGAGATTTTCTTGTTTTCGATACTTTTTCCATCACAAATTCTACCCTGTCAGTAACGGGGTAAGTATTTTTAAATAGGAAACCCCTTCATCGGGACAATTGTAAACGACTCAAGTTCACTTTATTGATAAAAAACGATACATTTTCTACCCTGGTTTTACTTGGATAACATAAAGAATAACATTTAGGGCGAATTCGATTTTTTTTTTTTTTTTTTCGTGCCATCTGGATTTCAGTCGCTTTAACGCATCTACAGCAGATATAATTTAAGAAAGATTACGGTAAATGGAAAAATATATCATAATGAGCAATGTCTCATTTTGTCACACTAGTTTTCAACTCTATTCAATAATCCGACTTTTATTTATTTACTCATTGTAAAGATGATTTTTATTTTAGAAATAAAAATTGCTGTGGGGAAAAGATTAATCATTTTTAGTCATCACGCCAATATGTTCAAAAGTTAAAGAATGAAGAGGCGTCAAGTGTCGCCTTTAACTCCTTTCCCGAATACAACAAATCTGTAGTAGACGACTTCGAAAATGTCTTGGCGTAAAATATGAAAATAATATGTAAAAGATATATCAATTGTTTAAAAGAGTTGTAAGCACTGTGGCACTTGAAGAAGTTTCTCATTATGAGCAATTTCTCCTTTTCGCCACAATGTTTGCAAATGGTTTATACTGCAGAGGCGTCAGAGAGCGTCTTTTATGGGCAAGGGTTTACGAGAAACGGTAACAAATGGAATGTCCAGTGCCATAGTAAAACAGGTGATCTCTTACATAGTAAAACAGATGATCTGCTATATAGTAAAATCGACGAACCATAAAATAGCCTATAGACCAGGTGTGTCATATAACACTTTATATTAACTCGATATCTCTGTACGGGGTATTGCCGACAATATTTGAAACGTTTCGATATATACCATTGCTCAAAGTCGACAAATGGCAATATTGCCGAGTGCTAGGGTAAACATCGCCAATAAACAACAACAACCAATATATATATATATTGAAGAATATTAGAAGGGGGAACTTTATCAAAATTGTAACTGAATTCTATATACAGTCGAACTTGTGTTAGCAGTCACCTGTTATGCAGCAAACTAGTGTTAAGCAGCCACTTGCAGATTAAACAAAACAACATTTTCTTCTTTATTTGACTTGTATTTAACAGCCACCTGTGTACAGCAGCCACATTTTGATACTCCCTTGGGTGGCTGCTTAAGACAAGTTTGACTGTATACATGTATTTAATTTAAACGTTGATTCCGCCATCTAATGAAGTACAGTGTTTATTCATTCTAAAATTATGTTACATGTATATTGTATGTTGTTTAATATGCATGTTTGTACATGTATATCGTAATTATTTTGACAATGAACCACATGTGTTCATGTCTTGTTAATAAAGCTTCTCTTCTGTTCTGTGCTATATTATACATTTTAAGCCAAAATTAAATCATCTATAACCGGGAATGCTTCTGTCACTTTCTATACATATTGAACTTGGCTCTGTATCAAAATTACGATTCTGTGAAAGACTTTGGATAAGAAGCACAGCTGTCGCATGATCCAAACGTTCCGGATGCGATCATCCGAGAGCGGGGTCAAAAGTTAGGACATACTTCACACACACTCGGGGCGAGGTACTAGGACGAGTATCCATGCAGCAGATGTCGACAGGGATTGATAAAAGTTTTAATAATAAACAACAAACAGATTAAATTTGATGAAGATAAAATGTACGCCATAAAAGTGCACGTGTAAACATCTTTGCTCAAAGTTCATGATCAGGTCGATATTGCCAAGTTATACTAAATTATTAACAATGTTTCAAATCTCGATTTGATTGTTTTGTGTTTTACGCCGCTTTTAAAACGTTTTCAGTTATATTACGGCGTTTCCTGGGACAGTTACCAGTACTACTGACCCATTTATTGGTTCTCTCTTCTAGAGACCCTTAAAGTCGGTCTTCGTTTCTGTCCGTTTGTTTGTAAAATGTTTGTTTGCTTGTGGCAAGCGTAGCGCCAAAACTATTCAACGGATTTCGACCAAACTTGGTAGGGATGAAGGGTCTAGGCTCTAGTTGTTCCTTGTGTAGTATGGTCGCCATAAAAACCACCGTTGCTATGGAAACGGGCGAAAACTATCTCCTCCCACAGTTTTTCGAATTTAGAAACCACTCGGTGTGCGTTGTGTAACCCATCAGTTGCTACATCGAATGGTCGTCCCAATTTTCGATCCGTCTCTTCGTTTTCTTAATATTTGAGTTGCCGTAAGGGGTACCATTTCCGCGGAAAACACAAACACGTCAAAACTAAATATAGCGACACAAAAAGAAATGGTTTCTTATTACATGATCGCTGATTGGCTAAAAATCCGGACACGACTAAATATCGACCAACCAGAGAGCACTTCACGTAGCCATTATAACTTCCGTTTCCTGTACTTTTACACGAGGAGAATAAATATTCAAATGAATTTGACGCTGTTCTCGCGACAACTCGATAGTTTGTTTCATTATTCGTGCGGTGTCGTGCGAGTAGAGACAAGAGAGAACCATCGTCGCAGTATGCTTGTCCAGACATCAGACAGTCAGTCGTAATGCTAACCCCGCAACCCTGAGCGCGAATGAGTGCGGCCATTACTATATATTTTTTGTTTTTAAAGCATTTGGTATGACTCGACCGGGGATCGAACCGGGACCTCCCGCACCCTACTACTACACAACCGAGGCCGTCTTCAAATATCGGTGTTAATTGTTGAATGGAAGATTGAAGATTTTTATTCGCAAGCATTGCTTTAAAGTACTTAAAGCTCGCAGGGGATAACAAATATGTATTGTAAAAATACTTTGAATGTTAGAAACATACTCGATAGCCTGTCCGTAGGAAAACGTACACGTTTCTTGAATAATGTAGATCCATATCAGTCTGTGTATCTTCATAGTCTGATCAAGATCTACATTGTTTACTTATCCCTTACAGATTTGTTTTAGAAAAGCATGTCAACTTGTGTTGACTATGATTATACAGCAGATGGAAAAGATGATATGAACATATAGTTTTCAGAAATCCCATCTTGTACCTATACCCATGGAAGGGTTATCATGAAGTCAGTGATTGTACTCGGTATATAGTATCAACATTTCTATCTCCATTCTAATGAACTAATTTACCGATAAACGACAAAGTTTACCGTTAACTCTTTCAGCGCCAAAGGCAATATTGAGCGTTTTGCAAACAATACAGATTCAGGTGAGTCAGCTCGTAACGAGCTGTCTCACCTGAAATCTGCATTGTTCGGCTGTGAGTTATAAAAAAATATTCCAAAAATCCTATAACATATAGAGTCGTCCGAGTTTTGAACATGGAAGAGTCTACTTTAAACAATTCGGCGCTGAAAGGGTTAAATTGATATACGGCCTAATCCGTATTAAAGAACGATAATCCGTGTGGATTAATTATGTAATATAAACAATTAAACAGTCAACTAATCCCCTGCGTTTCCTTTTCTCCGTCGTAAATGCCATGAAGTCTTGCCAACAATTGTGTATTACGATGAGGCATGAAGGGTATTTACCCCGATCCTTATTTTCTCAGTTTAATAACAATTTCATTTTAACCAAATCCTTTTTTTTTTTTAGTTTTATAACACCTTCATTTCAACACATTTCCAGTTATATCAAGGTGTTTCCTTGGTAAGTTACCAGTACTACTTGTCCATTTAAGCTAACACAAGCCTGTTAGTCGCTATGCTAAACCCGCAACCCTACGCGCCAAGGAGGGCAGCCATTACTACCATTTGCACCAAGGAGGGCAGCCATTACTACCATTTGCACCAAGGAGGGCAGCCATTACTACCATTTGCACCAAGGAGGGCAGCCATTACTACCATTTGCACCAAGGAGGGCAGCCATTACTACCATGTGCACCAAGGAGGGCAGCCATTACTACCATTTGCACCAAGGAGGGCAGCCATTACTACCATTTGCACCAAGGAGGGCAGCCATTACTACCATTTTTAAAATTGTGGTAGTCTTTGGTTTGACCCGACCGGGAATCGAATCCGGCCAGCGATCGAACCACCGACATCCAGCACCCGATGCGGACGATCTTCTACTACACCATCGAGGCCGACTTGGTTTCCATAGATTGATTGATTCAGTGAATTATTGATTTGTTCAATACTTTGTTGATTACTTGATTGATTGATTGATTGATCGATTGGTTGATTGATTAATTGATTGGTGTTATACGCCGCTTTCAACAATTGTTCAGTTATATCACTGCGTTTCCTGGATAAGTTACTGGTTTCCAAAGACGGACTGGATAACACGAACACCCAGGAAGGTGCCGTATCTATGTTCGAGAGCTGTGGACCAAATGCTATATACCCAATTCCACTGTCGATTCATTTTCTCAACACATAGACCGTTTTAAAGATGGTTCGTGACGAATCATACAGGTATTCCGAAATTGAAAGTTATTGACAAAATAAAGTATTTGTTGCGTTTCACATATATAATAAATACATCGATAACATTTAAACCATCATACGTTTAACACGTTTGTATCTATTCCCTTTTGAGAAATGCCGTACTATTCATAATGGAAATAGTATGTAATTGTTCAAGATGTTTAACATCGCTTTCAACAATTGTTTCAGTCATTATGGTGTTTCCTGGTTGAGTCACCAGTACTACTGGTCCATTTATCCTGACACCAGCCAGTCAGTCGTTATGCTAACCACGCAAACCCTGAGTGCCAAAGAGGGCAGACATTACTACCTTTTGTTTTAAGTAGTTTGTATGACCCCCAAAGTTAATATGAAAGCAACATAGAAACATGCTGAACGGTGGACACATCGCGTGTATGATCGTTACCCAAAACAATCTTTCACCATACTATAACACTTTCCAACACGCAGACGCATTGACATCAGATAAAACGTTCAAAAACATTGTGGGAAAAGGATAAATTCCTCATTATGAGCAATTTCTAATGTGTTCATACTGTTATCGTGTCTATTCAATTCCCGACAGAACTCTAGATAAGGGTCATTTTGCATGTTCTAAAATCCTTATTTGACCCTCTAACCCTATGTTGTGGGTACTCAAAAGAATCGTCTCGGTGAGACGATTCTTTTGAGTACCCACAACATAGGGTTTGTTTTAATCATAAGAGAGAAATTGTTGGGAAAAAGGAATGTGTATAGTATAAATAAAGAAGGACACAGACTTTAGTGTTTGTATTTACAAAGAAAAAGAAAAGTACTCACTACATTAGGGTTTGCTTTAACAGTGTGTGTATACCACGTGACTTTTGACGTCATATTTGCATCGTCAGACAGCAATAATTGATCTTGATTAGAAGTAAAAAACAATGGTAACTTTTTTATTTCTTCACCCTTTTTAATGAAACATGGTGCAGTCTACGCCGCTTACAATGTCCTATCTCCGGGTTTTACAGGAGATTGATTGGTGGTCTAGTTTTTTCAAACACTTCGACGAACCTGTTTTCAAAATCCAGTTTTGATAATGCTCCGGTTGTCGGCGATCTTAACACATTTTGAGAAAAGGTTCGTCGAAGTGTTTGAAGAAACTAAACCACTAATCAATCTCCGCTAAAAACCGGAGATAGGGCTCTGTAAGTGGCTTAGACTGCGCCATGTTTCATTAAAAAGGATGAAGAAATAAAAAAGTTACCTTTGTTTTTAATTCTAAACCGAAGTAAAATATTGCAGATCGCCGTAGCATTTGTGACGTAAAAGTCACGTGGTATACACACACTGTTTAATAAGAAGAGAGAAATTGTGGGGGGAAAGGTATTTGTGTAGTATAAACAAAGAATGACACAGTTTGTAGTGTTTGTATTTACAAAGAAAAAGAAAAGTACTCACTCACGTGAATGCGTGATTAATTCCTGCCAACATAAATTAAACTCCGATATTGTTCACCGAACGCCACCATACCGTGAAATTAAATCTCCAGCAATGTTGAATCTACACACATAAACTTTGTATTAAAACGGTCACCACATAATTATTGTCATAATTTCCTATTAATATTCCGTTTTATTTCTCCCAAACAATGAGAGAGATGTGAAAATCAACACATACGTTTATTCGCTATTAATTTTGACCTGGTATCGCGAAATTATTCCTCATAAATTTACCCTTTACATTTGTGTACACCTGTAAACGGATTTTAAATCCTCATTCGTATTATACAAGTTAACACAAATATTATTAGTAAAGTAGTTATAGAACTTATTGAGAATATGATTCTTTACCAGCAAAGGTTTCGCACACAAAATTTAATCATGAATCTTAGCTTTTTAACAAATAGAATAATCGCTTTCTTCACAAAAAGAATGTGTAATAATGGTTGCACTACCTAATAATGATGAGTGGGTATTAGTATAGTCCATTCACATGCTGTACAAAGAGGTATTGACTGAAATAAGACTTGTACACAAAACTTGGTCTTGATTCTTACGGTTTATCCTATATCAAACGGTAAAACACCCATAAGGAGGAGTGAACTGGTCCTTTTCCCCAAAATATCTCTCTTATTACCCAACCAAACCCTATGTTGTGGGTACTCAAACGAATCGCCTCACTGAGACGATTCTTTTGAGTACCCACAGCATAGGGTTTGGGTGACAAATAAGAATTTCATAATATGAAAAATGACCCTTATCTGGAGCTGCGGGGGCCTCTTATTTTTTTCGAATGCTGTTTTACGTCATTTTCAACAGTATTTTAGTCATGAATATATCGGCGTTTCCCGGGTAATTGACCAGTAATTGACCAGTAATTGACAAGTAATTGACCAGTGATTGACCAGTTATAACGGTAGTATTTTATCCGGACACCGATATGTCAGTCGTATTGCCACCCCCTCAACCCTGAGCATGAGGGAGGAAAGCAGGAAAGTCACTTCTACTATGTTTAACCCTTTCCTTCATATAGACGCTTTCTGACGCCTCGGCAGCAGACGGCTTTTTAGAAAAAACATAGTGACAAAAGAAGAAATTGCTCAAAACGAGCAATTTCTCCATTTTTCCACAATGTTTTCCACTTTTATTCATAGGTTATACATTCAATTATAGAGATTTTCTACATTTTGACAAAATATGTTCAAAGTCGTGTGCTGCGGAATTGTCGTATGGGGGAAAGGGTTAATTAAAACACATCGGTGGTGTAGTGGTAGAGCGTCCGCCTCGGTGGTGTAGTGGTAGAGCGTCCGCCTCGGTGGTGAAGTGGTAGAGCGTCCGCATCGGTGGTGTAGTGGTAGAGCGTCCGCCTCGGTGGTGTAGTGGTAGAGCGTCCGCCTCGGTGGTGTAGTGGTAGAGCGTCCGCCTCGGTGGTGTAGTGGTAGAGCGTCCGTCTCGGTGGTGTAGTGGTAGAGCGTCCGCATCGGTGGTGTAGTGGTAGAGCGTCCGCATCGGTGGTGTAGTGGTAGAGCGTCCGCCTCGGTGGTGTAGTGGTAGAGCGTCCGCCTCGGTGGTGTAGTGGTAGAGCGTCCGCCTCGGTGGTGAAGTGGTAGAGCGTCCGCCTCGGTGGTGTAGTGGTAGAGCGTCCGCATCGGTGGTGTAGTGGTAGAGCGTCCGCCTCGGTGGTGTAGTGGTAGAGCGTCCGTCTCGGTGGTGTAGTGGTAGAGCGTCCGTCTCGGTGATGTAGTGGTAGAGCGTCCGCCTCGGTGGTGTAGTGGTAGAGCGTCCGCCTCGGTGGTGTAGTGGTAGAGCGTCCGTCTCGGTGGTGTAGTGGTAGAGCGTCCGCATCGGGTGCGGGAGGTCGCGGATTTGATCCCCAGCCGGGTCATACCAAAACCTTTAAAATGGTAGCAATGGCATCCCTCCTTGGGGGTCGGTCATCAGGGTTGCAGGGTTAGCATAACGACTGACTGGCTGGTGTTAGGATACATTGACCCGTGAAACTGGTAACTAAACCAGGATACGACGTGATGTAATTGAAAAATTATTGAAATAGGCGTAAAACATTAAACAGTCTATAAATATACCATTTAAAAAAGTATCTGGTGTGCCCATACAGATGGTCTATTGAATTTCCGGTTCCATTGCGACAGCTCTTACCGCAATACCAGCGAGCCGGTCGTAAGCAACCTTAAAATGACTGTACTGGTTGTAACGTGGCTCGTTAAGGAAACAGGCGAAACTAAGTATGAATCGCGTCCGGCGTAAAAAAGGTCTTGAAGCACCTACGAACAGTTAACCCTCAGACAAGTCTGCACATACTTGATAGTCTTGACAGAGTTTTCCCAGTTTACCTACATACACTTGTCGGCAAAGATATTTGTTAAATCCATTGAATGTTGGTGTAAAGCAGTATTACAGTTATATCACAACGACATCAAACTTATTCATGACCTCGAGGGGACCAGTCAGTACTAAACTAGGACTGGTGCTTTTAACTGACGACACTTCACAATGACCGACACGGAAAGTGATCGAACCCGAGACCTAGATGTATCTTCTTACATAGCGCTATACGTGTAGTCTAAGTAGGTAAATTACCGTTAACAATGGTAGTAATATATGCCATCCTTGGCGCTCAGGGTTGCGGGGTTAGCATTACAACTTACTGGCTGGTGTCAGGATAAATAGACCAGTAGTACTGGTAATTCACCCAGGAAACGCCGTGATATAACTAAAAGAATGATGAACACGGCGTTCAATACTAAACAATCAAACAATAAGTTTAACATGGAGATATTTTAACACGAGTGCTCATGGCACTTACTCCAAACTGTAAGTGAATTTAAACGACTGGGTTGCAAACTATGGAAAGCCTTTACTGTCTTATGATGACTTATTTGCTTATATACGGTAGAGATTTCATTATATGCAGTAGATCTTGTATTATATGCAGTAAATATTTCATTATGTGTGGTACTTTTTTCTTTATATGCTGTACTGTATTGGTTATACGTAGTGCAACTATTCTTATATGTGGTAGTACCGTCTTTATATGCATAGCAAACAATACACACATTGATCTTGACCTTCGAGGCTTGGACCTGCATGTCATGTAACAAAAAGTACAGCTTTAAGAACACTAGGCCACCAAAATGCTTTGACTTGAGAAAAAGAAATTGTGACGATAAACAAAAAAAAAATAACATTGATAAATAATTATCAGTACGGAATACGGACATTGCGATAAATGCTGAAGAATGTTATAAATGAGCGGCATCCAGCTATTTGAGATATTGCGACCTTGGCGAACATTAAAAACTCTGTGAGTATGTGAATACGCACAGTCTCAGCACAGCCTTCTCTATCCGCCTAAAAATTAAAGGAGCTTTACGGATGGCGTAATGCAAATTGATTATAACTACATCTTGATGTATGTAATTAGAACTGTTTTGTTTTAAGCATAAGCTATGTGTAACTACAGACGTAAACAGTAAAACAAGCGATATATCCGACTGAGTTACGCATCCATACCACTGTTAGTAATACCAATACAGAAATGTCCCTGCGATTCAACTAAAGTCATAATGAACTGAAGGTTTTTATCAACATATGCTTTTGAAGCGAAAACAGCTAATCCCACCACCTGCCGAGGTATCACGTACAATAACATCACGTCATTTTAAATTCAACAACGTAACAAGTGCCATTGTTAAAATCTTCGTTTCGACTTATGCGTTGTCCCCCATCTAATATATACTTGTTAGACTACCACCACATTGTGGGGTCAATAATTATTTCCTGATCAATTCATTATGAACTAGACGTTTCACTGGTTGTATCGTGATTGGTCGGTTGGTCCTGTTCAAATGCACAGGCTAGTTTACGCATCGCATCCACAAATCAAAAGTATTTTCCGCTTTTTACTAGTCGTGTACCACATCATGATAATTGAGCAGTTTCACGAGAAAACCAACATTGCATAATTCATCGACCCGGATCAGCCAAAGTATGCCACGCAGGCTAACCCGGATAGACACTTTTCACCTCCTGTGGATTTTCTGCTTCAGGAATCATTACTCTATAACTCTATCCCCCTGAGACGAAATGTGTCGGCCCGTATTACCCTGCGCAGGTGATCTAGGTTGATACATAACGCAGAGTCCATTATGTTGGGTTTTCTCGTGGAATGGCTCATATATGTGATAAAAGAGTTTATTATTATCGTATTGTTGACTGTTTCACTGCCGAATTTCACAAAATAAACTCTTTTATTTTGAAAATTGGAACACTCAATTTGTTTTTGTCCACCGGAAATTTTGGTAAAATTGAATGTCTAAGTGGCAAACAATACATGTATCAGGAGAGAGAGCTCGTTACGAGCTGTCTCACCTAAATCTGATCTTTGCAAGAGCCTATAATTGCCTTTGGCATCGAAAGGGTTAAAGGAGATTAGTACATAATGTAATCATGACCGCCTTGGTGTAGGTCATTGAGTGAAGCATTACTCTTTGAATACTATTAGACAAGTAGTTGTATGAACGAACTCGTCCAGCTGTCGCCATTTGGAATCGAACCTTCGACCTCCCGCTTCCGAAACTGAGCGTATGCTAGTCTTGTCGTGAACGGAATTCCTTCCTAAATGAACATTTTTCAATTATTATTTATGTTTTTGATAACAATTGTCATAACCATGTTCATTTTAGACATCGTTGTTTTGTATTTTAATTTCAATGTGTAATTCCCCTAACACGAGACATTGAACGGGGGATGACAATGTAGAAAACTATGGTCTAAAAACCAGAACTCATTATGCACCGTTAAATCGTCTTTTATGGATAAAATCCACCGCTTAAGACGAGTCTGTTGTTATATCATAAATAACAAAGTTTACGCCGTATTTGATATGTCCCCGACAGGCGAATCTATATAATCCCCCTATAAATAAACTAAAACTGTTTTAGTTAGATACATTGTCGAAGTCTAATGAGTTGGATACAACGTACTTAGTAAGGTTTGTGATGACAACACCGATATACCGGAATGATTTGATTGTTTGGATGGTGTTGTAAGGCTGCTTTTTACAATAATTCAGTTATATCACGACGTTTACTGGGTAAGTTAACAGTACTACTGGTCCATTTATCCTGACACCAGCCAGTCAGTCGTGATGTTAACACTACAACGATATACCGGAATGATTTAATTGTTTGGATTGTGCTGTTAGGCCGTTTTCAACAATAATTCAGTTATATCACGAAGTTTACTGGGTAATTTACCAGTACTACGGGTCCATTTATCCTGACACCAGCCAGTCAGTCGTAATGTTAACACTACAACCCTGAACAATGACAATGACAATGACAAATATTTATTGAAAGTAATTAGGCCACCGGCCCATATTACAAAGCATTCTATTTAACAAATAGTATATAGCTGAGGAAAGGAGGAACAACCAGCACTACCATTTATTTTAAAAGTCTATACCGAAAAGAAGAACGTGCCGTGTTACCCACATATTTAATGTTTAATAACTATTCATAATATTATATTATCATTTATTAACACTTCTTATTAGTACTTATATTGATTGATGATGTCTAGTGACTCATAAGCCATTCGTATGGCTGGGTAATACGCCCAATATGTACAATTATTACTATCAAATTTGAATGTTATACTGTTGTATTATTATATTGTATGTATAACTTGTAATACGTGTCACTTAAATAAAATATAAACTACTCAAAACACTACTACTACTATTTCAAGTGAATCCCGGTAGCTCAGTCGGTAGCGACGCGGGCTGTCAATCTAGGGGTTGCGAGTTCGAACCCCAGCTCGGCCAACATTCTTTCCGACGTTTGACAAAAGTCACTGTGACAAGCGTTATTCGTCTATCAACAATGAACTAATAAGTCTATGTGGAAAAGCAGCCAGTTGCTTGGAACGTATGTTGCGTGAAGTACTGGTGTAAGCAAACCAGGAAACATATCAGTGCATTGTAGGTGAACTTTGGCCGCCGTGATATGACTGAAAGATTGTTGAAAACGGCGTCAAACCCCAATCAATCAATCAATCGCAGTCTTTGGGTAGGTGGTGCAATTTTGTCCGATTTCTACGCGCCGTGAACTGACGGACTATAGATATCCAGAGAATCGACAATGACAATGGAAAGTGCCAATCGTTGGAGTTTGATTTATCACCCATATACCCTGGTATAGAATGATATAATGTATATTAACCCCTATGCCGTTATAAAATAGCATTTACGTATGTAATTACGTAAATGCCTTTATATACGAATTTATATCGCATTTGCGAACAATGCAGAGCAAGATCATCCTTCACATTCGCCAAGTATAATCTTGGTCTTCATTGTTCGCTACACATGTACCGAAATGTACTTCTCCATTGAGCGTCTGCCTGGGGATCAGGGTTCGATCCCTCGTCGGGTCATACCAAAGATTTTCAAAAATAGTCGTACATATTTTTCTCTGTGCAGATTTGGGTTACCGACTGAAAAGTATAGAAAGTATCTTTATATGCAAATTTGGCTTAAGAATAGAGTCGAAAACATTGTGGCAAAATGAGAGAATGCTCATTATGAGAAATTTCTCCTTGTGTCATTATGTTTTCAACAGGTGTCTGCTACAGATGCGTCAACAAGCGTCTGTATGTGGGAAAGACTTTTAAAAGCATTATCTATGAATGTCGTAATACACGACGTAAAGCTAAATGAATGATTGATTTTGGTTTAACGCAGTTTTCATAATTAAATCGGGTAAAGCATGGCGCCCAATTTACCTACTATCTACCCATATATTTCTAGGCGTTATCACACCAGTACTCCACACAGCAGTCTTTCCAAGCAACTGGTTGCTTTTTCACTCAAACTGTTAGCTCATTGGTGAAAGACGAATAGCGCTTGTCTCATTGACTTCTGTGCAACTCAGAAAGAATGTTGGCCGAGCTTGAATTCGAACTCACAACCCCTAGATTGACAGCCCGCGTCGCTACCAACTTATCTAAACTTACGGACAAAGAAGCACAAGATCGACCTGCACATTCGTTCAGTCTCATTCTGTTATTCTTATATTAATATATTAATAACTTGTAAAAGATACTCAAAATAACTTGTAAAAGATACTCAATATATCTTTAACACTTTCCCTCATATAGACGCTTTCTGACGCCTCTGCAGCATACGTCTTTTTGAAAACATAGTGACAAAAGAAGAAATTGCTCAAAACGAGCAATTTCTCCTTTTGCCACAATGTTTTCAAATTATCTTCATAGGTTATCCATTCAATTATAGAGATTTACTATGTTTTGAGAAAATATGTTTTAAGTCGTCTGCTGCTGAATTGTTGTATGAGGGAAAGGGTTAAAGACTTTAAAATTACGTCTGCTGTATTTGTGTTAATGTGGGAGAAGATTTACTTGAGCAGATTGCCAGTCCGGTCTGAACCCTCACTGTTGAGACATGTCAATCTTGACCACTTTTAGACATAGGTTATCCATTCAATTATAGAGATTTTCTATTTTTTGACAAAATATGTTCAAAGTCGTCTGCTGCAGAATTGTCGTATGAGGGAAAGGGTTAAACAACTAGTTCAATAGCAATGGCCGCGATGGTACAAGTTCCTGGATTCAGTAAAGGGTTGTCATAAAAATGTCCAAAAATGTGTCAGCCACACAACGAGGTCTGACTATTACAATGTATAATGACTGTGCTCAATATTTGATCATATCTACCTACTTAAATGTGATAGATATACAGTTGAAAAATCAAGGATCAAAGACGATTCGCAAACATCATCCGACGCGGGCGTTTTGATTAATCGAGGTTTAATAATATACCCATTACTATATTTATCTATATATATATATAATATAAAACGAAAATTAAACCGGAACAAGAACAAAATATATATGTAGTAAAAAAGAAAAAAGACACTACATTTGTTTTAATTAACTGATTGATTGATTGTTGGGGTTTAAAGCCGTTTTTAACAATTGTTCAGTCATATCACGGCGGCCAGTTTACCTATTCGTGTGTTCTCCTGACTTTCTAACACAAGTACTCCACACAACATTCTGCCCAAGAAACTGGCTGCTTTTCCACATAGACTGTTAGCCCATTGGTTGAAGACGAATGACGCTTGTGACTTTTGTCAAATATCGGCCGAGCTGGGGTTCAAACTCACAACCCCTGTATACCAATATAGACAGACAACAGCGCACATGTACACAGTGTAATACGGGTATGATAGAAGATCCTTACACATTTTTACTTGTTTGTTCCAAGTATAGAGAACTAAGACATACATCTCTTAAATCATACTATTGTAAATGGCCTTCTATACAAACATTTAATACATTCATCGAATTCAATAACAACAATTAACAGGTTAGCTAGATTTATTTATCTGGCTTTTAATTAAGAAAAGACATTAACTGTAAAAGATACTGTATTATAGATATACATGTAACCTGTGATATAAATTATGTTCATTTGCTCTCCTGGTAAAGAATTCATGTCAATACCACTTTGTATAAGTTTGTATGGCTATTACTATGGTTAATGTGTATTGCCAATAAACATTATGTTATGTTATATTATGTTATGTTATGTTATGTTATGTTATGTTATGTTATGTTATGAATTGACAGATTGCGTCGCTACCGACTGAGCTACCGGGGCTCGGCACATTTAGATTTAGACGTGCCAACCGGTTTCGTTTATTTTACATACAGATACAACAATAAGTAGCCTGCATAACATGTACCATATATCGAGGGCTTGGCGTGAAACGGCTGTAACTTAAATTGGTATTATTTTTACCAAGGTTAATCACCTCGCCATAAAGTCTTTATAAGTGTTAAATCATTTTACTTGGTAAACAATGGAAATTTAGCTGCCATTGCTCGTTCCATGGCACCTACATTTGCATGGTTTACAAAGGGGTCAAAAATGCCCCTAAACCAGGGTTTTCAAAATAGGTTTTTTAGTTACAACCGTTTCACGCCAAGCCCTCGATATCATATATGTTGCAGAAAATTGTACTGCTACCATTCTGCGTAACAAATGTAAGGCATGTTCATCAGTATAAGTATCCTTTTAATTTCATATGTATTATCTTCATATTCTCCTATTCCAGGTAAATGACAAACTATTGACTACGCTAAATGATTCCTTGTAAATATGTTACTATTATACTCACTATAAACATATTTTTATTCTACTGCATATACTGCATATACTCATTTGTTAAGTACGGAGTAGACTTATTTCCATGTACAGTACTTCATGTGCATTCTCCCATTCCCATTTATCTCACTATTTATTCTAATAGAATTATTTTTGTTGTTGTAAATATCGGAATCATTCATGATTTTTGTATTGTTTGGTGACATATAGGCCCATAGGGCCGGTGCTCTTTGTAATTGTAAATGTATTTGTATATAAATCTGTAAATATGCATAAGTCACAATAATAAACGATTTACTTACTTACTCACTTACAGGTCGACGCTAATAATAAACATAAATACGTGCTCGTCTTCAATATTGCCATATATGTCAATCAACTGTATTGTAATCATAAGCATGGTACAACGTTTATACCAATACATCACTTGTTGATTGATTGATTGATTGATAAGGGTTTAACGCCGTTTTCAACAATTTTTCAGTCATATCACGGCGGCCAGTTCACCTTCTCATGCGTTTCCTGGTTTTCCCACACCAGTACACCACACAACATACTTTCCAAGCAACACTGGCTACTTTTCCTCTTTTCCTCATAGACTGTTAAACAGTTCATTGGGGAAAGACGAATGACGCAGGTCACAGTGACTTTTGTTTAAACGTCGGACAGGACAGAATGTTGTCCGAGCTGGGATTCGAACTCACAACTCCTGGAGTGACAGCCCGCGTCGCTACCGACTGAGCTACCGGGGCTCGCCTACATCACTTTTTATCTCGTGTTATTGTCGATGACTGAGAAGAGATTATTCCCCGATTAACTCACTGTTTTAAACAGTGATTTTGTCAAGTGATATTTCAAACTGTTTACTCAGTGTCTTACTTCTCATTACAAGCCATCAATTGGGTTAACCCTTTCCCTCATACATACACTTTCCTGACGCCTCTGCAGTAGAACATTTCGAAAACATTGTGGCAAAAGAAAGAATTGCTCATTATGATCGATTTCCCCCTGTTTGCCACAGTGCTTTTAACTCGATATTTATAATTTCATTTAATGAGATTTTATATTATTTCGTATAGATGTTTCCAAAGTCGACTCATGCAGATTTGTCGTTAAGGGTTAAAATATAAAGTAAAAACAGGAAATAAAACATTTTTTGTCAAGATGTAATATAGAAATATGAGCCGTTCCACGAGAAAACCAACATTCTGGACTCTGCGTAATGTATCGCCCAAGATAAGCCTGCACAGTCCACGCGGGCTAATCCCGGCCGAAACATCCCGTCCTAGGGAATGTATAGAATCTATATGTATAGAGTAATGATTCCTGAGACAGAATTTCCACAGTAGGCGAAAAGTGTATATCCGGGTTAGCCTGCACTGCATGCTTAGGATGATCCGAGTCGATACTTTACGCAGAGTCCACAATGTCGGTTTTCTCGTGGGACGGCTCGTATGTCAATCGGTGATCACACAAATGATTGGAGAAAAACATACATTCATATTTTATAAAAAATAACATATTTGGAGCTCACTCAGCGACATCATTATCTCTATATGACCCCTCCCAATTATCCGATCATTCTTTTGCAATAATCTCTTACTTACTTTAAAATCGATTATGTTTTTGTGTTTTTACAGAAAGGAATTTAGCTGTCGACAATCCCCGGCTTACCTAATAATAATATTACATGTACTCGTGAACAATCGTTCGCTGTCACTCCCTGAGTGTCGTTACGATTCAGATCAAATACTCGCTGTCACTTATTCTTCCTAACAAAACGACTATAGATTCCGATGAAGAAGATTGTATATTGCACTACGGACGACAGAAGATTAAAAACGTCTTTGGAAAATGGAAACTTTCGTAAAAAAATCGTGAAAATTCTCCTTTTTCCCAATATACCTCACTTTTCCTTATCTGTATCATTACAGGAATAAGTAAATATATGCGGAAGTATTCTCACGTTTCGACCTTAATGTATAAATACAATAACATGTTATGTATACATATGTATGTATTAAACAACATGGCATTGTATGTTGTATATATATATATATATCTATATGTATGTTTTATGTGACTATAAGCTTGTAATTTCTGTTCTGTTCTGTTCCGTATCTGAAATATTTGCCGAGTAATACCGAGTCGCCTAGAAAACACGGAAACAGTGAAAAGGAAAAGTTAATCCAATTTTTTTTTAAACACAGTTTTGCTCGTATGTTTTCAAAGTCGTCTGCTTCAGATTTATTGTATGTGGAAATGAGTAGAAGTAATATCCCAAACTGCATATGTCTACCATGTTAACCAGCTGCAACATACAACGAATATGCAGCAGACGGCTTTGAAATTATCATTGCATAAAACATGGAAAATCTCTGTAACTGAAAGTTTAATAATTGAATAGAGTTGAAAACATTATGGCAAAAGGAAAAATTGCTCATTATGAGCAATTTTTCCTTTCGCCAAAATGTTTTCAAAAAGTCTTCTGCTGCATAGGCGTCAGAAAGCGTCTGTATGAGGTAAACGGTTTCATATCAGACAATTCCGCATTTAACCCTAATTTAGTTGAATGTCTGCAACTGATAGCATGTATCATCATCACTGATAGCTTGTAGAATCATCACTGATAGCCTGTAGCATCATCACTGATAGTATGTACCATCATCACTGATAGCCTGTAGCATCATCACTGATAGTATGTACCATCATCACTGATAGCCTGTATCATCATCACTGATAGACTGTAGCATCATCATTGATGGCCTGTAGCATCATCACTGATAGCAGCATCATCCCTGATAGCCTGCATCATCCCTGATAGCCTGCATCATCCCTGATAGCCTGCATCACCATCACTAATAGCATGTAGCATCATCACTGATAGCCTGTAGCATCATCCCTGATAGCCTGCATCATCAACACTGATAGCCTGTATCATCAACACTGATAGTCTGTAGCATCATCACTGATAGCCTGTATCATCAACACGGATAGCATGTAGCATCATCACTGATAGCCTGAAGCATCATCACTGATAGCCTGTAGCATCATCACTGATAGCCTGTAGTATCATCACTGATAGCCTGTAGCATCATTACTGATAGCCTGTAGCATCATCACTGATATCCTGTAGCATCACATCACTGAAAGCATGTAGCATCATCACTGATAGCATGTAACATCATCACTGATAGCATGTAGCATCATCACTGATAGCATGTAACATCATCACTGATAGCATGTAGCATCATCACTGATAGCATGTATCATCATCACTGATAGCATGTAACATCATCACTGATAGCATGTAGCATCATCACTGATAGCCTGTAGCATCATCACTGATAGCATGTAGCATCATCACTGATAGCCTGTAGCATCATCACTGATATCATGTGACATCATCACTGATAGCATGTAGCATCATCACTGATAGCCTGTAGCATCATCACTGATAGCATGTAGCATCATCACTGATAGAATGTAGCATCATCACTGATAGCATGTAGCATCATCACTGACCTTCGACAAATCCTTACACATTGACGTACACGTCTTTGTTCCATAGTTATAAATGAGAATCGAATAATGTGTAACATTGCATGAATGAACAGGCTGATCTAAGTCTACATTGCTCGCAATTCATTGCGGTTTTAAGATATATGTTACAGACTATGCAAATGTTGATTCAAGTCGAGAACCGCAGGATACAGGTTAAAACTTGAAGGCGGTGGGGGAGGGGGAGGGCGGTGAGGAATTCTTTGAATGTGTGCATAGGTTTTTTATTGGAAAATTAATAAGTTATCCTCGCAATTCTCCAAATCTTAGCGTATTTAAGTCAAATGTAGAAAACATATCTGACAACGCGTCTATGAAGTCTTGACCGTATTAAAGTCAATTGTAGATACACAAATGCCTGCGAGTCTATGAATCTTTTCCCATTTTATCAGTGTTACCCAGGCATATAATTATACACTGGTTGATCTCAACCTACACATGGAGCATATACCCCATGGTTATAACTCAAGATCAAGATTATTGTTTTTAAAAACATGACTCGACTTACCGCCATACACAAAACGCATTCATCGCACTGTGAGTTTGATGGTCCCAAATGACCACCGTAGTTTTCAACACTTCCATTGTCATCCTCGTTAGTTTCCATTTACGTTAAAAATCCTTTTGTTTATTTCGACAAAAAAATAGATACTTGTTATTCTTTATTTTGTTTAAAACCAAACAAATAATCCCCCTCAATACCCATTGGTATCTGTTCTCTTTAAATAACCACAATGCATTGTTAATGTATAATTGTAATCCTTCTCTCATACAGACTCATTCTGACGTCTTTGCAGCAGACGACATTTCAAAACATGATGAAGAAAAGAGATATTGCTTATAATGAGCAATTTCTCTATTTATCACACCGTTTTCAGCTTTATCCAATTATTAAATTATTTTTTTACTGAGATTTAGCATGGTTTGTTCAAGATGTTGTGCATGTCGTCTGCTGTAGATTTGTTTGTTTGATTGTGGGAAAAAGGGTTAAAACCCTTGTCCAATAAAGTTAATTGGGGCGCGCTTCAGGAATACCGATCATAAGAAATTGTGTGATCAGTAATACATCAAGATCACTCTGCGCATCCACACCGACTCATCTAGATTTAAAATGTACAACCGGCTGGCCACAGACACGCGGAATAAATTTCTGATAAAAAAAAAATTGATTGGAAAGCATAAATACCTATGCCGATCTTAAACTGTACTCGTTGGAAATGCCTTAAAATTGGCTATCCTATTGTCCGACGTATTCGCCAAATAACCGAATTCGAAAGATAACTTGATATGTTTATTGACAAACCTTATGTTAACTCGAACCACAAACATTACAAGAATTTGGGGGTGAATGTATTAAAGGAATAAGAAGAGTAAATGCTACATTTTTCATGATGCTTTTAAAGTATTATTACAATTTTGTTTAAACGTCTAATAACGTAAGTCAATAGGTAACAGGGCAGGGTAGTCTAGATTGTATCAATAGCCTCTGTCTTGTATATAACAATGGCTTCAGAATGTCTATCCCTGTTCTCCCAGGGTCTAGATACCGCGATCAATGAAGAAATATGTCTTTACCACACAGTTTATCTCTTGTTCAGCAATAAAACCCTACAGTGTGGGTACTCAAAAGAGTTTCACCAGTGAGACGAATCGATTGAGTACCTACTGTATAAGGTTTTAATGTCAAAAATGGCATTTTGAACGTGGAAATGCCAATCAATGAGAGATCTGGAGTTACTGAAGTTAATATCAACCCAAAACGTAACGTTATGTTGTAAGGCATCAGCATCCAGAGGTCGTGGGCCCAATTATCTGACTTAAGGAGAATCCTAAAGCTACTCCATTTATGCATGGTCATCTTTTTATATGACATATCGCCGGTTTTATATAAGATAACAAATGGAACATATTCAAAGTGAATTTATCCCTATTTTAGTATTTTTACAAGTGTAGATTTGTACACTCTAATCTATAAATGTATACGTTTGGATGCTTTTCATAAAAAAAATGTTCATAATTGACTTCTCTTCTAAAAGTTTATTTTCTTCTTTGTTCTTCCAAAATTTATACCACATGTTTGTGCTGATATATATATATACTTGTATATATTAAAGATAGACAAACAATTTGCGTATTGCAACATTGTTCAATAGGTTTTCAATAATGATAAGGGTGGTACATGTAATTGTGTGAATTATTTAGGACCGAGATCAGGAATGCATTGATTTTAAATCTAATTTGACGGTTGGAGATCATTTAAAAAACGTCATTTTGGCAATGTGCCTCCCCTGTTAAATTGGATAACTGCGGAATTTCGTTTGCTTTACATGGTAGAAACAATCATGACTTCATTAGTATTCTTAAAAAATCCCTTTAATGATATACAGTCCAACCTGTGTTTAAAGACCACCAATGGGATTGATTGATTGGGGTTTAACGCCGTTGTTAACAATTTCTCAGTTATATCACGGCGACCAGTTCACCTACTCATGCATTTCCTGGTTTTCTCACACCAGTACTTCACACAACAATCTTCCCAAGCAACTGGCTGCTTTTCCACATAGACTTAGCCCATTGGTGGAAGACGAATGACGCATGTCGCATTGACTTTTGTCAATCCTCGGAAAGAAAGTTGGCCGAGCCGGGGATTCGAAATCACAACCCCTGTGTTGACAGCCCGCGTCGCTACCGACTGAGCTACCGGGGCTCGGCTCACCAATGGGAAGTGAACAATCTGGTCTTTGTTCAGAGGTGGTCTCTAATTACAGGGTCTGTTATACAGAAAATGAATACAATGAGTGTCTGTAACCTGGTATCATCATCCCTGACTAGGCCCAGTTCCTACACTGATGAGTTAACCCTTTTCCCTCATACAGACGCTATTTGGTGCCTATGCATCAGACGACTTTTGAAAACATTGTTGTAAAAGGAAAATTTGCTCATAATGAGCAAGGTCTACTTTTGCCAGGGTCTACTTTTGTTTCATCCCTATTCAATAAATATACATCTATTTATAGATGGTTACCATATTTTTTCTCAAGATGTTTTCAAAGCGATATGGCGCCTCCGCAGCAGACGATTTTTGAAAACATTGTGGCAAAAGAAAGACTTGCTCATAATGAGCATTGTCTCCTACTGCCACCATGTTTTCAACGCTATTCAATACATATACATTCATTTATAGATATTAACCATATTTTTCTCGAGATGTTTTCAAAGTGATATGGCGCCTCTGCAGCTGACGACTTTTGAAAACAGTGTTGCAAAAGAAAAGTTTGCTCATAATAAGTAGTTTCTCCTATAGCCACCATGTTTTCAACCCAATTCAATAGTAATACATCCATTTATAGATTTTTACCATATTTTTCTCAAGATATTTTCAATATGCCGCCTTTGAAGAAGAAGACTTTTGAAAACATTGTGGCAAAAGGAAAATTTGCTCATAATGAGCATTGTCTCCTATTGCCACCATGTTTTCAACCCTACTCAATAGTTATACATCCATATATAGAGATTTACCATACTTTTCTCTGGATGTTTTCAAAGCGATATGCTGCAGATTGGCTGTATGTTGGTAATGGCGAATATTTATAAATGAGATGCGAAAGATCGTGCAGGCTAATCCTGGTCTATCTTATTCGCAATTGCAATTTTAACCCTTTCCCTCATACGACAATTCTGCAGCAGACGACTTTGAACATATTTTGTCAAAAAGTAGAAAATCTCTATAATCAAATGGATAACCTATGACTAAAAGTGGAAAACATTGTGGCAAAAGGAGAAATTGCTCGTTTTGAGCAATTTCTTCTTTTGTCACTATGTTTTCAAAAAGCCTTATGCTGCAGAGGCGTCAGAAAGCGTCTATATGAGGGAAAGGGTTAACTTAAGTCGTGCGTGGCAAATGTTGTTTAAAGTTAAAAACAATTTGTAATGTGGGTTAATCTATTTCAAGTCTTTTTTTTCTAAATTAAAAAAACTACAAAAGCTCGATTATTTATAATCATCCTTAATTTGAATTCACATCACGATCTATGACGTATAATCTGGGGTTTAAACGTTTCATTCCATTAATCAAGTATACTATAATGTTATGAGAAATTACAGGAAAATGGGACAAAAAAGGAGATGGATTTTGTATTTGTTGCGACTTAATGCCTTTTATTTTCAAAAGTGAGCGCACAGAAGAGTTTGTTATTTAGTGTTTTACGCAATTTTCCACATTTTTTCAGTTATATCATGTTGTTTCGTAGGTAATTTACAAGTTATACTGGTCCATTTATCCTGACACCCACGAGTCGGTCGTAATGCTTACCCCGAAACCCTGAGCGTCTAGGAGGGAAAACAATTACTACCAATAGTTAAAGTATTTGGAATGAACCAAGTTGGGATCGAACCCGCGACCTCCCGCACCAGAGGCGGACGCTCTACCACTACAACACCGATGCGGTTCGAGCGCAAATAAGGGAAGACGATGCTAAAATTGTACCACCTGGCGATGGTTTGAACATACGACTTTCACTTTCAAATGATGTTTTAAAATGGTTTGTCTGAAGAAGATCCATAAATGAGGAAACAAACATAGAAACCCTAGTAAAGAAGATAGTTTTAACAGTACATGCTACACACTAAGTATGCAAACTCTGTTCATTGCTTGAATGGTATATTGATTGACTGATTGATAGCTTGATTTGTTGATTGATTGATTGATTGATTAACTGATTTATTGATTTATTGGTTGGTTAGTTGATTGATTGATTGATTGATTAATTGATTGATTGATTGATTGATTGATTGATTGACTGAGTGCTTGCTTGATTGATTGATTGACAGTGTAATGGAAGAGCTTTCGCCTCGGGCGCGGGAGGCCGCGGGTTCGATCTCCGGCCGGGTCATACCAAATACTTTAAAAATGGTAGTAACGGCTGCCCTCCTTGGCGCTCATTGTTGCGGGGTTAGCATTACGACTGACTGGCTGGTATCATGATGAACTGACCAGCAGTAATGGTTACTTCACCCAAGAAACGTCGTGATATAACTGAAAGATTGTTGAAAGCGGCGTAAAACACCAAACAATCTAATTTCCTCCTCTTAATGCGGAAGTGCATACAATTCCCCATGCCATGAGGGTACTATGTAAATGATATGTACAACTCGACTCTACTCGTATATCCATTAAAAACATAGGCTGTATATATCAATGTTTTATGATCCGCATATATTAGCACCAATCGAAGATCAAGTTTAACCCTTTCCGGCAAGTAGACGAATGTTGACTTTTGAAGAAAAAAATGGGGAAAAAAGGGTAAATTGCTTATCATCACTTTTTGTCAAAATGTTTTAAACTTTATTCAATTGCTAAGGTTGCATTTTCAGATCGTTTTCTAATTTTATCAAAAGTCGTCTACTATTATTATTGTATCGTGAACAAGGCTACAGGGTTAAACTACATCGTGAGAAAGGTTGTCTAGTGTTTGATTTATTGTTTTGTATTTTAGCTTTCAACATTTTGTTCAGTTATATAACGGCGTTTCCTGGGTAAGTTACCAATACTACTGGTCAATTTATCCTGACACCAGCCAGGCAGTCGTAATGCAAACACCGCGACCCTGGCCCACAAGGAGGGTCAGCCATTACTACCATTTTAAAGTATTTGGTATGACCCTACCGGCGGCGTGGCAATTTGGTGGATTGGGGTCCTAGTGATTGACTGGTTGAACATCATCTTCCCTTTCCCACATACATTTAAGTGTTAGAATAATGTTGAAAACATTGTAGCAAACGGAGATACTGCTCATTAAGAGAAAGTTCTTCTTTTGCCACAATCTTTTCAAAAGTCGTCTGCTGCAGAGGCGTCTGTCTGTATGCGGGTAGAACTAGTGTGGTCTAACCCGCGACCCCGGCACCCGTCTTACTGTTTGGATCGTGCCGATATAACGGAATGTTTTGTTGAAGCCGAAGAAGCAGACAACTTTTGATACATTGTTTGAAAAGATGAAATTACTCAAAACTACCACTTTTTAGCTATTTATTCGAATGTGTTCAATTCTTTATCACAATTATAAATTTATGTTTTCCAAACAGTAAGTCTTTCTCTTTGACACTTTCGAAGTAAGCCACTCAAATGTTTTATAATACTGCGTTCACATATTTTACGTTAACTAACACAAGCAAACGTCAGCAAATTCATCAATAAAATAACAGATACTCTACATAACAGTAGTGTAGATCTACTACCGTTAGTTATAGCAACACATAACAGAACAAATTGTATGTGCTGCTGGTAAGTGAACGACACAGTCCACGATCATTTTATCATTGTTTTATTGGGGTTTTACGCCGCTTTCAACATTATTTCAGTTATATCAAGGCGGCAGTTCACTTATTCATGATCCCTGAGTAAGCAAACTAGAAAATGTGCCTTGACCAAGGGCACTCCACCATGACCGTCGTGCCGCGACTGGGGATCGAACCCGGGATACCCGGTTCCAAATCCCCGACGCTAACCACTCGACCACAGCGGATTCCTAGTCCACGATCAGACAGAAGAAACTTAATCGATCAAATTCATCCTCTCCAAACATTACGGGCCTTTAACCCTTTCCCACATACAACAAATCTGCAGCAGACGACTTTGAACATATTTTGACAAAATAATGGAAAATCTCTATAATTGAATGGATAACCAATGACTAATAGTTGAAAACATTGTGGCAAAAGGAGAAATTGCTCATCATGAGCAATTTCTTCTTTTGACACAATGTTTTCAAAAGTCGTCTGCTGCAGAGGCGTCAGAAATCGTCTATATAAGGGAAAGGGTTAACCCTTTTCCGTATACAGACGTATTTTGAAATATCAAACATATAGGACAGGTTTTCATATGACACCGCAGCATATCTTTTGTTGACGTTACATCGGAATTCATTCTAGTTTGGATCATGTATAATGTATGAACTATCAATTTTCTTAATATCGACTTTTCGTTGTCACTTCATTGGGCTATGTATTAAACATATCTTCATTGGAGTCTAAACATCGCTTTCAACACAATCTCGGTCATGTCACGTTGGTCAGGTCCAACTACCCATGTGTTTCCTTGCACCAGATGTGTTTGTTTTATTGGGGTTTTACGCCGTTTTCAACATTATTTCAGTTATATCAAGGCGACAGTTCACTTATTCATGATTCCTGGGTAAACAAACTAAAAAATGTGCCTTGCCAAAGGGCACTCCACCATGACCGTCGTGCCGCGACTGGGAATCGAACCCAGGACACCCGGTTCTAAATCCCTGACGCTAACCACTCGACCACGGCGGATTCCTAGACCACGATCAGACTGAAGAAACTTAATCGATCAAATTCATCCTCTCCAAACAATACGGGCCTTTAACCCTTTCACACATACAACAAATATGCAGCAGGAAAATCTCTAACCAATGACTAATAGATGAAAACATTGTGGCAAAAGGAGAAATTGCTCATCATGAGCAATTTCTTCTTTTGACACAATGTTTTCAAAAGTCGTCTGCTGCAGAGGCGTCAGAAATCGTCTATATAAGGGAAAGGGTTAACCCTTTTCCGTATACAGACGTATTTTGAAATATCAAACATACAGGTTTTCATATGACACCGGAGTATATCTTTTGTTGACATTACATCGGAATTCATTCTTGTTTGGATCATGTATAATGTATGAACTATCAGTTTTCTTGATATCGAACTATCGTTGACACTTCATTTGGGCTATGTATAAAGCATTCCTTCATTGGAGTCTCAGTAACATCGATTTCAACACAATGTGGGTCATGTTACGTTGGTCAGGTCCAACTACCCACGTGTTGACTTGCATGCTTGCACCAGTACTGCATATATTACTCTTTGCAGGCGACTGACTGCCTGTTTACTCTCTCAAAATAATATAGTTAAAACAAATACCGTCGAATAAGAGGTGGTGTGCGACTTCAATATTCGAATATAATAGATTGAAAGTCATATTGCTGATTGTACGAACCAATTTTCGTTTTTTTTTAATTTTAAGTTTAACCCTTTTCCAACATACATCAAATCTGCAGCAGACGCTTTTTCAACTGCCCCTTTCTACACACTGTTTCCAAACGCCATCTGTTAAAAATGCATCAAATTGCGTCTGTATGTAAAAAAGGGTTAACCGATATATTTCATTTTTCCTATTTGTACTTTATAAGCCCCTCCTACTCGTGGAAATGCCTTAGTAGTAGATTTATTATTTCATATGGCAATTAATTTATCTATCTAGATTTGTTTTCTTTTCAATTCGAAATAAAAGAAAAACGCACATAAGGCAGCGGGTTTAAATAGGTCCAAGGCACGAATTGGTTAAATGTGAAAATCCCCGTAGATTTGCAAAATACCTACATATCTCGCCATACAATTCATTGACAAACTATGTGAGACCATAAAACTGAAGGTTTTCAAATAACACGCTTATCAATTGACATATTGCAATACAGCTATCTTCAACACTCTTTCAATATATTTGAATATCCAATCGTTTTTCAGATTTAAATTGATTTATTTTACGTCGATTGTGAAGCGTGTTATTAATAACCTCTTTCCGACACACAGACGCCCTCTGGCGGCTCTGCAGCAGACGACTTTTGAAATAATTACTAAAAAGGTGTGCCACTATGTTTTTCATCTCTAGCCTAAATTAATTAGTATTTACTCTCATTTATAGATAGAGAATTTCCATATACAGGTATTTGCCTAGAGATTTTCAAAGTATTCTTTCCGTATATTTATTGTACATGGGAAATGTGTATTAATCACACTTTGTATCTGCTGCGTGGATGCTCAATCAGTTATTGCGCTAGAGTGGGAGAAAATCTAAAATATTGAAGACGCTCTATCGGGTACTGAACCCAGGACCTTAAGATCGCGACTTCGAGACCCTACATCCGGGTAACTTTATCCAACAGTCGTTTCGTCATACTGGGAACTACACAGTTTAATCGTTTAACCATTTCACTGCTGAATTTCGACTCTTCCATTTTGAAAAAAAGGACCACTCCGTTGTTCGTCCAATAGGAAAGTTGGTTTTATTCAATGTTTAAGTGGCAAACAATGCAGATTCCAGGTGAGACAGCTCGTTATGAGCTGTCTCACCTGAATCTGCATTGTTTTCAGAAGCCTTAAATTGCCTTTCGCAGCGAAAGGGTAAAACAAGTGCATAGCAAGACTAGTCCGTAGGACAACGAAATATCTGTCTCATTTTTGACAACACTTTTCAGATGTTGATTGCATAAAATCGCATTCATTGCTACATCTTTTAAAGATTCTTCTTGAGAGTGCTTTCCCTTTCGCACGTGCAGACGTATATTGACGCATCCGCAGTAAACGACATTTGAATGATTATTTTAAAAGAGGAAAAGATGTTCATGATGAACATTTAATCTTATGCAACAATGGTTTTAACCCTATTCAATAGTTTGGCCCTTCATTTATAGATATTTTACATAATTGTTCATTTTTCATAAATTGAAACACTGCCAGACATGAATTTGATATATGAGGAAAATCTAACAATCATGTCGAATTCCGATAGAAGTAAATCAATTAAAAGAATCAGAGCGATTAAGTTTATCTAACTAGACTGATCTGAAGGGTTGGATTGGCCGTTTTCTTGATGAGATTTGTTAATCCTTTCCCTCATATAGACGCTTTCAGACGCCTCTGCAGCAGACGGATTTTTGAAAACATAGCGACAAACGAAGAAATTGCTCAAAACGAGTAATTTCTCCTTTTGACACAATGTTTTCCACTTTTAGTCATAGGTTATCCAATCAATTATAGAGATTTTTCTATGTTTTGACACTTTAAATATGTTCAAAGTCGTCTGCTGCAGAATTGTTGTATGATGGAAAGGGTTTAGAGTCGTCTGCCTTTAAAGACAAAAAGACAGAAATCTATCACGAAGACGAATAGAGACAGTGTTCACCCTTTCCCACCTGCAGACGAATTTTGAGGGTTTTTTTCAAAAGATATAATCCGGCAAACAGATAGTATTGCCCATAATGAGTATTTTTCCTTTTGCCACAATATTTATTATTTTTTTTCATTACTTAATACCTTCATTTATAGACATATTCCATATATTTACCCAGTTGTTTTCTTCAGATTCGTCTGCTGTTCAACAATGTTTCCAAAAATGAATCGTCTAGCAACGAATCATTAGTCGAATATATCAGGAAAAGGGTTAAATAGTTTACCATTATTCTCTGACCATCCTTCGATTTGTAATGACATGTTGAATTGAACTAGTTATATGATTGATTCACAAGCTAATTCCACATTGATTTCTATAATAAGCTGCCGCATGTGGAAGAATTATTTCATCCGGCCTTTGCTATTGGGGTAAATTTACCATAAAGGGGAGTTGTAACTTAAACGCGCTATAATGCTTTTATTAATTAAGTTATCGCTTAGGTGCAAACGGGCTTCACAATATATAAGTATCTATCTTTAACATGCATATTTTATTATAAACCAATCTAAGTTTAGTAAACTTTTACGTATTAATATTAATTAAACTTTTCTCGAATATTATATATCACATGTCACGTTTTCAAACTATACTATATGTATTGCTATACAAATGTTTATTATGTATATGTTGCAACAACATGTAAAATGTTATGCAAATAAAGAACTTGAACTTGTTAATTACAATACCTTTGATATGTGTATATATCCGTCCAACAAAAGGTATCAAAATCCGTCCAACAGAAGGTATCACAATCTCAACACTTATGTGAGTGTACGAACGTTTTTACTTGCTTATACAATAAAATAAAAACGATAAAATCTCTTATCGAAGTTAGAACTTCATATCCATTTTAAAGTTATATCCAAACATTCCACTTCGTATGTATATATATTGTTTTCGCAAAATGCATGTCAAACTAGATAGATCAAACCTTAATGTATCCATTTTAAGTTATATCCAAACATTCTTTAAAATTGTATGTATTTTTATTGTTTTCGCAAAACTAATGCATGTCAAACAAAATAGATAAAACCACCCTGATGTAATGCATGGCTAGTATTGTCCTTTTCCCAAATTCTAGACATCTGCAACAGACAACCTTGACATTTTTAAAATAAATTTATGGAAAATCTCAATTAATGAATAAATTAAATTAATGAGTAGAGTTTAAAATATTGTGACAAATGAAGTAATTGCTCAAAATGATCACTTAATTTACTCCTTTCGACTCAATGTTTTATTATGTTTTCTGCTGTATATGCGTCAAGCTGCATCTGTATTTTTGACAGGGTTAATACGAACGAATGAATGTACTAGAGCTAAGAACGATCTTCTGCATGGTATCTACTTTTTGACTAATATAAACCTAACACACATGTTTTAAATGTACCAAGTCGAACTTTTGATACGAACGTAATACCTAAAAGTGTCATCAGGAAGAAAGAAAATCCCACGTATCCAGATATTCTAATAATAACACTTACTCATAATAGACACATATACACAAACATTCGAACGCACGCATGCCACACTAAATCAATTCATCATTCTAGCGATTTTTTTCGTTTACGCTATGTACTAGATTGATAATACAGTGAGGATTCTTTATACCTTAAACGACTTTAAACACTGCAGCAGCAGTATATCTATTTGCTTTCTAATAATTTAAATTGTTTCTAACAATATCCTGTGTTTTCTTTTTCTTTATAAAATGTATACAGTTGCTGTAAATTGTGTTACCTATGTAAATGTATGATAAAAAAAATAGATAAACGGGTTGTCAAGTGACAGTTAGGGGAACAAAAAAAAAACAAAAAAAAAAAATTCGAACTTTTAATATGAACGTAATACCTAAAAGTGTCATCCGGAAGAAAAACAATCCCACTAATCCAGATATTCTTATGAAAGAGAAACGTATATATGGTATTTTCTCGTGTTAACCAGTGTTTACATACATACCTCTATATTGAGTTATTCATACCATTTAAATCACTTTATTTTCTATATTAAGTCGGGACATATCGATATCTCAACTACGCTATTTCTTTGACTTTACATGATATCATTCTTCTTTATGAAGTTTACTTTGGAAATATAATAGGTGAAATGTAATAACTGAGTATTGAGAGGTGAAATGTAACAATTGAGTAGTTAGAGGTGAAATGTAACAATTGACTCTGAGTATTTAGAGGTGAAATGTAATAATTGAGTATTTAGAGGTGAAATGTAATAATTGAGTATTTAGAGGTGAAATGTAATAATTGAGTATTTAGAGGAGAAATGTAATAATTGAGTATTTAGAGGTGAATTGTAACAATTGAGTAGTTAGAGGTTACACTTAAACAAGTGTAACAGTTGAGTATTTAGAGGTCAAAATATAACAATTGAGTATTTAGAGGTCAACATATAACAATTGAGTATTAAGAGGTCAAAATATAACAATTGAGTATTTAGATGTAAAGTGTCATAATAGAGTGTTTTTGCGATTATGCGTGAAGCTTTCAATATGTAGACAGTTAAATATTGTGTTTCCTCAAATCTTCAAACAGCGAGTTAATATTAACAAGAATAAATACAATCCTTAATCACAATATATATTTTTAAAGAGACCATATTTGTTAAACAAGGAGTACTGATTCAGTAAGGAACTATTTGAACCCGTTTATAGAAAAAAGTGTAAGATGACTGTTGTGTATAGTGTAGATCCAGATTAGCCCGTACATCCGCACAATCAGATTAAGTTCTGCTTTGTTCAAATACTACTAACATTAGCTTGTTATAAAATGTTGTCAACTTTTGCAGATTCTGATCAGAACACTGTTTAGAAATGCTAACTTGTAACGTTTTCAGTGGACAAACTCATTTGTCGTACATTTTGAGTTTTATACACCATATCAAACACTTTGATAATCGAAGAAAACTGAAGGAAAAATGTGGTATATCAAAATGAAAAGTTTTAATTTGAGATGGAATAGAAAAAACTATGGGGCATTGGACGTCACGCATGAATTGTTCTTTATTTTTCTTAGACACTTTTAAAAATAGACATATCGATTTCAAGAGGTTAGGCAAGAAGCCTTTAATTCAATATTTTTTAGTAATTTTCTGTGTCAAAGGAATGCCATTTCGTATTAACAATAATCAATTTCGATAAAATGCAATTTTTTATATTCCCACAATGCCTGTCTACATGAATGAAATGGATAAATGGTAGATATGTGCACAAGTTGCTTTTTTCGGAGAGTGTTCAACAGTGGGTTATGTTTGAGGTCAATAGATACCTATGTAACACACGTTTGTTCATGTTTCATTTCATTTTGTTTATGTTTAAGGCCCTCATGGAAGATTGACTTGCATACATGTAGTATGTCAAATGAGTGTCCTCTCTAAATAAAGCCTTTATTATTATTATAATATTATTAATATTATTATTATTATTATTATTATTATTATTATTATACCCATTTACAATCCCTATAAGATGACGAGATATACAGTGGAACCTGTGAATAAAGGCCACCCATGGAAGACATCAATCTGGTCTTTGTTCACAAGTGGTCTTCAATTACAAAATAATTCAAAAAGAAATTGATTTATTGGGAATCTATACACATGGTCGCTATACACAGGGAATTGCTCTTCCAATGTGGTCTTTAGCATAGGTGCGACTGTATATTAAAATGACTTTTTTTCTTTCCATAATTCGTCAACTACATAATTCGGACATAAATATGACAAGCATAAAGACTATACAAAATAAGTGATGGTTAGATTCTAACAATAATCTATGTATGAATAAAAGAAATGTGTTAAAAGACATTAGCGAAATGATGGGTTTTGTAATCGCCCTAGTCTTTGCTTTAAGCCAGTGTGTATAACCTTTTGGATGATGCACCAGTGTCACAATAAATCTACCAGTACTTCTGATAATACACCCATTAGAAACAATGTAATGTATGTGAAATATTGTTAAAAGCTGTCTTAAACAGCGTAACTGAACACGAAGAAAGTAAGTAGTCTACTTTCACGTCGAATGATAATCGTACAATAACGTGCCATATCAATTGATGAACTCCAAATTGACGTAACGACAGCTTGTAAATGGGAACAGATAAGACATTCTTGAAAACAACGTGCCATATACCTATTGCTTGTCAATCACGGGACGTTATCGGATCGTTCTTTTCTCTCCTTTTCTTATCTAAATTAACAATTAACTACTAGGTTTACTTTCATTAATAACCCGTGTTTATCCATTACATTCATACAGATTGTGTCAATGGTGTCGTTAGAAAATGTCTACTGAAAAGAGAAAAAAACATTTTGTTTTTGTTTTTCGTTTAATTCACTTTTCGCCGTGGCCGAGTGGCTAGACGAGGGATTTGGAATCGGTCGTTCCGGATTCGATCCCCATTCGCGGCGGTCATGGTGAAGTGCCCGTCTGCATGGCATATTTGCTTAACAAAGTACTGGTTTGTTAACCAAGGGATCGTGAAAAAGTGAACTGTCCCTTTTTATACGAGCCGGCCCACGAGAAAACCAACACCAACGCAGGCTAACCCGGACAAACACTTTTCGCCTCCTGTGGATTTTCTGTTTCAGGAATCATTACTCTATACCTCTACCCCCCTGAGAAGGAATGTGTCGGCCCGGATTAGCATGTGCGGACTGCACAGGCTGGTCTGGATCGATACATTACGCAGAGTCCACAATGTTGGTTTTCTCGTGAGACGGCTCATATATTCATCGAGTGACAGTGCAATGAACAGGATCACTATCTTCAGATGTTTTCAAATTTTCATAACGGTTTAAACGGTTTACTATTTCCCACATATAGACGCTTTCTGACGCCTGCGGCCTATGCAGCATCAAACCGTTGAAAACATAATGATGAAAGGAGAAATTGTTCAAAACGAGCATTTTCTCTTTTTTGCCACCATGTTTTCAGCTTTTTTTCCCAGTAATTAACAATATTCCCTAAAACATTGCTTGACCGATAATGCAGTGATTTATATTATTTTTAAAATATATGTCTTGTTTTCAGTCTTAAATATAATAATAAATCTTCATAATCTAGAGAGCATTTTTGGTATAATAGAACCTTACCAACAGTGATTATTTTCTCCAATTCGTGCTTCAGTTACTAGCCCATTAACCATTTCCCACATGCCACATACAACCAAGCAGACGATTAAAAAACACTTCGAATAAAATGTCTAAAAGTTCTATAAATGAAAGTTCATATATTGAATAGAAAATATTGTGATAAAAGTTGTCTGCTGTAGATGCGTCGCATAGCGCGTCTGCATGTGGGAAATAATTAAACCGTGGTCTTCACTTAATGGGTTCCGATCCCCGGCAGCTCAGTCGATAGCGACGAGGGCTGTCAATCCAGGGGTTGTGAGTTTAAACCGCAGCTCGCTCAACATTCTTCCGACGTTTGACAAAAGTCACTGTGACAATCGTCCTTCTTCTTCTACAATGGCTATCTATGTGGAAAAGCAGTCAGTTGCTTTAAAAAAGCATGTTGTGTGAAGTACTGGAGTAAAAACAGTCAGGAAACACACGAGTATGTAAACTGGCTGACGTGATATGATTGTAAAATAGTTGAAAACGGCGTTAAATCCCAATTCAATCTACCATTCAAAGGATCGCTTGAAAATTCAACTGTGAATCTTTAGAATAAGCATTATATAAAGTCATCTATAATAAAACGGTTTGAGTATCATTGTATTAATTGTCAAAATCACCTTTTAACAGAGCTCCCATAAAGTTTATATGGAAAAAGTGTAAAAACTGGGGTCGTTAAAGACAATAACAAGAGAGTTATCGAACCATCAACCCATGATGTCACGGATCGAACAATGTCATAGGATATCTCAACCTTTTATATGACCCTTAACTCACTTAGATATATCTCATCGTGTAAGATTACTCTAGCCATGTTGAAATCAAATAGGCGAACGTAGAACAGACCCTACTTTGAATAAATGGAAGTTCAGAGTAAGTAAATGCTCGTAGAGGAAACGGAAAATGTGAAGGCTGGAAAAAATACAAAAATCAATGTGTCCTACTTTGTTCAGACTATAACTCAGTGTTAGAATCAGATATCAAGATAATGAGGGGGTTAATAGCTCTTTTCTCCACAATATCTCTCCTTATTATCTAACCAAACCCTTTATTGTAGGTACTCAAAAGAATCGTCTCATTGAGACGATTCTTTTGAGTACCAACACTATAGGGTTAGCGGATAAAATAAGGATTTTAGAACAAGCAAAACGCTCCTTATCTAGAGCTCTATTTAGACCATACAGATTAAGGGTAGATATCTATTTCCGTATTATTGTTTTTTATTTTGATGACATTTTTACTGATAAACATTCAATCAGGACTTGTGTCTGTGGTCGCCAGAAGATCGCATTTCTGTCACGTAAGAATGTATGTCCGTGAATATACTAACCGAGTGATTAACACCTTGAGTGGATATTTGTCTGCTTTTATTAGGGAGAGAAGAGAGAAGAAAAAGAGAGAGAGAAGAGAGAGAGAGAGAGAGAGAGAGAGAGAGAGAGAGAGAGAGAGAGAGAGAGAGAAGATGAGAGAGAGAGTGAGAGATAGAGAGAGAGAGAGAGAGAGAGAGAGAAGAGGAGAGAGGAGAGGAGGTCAAGATAGAGAGAGGAGAGAGAGAGAGAGAGGGGGAAGAGAGAGACATGATAGATAGATATATATATCATATATATAGAGAGAGAGAGAGAGAGAGAGAGAGAGAAGAGAGAGAGAGAGAGAGATAGAGAAAGAGGGAGAGACGAGCGAGAGAGAGAGAGAAAGAGAGAAGAGAAAGAAAGAAGAGAGAGAGAGTGAGAGAGAGAGAGAGAGAGAGAGATGAGAGAGAGAGAGAGAGAGGAGAAGAGAGAGAGAGAAGAGAGAGAGAGAGAGAGAGAGAGAGGGGAGAGAGAGAGAGGGGAGAGTGAGAGAGAGAGAGAGAGTGAGAGAGAGAGAGAGATGAGAGAGAGAGAGAGAGAGAGAGAGAAAGAGAGAGAGAAGAGAAATAAAGAGATATAAAAGAGAGATGAGAGAGAGAGAGTAGAGAGAGGACAAAGAAAGAGAGAGAGAGGAGAGAGAGAGAGAGGGGGGGGGAAGAGAGAGAATGATATATATATATATATATATATATATAATATATATATAATAGAGATGAGAGAGAGAGAATGAGAGAGAGAGAGAGAGAGAGACCTAGAGAAAGGACGGCAGAGACCATCGAGAGCAACTCAGAGCAAACTCAGCCTCGAGATCACAGCACTGAGCACTCCTGATCCCTCGCTGATCCGCCTGACCTCTCCTCTCTCTATCGTCTCTCTCGCTCTCTCTCTCTCTGCATCTCTCTCTCGCTCTCTCTCTCGTCGCTCGCGAGAGTCTCTCTCTCTCTCTCTTCTCTCTCTCTCGTTCGCTTCTCTTCCGTCAGCACTCTCTACTCTCTCGCTCTCCGAACCCCCGCTCCTCCCGACAGAGAGAAAAAATAGATGAGATACGACAGACAGATACAGACCGAATGTGTGTTTTCTTCACAAACAATCAAATAAGATTGGCGTATTCAATTAGCTCGATTGAGCCGGAAATCCAAGACCCAGAGAGCACACGCCTAAAGGGTTGAGAGGGGTTGAAAACACAGGCAGCCAAGAGAAGGAAATAGGAAGATTTTTCAACAGTTCCATAAATGTACATGTAAATCAACGAAATGTCAGAACTTTCCCGATTAGCCATAAAACAGCAAATAATCAAACCGTAATAGTTGGGTCAAGCCCGACCACCGGTTAAACCTTCCGATACAGACACTTTCTGACGGCCTTCTGCAGGAGTCGACTTTTAAAAATCATTGCGGCCAAAGGAAAAATTGCTCATATAGCCTGTATACTTTCACATGATATACGATATACGATATATGTTAACAACGTAAAAAGTAAAGGAATCTGATAACCTTAAACGACATCTTAAACTTACCATAGAAAAAACCAAAAATGTAACATTTATTAAGTTGTGTTTTTATTGCCTATATTCTTTTTCAAGTTCTCAGAAGTTAGCAATGTTCCTTAGGGAAATACTGGGTAGACTAATACATAGAAAAACAAAGTGTAACATTATTAAGTTATGTTTATATTGCCTGTATTTTTTTCAAATGCTCAGAAAATTAGCAATGTTCCTTAGGAATAAACTTGGTAGACTAATACATAACAAATATTTACCATAACCGATACATGATTATACGTATATGAGCGGTGTGCTCCAGGAATAAGGAACGTTCGAAATGATTATTTGCAGATGTGGGAAACCATCTGTTAGAGCTTCCATGCTAATATATCCGAATGGTCACTGCTTTACAAAATGTTCTTCAACCCATTCCCACCTGCAGACGCTTTCTGGACGCATCTGCAGCAGAC
>JASEVX010000011.1:17531169-17553669 GCA_031761405.1 Serripes groenlandicus
TATTGCCTGTGGCGCTGAAAGAGTTGAACCAATTCTATCCCGATCACACGTTTATGGAATTTGTATAGTGTGTATTTTCCGACATTATCACAAATGGCCAGCGGCAGTGGAATATAATGGGTAATTTTAACATGTGGTAATAGTGAATACCAAGGAATTGTGACAAATGATGAAATTTCTCATTTTTTGAGCAATGTGTTCCTTTGTCACAATGTTTCCTTTTAAAGTCATCTGCTGCAGAGGCATCGTTGATAAAGAGGAATAAGCAACGTTTCAACATTTTTCTTAAGTCACATCACGACGGCAAGTTCACCTACACATGCGATTGACAAAAGTCAATGCGACATAATACCGGCCTATTTTTAATTTGACGTTTCAAGTTGTTCCTCTCCGAATAATTTGAATAGGAAATTTATTTATCAAGATCGACTTCTGCGTACTCAGACCGCCTCGTGTGCAGGAGCCTCTTGTTCGATACCAGGCCGGGTCATAACAAAAACTTTAAAAAAAAGGTAGTAATGACTTTACCTCCTTAGAGTCTGTGTAAATATTTTGAAGATTAAAGATCAGAATCTGATGTCACAGAATTAAGACTTCTGACATTTGTACCGGATTAACCATTTGTACTCACTCTTTATCAAAGTTACATATTTGTACTCGTAGGAGTAGTTTGTAGAAGTTTGAACAAATGTGAAAGACATACATGACAGAAAATAATAATATGATTGAAAACAATTTGAGTATTACAATGTTTTTAAATATTGTCATCGTGAATGATTCGTTTCATAACCAACTTCCTATTAAATCCTTTATTGATCTATCAAACAGTCAAGTCCCGTGATAGCTCAGTTGGTAGAACGGGAGACTGTAGAGGAAATATGTTCACTGTCATCTCTAGGTCCACTGGTTCAAATCCGGTTCGCGGGAGTCTTTTTTTTTTTTCTTCACTTTTTTATTTTTAGTAAACTTTCAACCCGTGTCTTTTTTTTTTCTTTCGAATAATTGTTTTCTTTAATTAATCTAATGTGTGTCAATACATGGATAAGTTGTCAGTTTTAGAGATACACGAGAGATACATGCATGTACAATATCAATGAGAACAGAAGAGGACCGTAATAATTGTTCACGCCATATACGTAAATGATGTTAAGATATGAAATAAAATATGTTTAAATCAAATGAACTCATATTCATTGAAAGGTTTCACACATGCATTATCTGATAAAAATAAAAATCGATGACGTACATTCGTACCTTCGTTGTAATTTATAGAAACAATAATCTTGAATAAGTTAAGATTATGTTATTGTTTAGGAGAACAGTCCAATGCATTCTCCGGGTGTGATTTTATAATGTTGTGATTTTTTTTAATATTTCATACCTTCTCACGATTTAACGATTAAACGGGAAATAACTTTTGCTGAATAATTAATTCCCCCAACACGGGTTATTGCCCTTTGAAAAGAAAAATATATTGTGGAATATTATTCTCTCTCTCTCTCTCTCTCTCTCTCTTTCTCTCACTATACATATATATATGTCTCTGTCTGTCTGTCTGTCTGTCTGTCTGTCTGTCTGTTTGTCTGTCTGTCTGTCTGTCTGTCTGTCTGTCTGTCTGTCTGTCTGTCTGTCTGTCTGTCTCTCTCTCTCTCTCTCTCTCTCTCTCTCTCTCTCTCTCTCTCTCTCTCTCTCTCTCTCTCTCTCTCTCTGTCTCTCTCTCTGTCTCTCTCTGTCTCTCTGTCTCTCTCTGTCTCTCTCTCTCTCTCTCTCTTCTCTCTCTCTCTCTCTCTCTCTCTCATCTCCTCTCTCTCTCTCTCTCTCTCTCTCTCTCTCTCTCTCTCTCTCTCTCTCTCTCTCTCTCTCTCTTCTCTCTCTCTCTCCTCTCTCTCTCTCTCTACTCTCTCTCTCTCTCTCTCTCTCTCTCTCTCTCTCTCTCTCTCTCTCTCTCTCTCTCTCTCTCTCTCTATCTCTTGTCTATATGTATGTCTGTTTGTCTATATTTCTGGATGTCTGGCCTGCTGGCTGGCTTTCTGTCTATATGTCTGTCTGTCTGTCCTCTCACTAATTATTTCTTAATTTGTTTGTATAACGCTTTATTTTTATCCATTTCTCTTCTTTAATTTCAGCACATATTTTGGAGGCGTAAAATCCATTCGCGGTGGTAGAATGATATGACAACCACATAATGGCAGCAGATAGAGACACGGATTTCGGTGGGAAAATGGAGAGAAGTCATTCAATGTTAGAACAGACCGTATCTTTAAACCACGAACCCACTCAAGCGAAGAGAATACAAACGTTCAAAAACGTTAACATCTGTAGACTGGAAGCTTTTACTGGCCTTCAACCCGCCACCCCGGATACCGGAAGCGTTCAGATTTATCGAACCCGTCTGTATCCGGAAATGACGTCAGTGATGATGAACGAGAAGACAAGGTTCTCGGTATTTTAAGAAATATTCTGCGAGATTTGGAATGTGAAATACGAGAAGATAAACAGAGACTTAAGGTAGGTTTCACAGAAATGTTCGTGACTGCATGCAATAATACAAAGATAGTCTTTATCTTTAAACAAGATAATATGATTATAGGTGTTACCTATTTCGGATATACATTTATTAACTTTTGTTATCTTTCAAATCATTTTTCCGTGATCTGCAATTATGGCCCTGTCACACTATTGCGAGAAACGTATTAGTTGCGTATGAAAATTCATAAATTAACTTTCATACGCACAAAAGCCCTTGAAAATACGAAATTGTTTGTATACTTACCGTATTGAACCTATGAGTAGCGTATGCGTAGCGTATCACCAACGTATGTCCAGCGTATTACCAGCTTAGTCTGCGTATGGCTAGCGAATGAGTATCGTATGAACTGCACATGTCAAGCGTACCGCTATCACGTGACACAGTGCCCACATAAGTCCACGAAGTACTGTAGAAGATCTAGAAATGCTACCGATACATCACTGAGACGGTCGAAACCCCGATAAAATCGAATTCATGGTAAAAATGCAAATGCCTGCATAACTTAGACTAAGTGCAAACAAGACATTGCTTGAGAGGAGTAACGCGTGTTTTCAAATTGAGTTTAATGGCGTCACCATTGGAATCACTAGATTCGAGATTTCTTGCGTATTTCAGGTTATTACATTTCACACCAAACACCTATGTTATGGGAACTCGTTGAGACAATTGTTTTGAATGAACACAGGGCTTATAAATAACAAAAGAGATTCTGTTTTGCTCCTTAGCAGCCTTTTCACTGCATATTTAAGATCATTCGCTACAAACCGAATATCTGAGTTGATATTGTTCTCACCTTTCTATCCCTTCGAAACATTTGAGGAAAATGACTTATTTGAGAAAAGAGAAAATGGAGTTCACATCTTTTAACAACAGAAAAATATATATTATTCTTTGGAAAATTCTTCTTTACAAACAAAGTTTCCAAAAGTCGTCTGTCGCAGAGGCTGTTAAAAGTTGTCATTACTATAGAAAAGGGTCAACATTTTGAACTATTGGAGTCAAATTTCGGTTTAGATCGCTTAAATGAACATCAAATATGTCTAACAAATTACTAAATACACACATCTAAAGGAATAGATGATGCATAAACTATTACCAAATATGTTTTAACCCTTTTTCCACATAAAGACTTTCTGATGCCACTGCAGCAAACGTATATTGAAAACACTGTGTCAAAGGAGAAACTGCTCAAGACGAGCAATTTATGCTTTTTCCACGATGGTTTCAACTATGCCTATAAGTATTCTTCCATGTACAAGGAGTTTTCATAGTTATGTAATGATGTTATAAAAGTAGTCTACTGCATATTTTCTGTGTGGGAAAGGGTTAATGTAAATAAACACGACCTTACTCGAGGCCCTGCTAATTCCTCCCTTAACATCTTCCCTAATATATACAAACGACGAATTTTTAAAACATTGTGACAAAAGAAGAAGCTGCTCATAAAGAACAATTATGTCAAAGACATCGCACGTGATTAATATAAGATGATAGCTTGCTTCGCAATCGATGTAAAGTAAATAGGTTTAAACTAAGAACAATTTCTGCTATTGCCACAACGTTTTCAACTCTACATTCCTTTCGTATACTTTCATTATTATTGTTTGGAATTTTTATATTGTGCAAAGATATTTTCCAATTCGTCAGTTGTATAAATGTTAAATGTGTAATCTCTTCACATGCTATCTAAATCCGTTTATCTTCGATAACCTCCCTTTTATCAATCTATAAAGAATAATTTAATGTATATCATTATGCAAATATTTAAAAAAAAAAAAAATATGAATGAAAAAATAGGACAATTATGTTATTCGAATTAATTCCTTAACTCTCTCCCGCACACAACAAAAATGCAGCAGACGATTTTGAAAAACATATGAGAAATAAGATATGTGTATAGTTTTTAAAATAACTGAATAGAGAAGGAAACATTGTGGCAAAAGGAGGAATTGCTTATGATCAACAATTTCTCTTTTTGTCAAAATGTTTTTGAAATGTTGTCTGTTGCTGAGACGTTCGAAAGCGTGTATGTGAAACAAATTATTCAATTAAGTTAATTTAACTGTCTCCGGCGTTTAGTGATTGGTTCGAGCGTTCGCTTCCGGAACGGGAGAAAAGGGTATGATCCCCGCTCGAGTCATATCAATACCTTAAAATTGGTAGTAAGGACTTCCTTCCCTTGCACTAAGCGGTTGCATTGTGACTGATGCATGTGGTATATAGGAATAACAGATACGCCATGAAATAAATGAAATGCTGTTGAAAGTGACACGTATAACTCTATTCAAACAAGCTGAGTCCCGGTAGCTGAGTCGGTAGCGACGCCGGCTGTCAATCCAGGGGTTGTGAGTTCGAATCCCGACTCGGCCAACTTTCTTTCCGACGATTGACAAAAGTCATTGCGACACGCGTCATTCGTCTTCCACCGAATGGGCTAAGTCTATGTGGAAAAGCAGCCAGTTGCTTGGGAAGATTGTTGTGTGGAGTACTGGTGTGAGAAAACCTGGGAATGCATGAGTAGGTGAACTGGCCGCCGTGATATGACTGAGAAATTGTTAAAAACGGCGTTAAACCCCAATCAATCAATCAATCAGCCATTCAAGCAAACACTCCTTTTTATTACGGTTGAGGTTTTAGAGGAATTCCTTTCATTAACTTCTGTAAAAAAAAATAATTTTAATACTCGAGAAAAAGAGAGAGATTTCTGATAGCATTCTTTCTTGAAACCTTATGTAAACAATGACAATAATGCAACGCCAAACACATATCGTGAACTAGGATTTTCTTTTTCTTTTCATAAGCAAAATATAACGCCTTCACGATATTTATATGAGCCGCCACGGTTGAAAACCAACATTATGGACTCTGCGTAATGTATCGACCCGGATCAGCCTAAAGTATGCCACGAACGCTTACCCGGATAGACATTTTTCTCCTACGATGG
Source organism: Serripes groenlandicus (assembly GCA_031761405.1). Taxonomy (NCBI): domain Eukaryota; kingdom Metazoa; phylum Mollusca; class Bivalvia; order Cardiida; family Cardiidae; genus Serripes; species Serripes groenlandicus. Next base: position 17,536,644 of record JASEVX010000011.1, read on the forward strand.
ATTTTCTGATTCAGGAATCATTACTCTATACCTCTATACCCCCGAGACGGAATGTGTCTGCCCGGATCAGTCTGCGCGGACAGCGCAGGCTGATTTGGGTCGATACATTACGCAGATGCCATAATGTTGATTTTCTCGCGGGACGGCTCATATCTATGCAGGGTAATGCGATGGACGTAACAGACAATCGGTTTACGTTGCTCGCTAGCCTAAATGACGCTCGAAATCCGACATTCCGAGGTTTTTAAAAAAAATCGTCAACAATTACAATTACCTTTTCCATTCATGTAAAGTTCTTTTACGGTTTATTACTTTACCCTAAAGATGCTCCAATTCCCCGTGATGATCTGTCGTCTAGATTTAGAGGACTGACAATAACCTGACCAGACTGCGCGAATGTCCAGGCATCTTCGCAAGCCAAGGTTAATAATTACTTATGGGGATGCTAATGTACAAAGTAGCCTTGGCTAGCGAAGGTGATGCCCAGGCTGTGTCCGAGATCTTTGCCCGGTCGTAAAAGTCCCAACAGTCGTTTTTTGCATGGCCTATTTACAAGAATGTTAAGGGTTTCGTTCGATCACATGTAGGTAATAAATTTGTAAATCTCCTGACATTTAATAACGTAAGTAAATAAACGCGTAGCGTGTTTGTGTCCCTTCAGTCACTACTCTGTATGCTAGGATAATCAAACCATTGCTATAGTTAGAATATATACCCTTGGCTAAGTTGGTCCTTGTCCTGCAGAAATCTTGACATGGAACCGATTGAGTATTCAGTCCGTGTGTGCACGTTTATGAGTAAATATGCTTAACCCTTCCCCGCATTCAGACCGCTTTATGAAGCCTCTGCAGCAGACAACATTTGAAAACATGATGAGTATTTTCTCATTTTGCCACAATGTTTTCGACTTATTCAATACATTTTCTTTCATTTATAGAGCTTAACAATATTTTTGCCGCTATGTTTTCGAAGTATTTTACTGCAGATGTGGGAGGTATGCTTAAGGTGAAAAGTACAAAAGTGAACAGTGAAGACTAAGATTATGTGCAGGGCGATGTTGAACTGAATTGTATTTTGTTATATAGTTAAGTTTAGGACTCCGCCGCGGCCGAGTGATTAACGTCGGGGATTTGGAACCTGGCGTCCCTGGTTCGAGCCCCAATTGCGGCGGTCATGGTGGAGTGCCGTTAGCAAATGCACATTTCCTAGCCTAGTATTGGTTTCTTTACCCAAGGATCATGAATGAGTGAAGTGTCGCCGTGATATGACTTAAATAATGTTGAAAACGTCGTAAAATCCGTATAAGACAAACACCTATATCTAAACTGAGTCCAACGTACTCACGCATTATGACGCCTCTGCTGCAGACGACTTTTGAAAACACTGTGGGGGAAAAAAATGCTCACAATGAGCAATTTCCCCTGTTGCCACAGTGTTTTCATCTACATGTATATTAGATAAGAATACTTTCATTCGCTGAGACGATTTATTTGTAGCTTTGCATGTATACTTGTTTCTAAAAGTATCACAATAGAAAAAAACAAGGACACGTGCTAAAAACCGCTTAATATCAAAGTCAACTCTCATAATAATCAAAATGCTAATAACAAGAATTCAATTCACTTCAATTTCTTTAATCAAGTGCTCAGTACAAACATATATACTCATATTAACATATTAATAATATCGATGAAATAACATGAAAATGTGGTTGACATATTATTTTTGTGTTTATTTCTTATCTTTTGTTGTTGGTTGGCTTTGTTTACCCTCGCGCTCGGCATTAATGCCATTTGGCGAGCAGTATTTCTTATCATTTTAAATAGCTATTTTTATGTATTTGTCTTGTCTACTTTGTTTTCTTTAGTTTAAGAGATTCATTTAGGAAAGATGCCACTAGTCTTATCATTCGTGCTTCATTTAATAAAAGTATGATATTGTAAACATCTATATTTGAGCCGTCCCGCGAGAAAACAAACATTGTGGACTGCGTAAAGTATCGACCCGGATCAGCCTAAGCGTGCCGAGTAGGCTAAACCGGACAGGCACTTTTCGCCTCCTGTGGATTTTCAGTTTCAGGAATCATTACTCTATACCTCTATACCCCTGATACGGAATGTGTCGGCCCGGATTAGCCTGCGCGGACTGCGCAGGCTAATCTGGGTCGATACATTACGCAGTGACCATAATGTTGGTTTTCTCACGGAGCGGCTCAACTATCTAGTCTGTAGCCATTTCGTTTCAAAAGAACAATATCAGATTTTCATATAATGGACACTCGAAGAAAAGATGAAATTGAGATAATAATGGTTATAATAACAATCAGGAATTATGATCAGACACGTATGCAACGTTATTTTGCATAGTATTAGAACCATATTACTTGTGAAAGAGAAAAAAAGTTCAGCTTTCTTTTCAAAGGATATATGGAGAAAATGGTGGTCTTTATCAAAACATCAATCTAAATATTTGCGGATAAAAGGCAGGGTCGAATTAGAGGAGTTATTTATAAATATTATACGATAAATATTCAGTTTCAAATTATGAATGGGTATATATTCGTCCTGGTATTTCGATTCAATATTACTCCCAAATTGTTCAGTCATTATTGAAATAGAATACCAAATTTATGAAGAGCAATGAACAATTAATTTGTTTAAATGATTTCCCACTGGGTCAATTTGGCATAATATGAACATCAAAAAAACGTGGAAGTATTATATATGGTGAGATTACCTTTATATCGTGATGTTTGACTATATTTTACTATACTATAACGGATTTATAATAGTGTTGAGCAGCATGTGTCTTTTAATGTTGTGCTTTTTATTTTTATTATTTAACCCTTTCCCTATATATAATACTGATGACTTATGACGTACTATGTATGCAGTAAGATTAATTTTGAAAGCAACATGGAATAAGTAGAAATTGCTCTAAATAAGCAATGTCTATTTTACCAATAATGTTGTTTAATTATGTATAAAAAGACTGTTCAATTTCCAGATGTTCATGTGGTTTTTTTTGTGTGAATATATTAATAAATCCAGATATCTCTGAGGGTATCTTATTCTGCATACAATTTAATCTAGCTTCTTTGCATTCGAAAATTTGAAACAAAGTGTGTGATCAATCTTGAAGTTTTCTTTGGATTATCCAGTTCCCTTTCCCACATACAATGAGTCAAAGCAGAGGACATATTGTCACTACTATGAAAAATATATGCAAATGAAAAAAGACTTACTTAATAGAGGTGAAAACATATTGGCAAAAGGAGAAATTGCTCATAATGAGCAATTTCTCCTTTTGCCACTATGTTTTCAAACGTCGTCTGCTGCATATGTGTCAAAAATGATTCTATAAGTGAGAAAGGGATAATTATATGATAAAAAGACAAGACCTCTAATAGAGTTGAAAACATTGTGGCAAAAGGAGAAAATGCTCAAAATGAGCAATTTCTCCTTTTGCCACAATGTTTTCAAACGTCGTCTGCTGCAGATGTGTCAACATGCGTCTATACGTGAGAAAGGAATAATTATAGAAAATTTCAAAGGTAAACTCTATAACATGTAAAGGTGTTCTTCAGGGATATACACTTCTTTTCAAGTGCATTCAAGTTCATCACATATATGATAAAAAGACAAGACCTCTAAAACATAGTGGCAAAAGGAGAAATTATTTCATCTTTTGCCACTATGTTTTCAAAAATCGTCTGCTGCAAATGCGTCCAAATGCGTCTATAAATGAGAAAGATATTTTAAAAGTAAACTCTCGAACGGGGTTCTTCATGGAGACGAGACACTTGTTTTCAAGTGTGTTTGTTCATCACATATATGATAAAAAGACAATACCTTTAAACATATCTTATATTGACCGAATTTATCGACATTGTGAAATGGGGATTTTAAATTTCGTCAACGTTTGTGAATATATATTTGTTCGTGGAAATAATTGATTGCGATTGTTATCTAAACTTTAAGGATATTCTTCAACATTTTCTTGTGGATTTTAATTAAATAGCACAACGCTGAAGACGTAATGTTTGGGTAAATTCCTGCATAACTTAAGTATGTTTTTGTTATTAGACAAAATTGTTTATCGATTTATCACTCTATTTCGATATCAGATCTATTTAATAGACGACTATAGGCCTTTTGTTACGTTATATATGCAATCCAACGAGCATTTAGAATATGAGCTAATTCTGTTTTTTTGTGACAATATTTTCAATTTAACTTTTATTCTAGAAGTAATAATAATTATAACGATATATTTATTTAATGAATGTTTCATTTTAAGGTGTATTCTGATGTAAACAATATTATTTAGCATGTGAACTTTCATTTATAAGGATTTTCCACTTTTTTCCTTAATGTTTAAAAATGCGCGAAGGGGTTAAATTGAAATAAAAATAGTCCAACCTGTGCTAAAGACCACCTTGTAATAGCAATTTCCTGTTACATTGAACTAAAAACAGACAAACCTGTGCTAAAGACCACCTTGTAATAGCAATTTCCTGTTACATTGAACTAAAAACAGACAAACCTGTGCTAAAGACCACCTTGTAATAGCAATTTCCTGTCTATATCAACCTCACTTTCAGTTTCCTGAAAACTCAGTTTCTGCATAAATGACCCTTCAATTAAAGGTCACATGTTTAACAAAGACCATATTGTTGTGTTCCCAATGGGTGGTCTTTATACACAGGTTCCTTTGTTCTTACAAATATTCATCAGCACTAACAACGCCGCTTGTAATATCTCAAAGGAATCCGCCGTGGTCGAGTGGTTAGCATCGGGGATTTGAAACCGGGTGTCCCCGGATCGATCCTCAGTTGCGGCACGAAGGTCATGGTGGAGTGCTCTTGGGCAAGGCACATTTTCTAGCCTAGTACTGGTTTGTTTAACCAGGGATCATGAATAAGTGAACTATCGCCGTGATATAACTGAAATAATGTTGAAAGCGGCGTAAAACCCCAATAAAACAAATTGTAATATCTCAACAATTACAGCGTACGTTAAATCAATTTGAGACGCAAAATAACATTTATGTTTACAGGAAGAAAAGCGTTTGAAGCGAGAAGAAAGTCGCAGACGACGTGAGGAAACGATCGATTCGGACATGTCTCATTACGCCGGAAACAGACGAACTTTTCGTACGGCCTCACCATTTCCGTTTAGTTTCCCGGCTTCATCAGGCAGTCCGAGACAAGCCGGGACAAAGCACGTGACAGATCCATTCGTAAACAATAACTTGGATCTTGTAGGTGTCAGTAATCTGTCACGGATCGAAGAAAATCCTGGATTGAAACGAACCGGAAGTGGCATTGGAAGCGACTGGTCCCGGCATTCCCATGATTCGAGGGAGAATATAGAAACGGATTATTCAACCAATCAAAGTGGTCAAGACACTATCAGTAACACGGAAACGCTGACAGATCACGACACTTCATATGACGTCACTGAAACGTCACTCGACAGCGAACAAAATACACCGGTTTCTCCGACTAGTATCTCGCGCGCAAAGACGTCGTACGTAAATGACGAAGTTGAAAATATAATGCGAAACAATTACATCAGGACGATGGACGTCAGGAGAAGACGTCTTGTGCTCAGAAAACAAATGAAACGTTTCGACGTACTACCAAATCATAATTATAATGCGGTTCTAAACGAGAGTAGAGAGAATTCTATGGATGATATTGAAACGGATGCTGATCAACCGTTTTCAATCAAAACTCTCATGAAAACTTCGAGTCACCAACGGGATGTCGTAAAGCAAAATGCTCTCGTGAAAACTTCGAGTCACAAACCAGATGTCGTAAAACAAAATGCTTGTGTTAAAGTACATACCTCTGACCGTCCTATTGAATCAGTTAATACACTAGATGACAATAATGCACTTGATGATGAAGCTGCAATAGAAACGTATGGTAATGATTCGCTTACAGAACAAAAGGATAAGATCATATTAAGGTTACGGACTGGTACAGAACAGCCTACCTACTCACCAACAATAAACGCAAAGAAGCCGGTCCCTCCTAAAAAACCAGTGCGCAACAAATTGACACAGAACAACAGTGAATCGAGTTTGGAAAACTCACCTACATTTGCACTGACGCAATCTGAGCTATGGGAACGTTCGGAAGTAAATGCACTGCCAGTTAGGAATTCCAGACCGGTGTTCCACATAGGACCGCGAGCTCGAGGCAGGAAGACCGTCGGCCATGAGGACAACACACGACCGGACACCGAGCGGTCTCATTCCGGTACAAGTGGCTACTCGACAGATGAATACAGTTGCAAGGTATGTGGTTATTTTATTTATTTGTTTGTTTTCTGTTCTCAACGCCTTTTTTTTTTCAACAATGATTCAGTTATATAACATTTCCTGGGTAAGCTACCAGTACGCTTGGACAATCTATCATCACAATAGCGCGTCCGTCGCAATGTTAACCCCCACGACACTGAGCGCAAAGGAGGGAAAGCCATTACTACCAATCTTTAAATATTTTGGTATGACCCGGTCGGGGATCAAACCCGCGACCTCCTGCACCTTTTAAAATTCTTTGACGAGCGTTCCACCGATATAATAGTTGCACGTTTCTGACGTCATTATTCTCATCATTTTCTCTCTCAACTTTGTATAAGAAGTCAAATTATGAGAGTGAAACTATTGTTTGATATCTAAAGATTTATAAAGACATCGGCAGAGTAGTTATGTGTAATGCTTAGGCTCCCGAACATCGTATACACGAGTACGTATAGAATAGACCATCAGCAATGGCATCTGGATGTACATCCTCGGTACCCAGGCTATTTATAAAAAAGTTCATATATTTTATAAATAGCCTGGGTACTGAGGATGATTGATGTATAGTCCGTGCATACTGAACTGTCGCATGATGTCTACAAAACAAACTTTGACAGTTAAGTTATAAATATACAAGTGGTCACTGACTGACCTATCACGTGAATGTGAAGGTTCAATTGAAACGGAGAGTAGTAATCCGTATCCTGATATATACAATAGTAACGCAACTATTTCAGTTTGCTAAATTGAAAAGATTCCAAAACAAATTATATACCAACTCTCCCCCTATTAAAAAGGAAATCCAGCGAACCAGTGACCTAAAGATGCCAGTGATTTAATACCTATACAATCTTCCGCTCTACCAGGATCATTTATATTTGATATAAATAACGTATTTGTATAAAAACGTCATAAGCCGATGTATATTCATTAATTAGCATATACAGTCTTACATATGCTAAATACCACATTGGAATAGAAATTCTCTGTCTATAGCAACCATATTTTAAGTGTCCGAATTACTTATTTTCTGCATAAATGGCACTGCAAATAAAGAGCACCCGTGAACAAAGACCAGATAATTGTATTCCCATGGGTGGTCTTTATACACAAGTTCCGAGGTACATACCATTTATAACTTGATATACGTTACTGTTTAAGCTACTGACTTAAACTGTAGAATTACATAATATAACGAAAACAGCAAAGCGGATGCTGGTAAAAAGGAAAAACATGCATATATTGTCAATTTACTACCAACAATGTGGTAATTGACTGTCAATATCATTCTTTTTTCCCCGTAGCCAAACATTCTCTCTTCAGCATGAGCAATTTCAGCTATTGTAATGGAACATCTTTAGACGACATCTAATCTCTTATGACGAGATTTCGAGAAGACAAAATATAATTTTGTTTCTTTGTAGATCATGTCCTTTATATAAAATTTGAAAACCACGACATAAATAGAGGACAAAAAATGTATAAATCATTTGTTATAAAATAGTATGGGCAGGAGGCTATATTATCAAAACATGGATTGAGTAGAAAATGGTAAAGTTCTCCAGTGGACAGATAATATAATTATGCTTTCATTGAGTGATATTTCACCATTTTCCCCTCGATGTTCTTAAAGTCGTCTACTCCAGTTGTGTTACATGTGTTTGTGGGTAAGGGGTAATTTGATCTACTTTACTCCTACCTTTGTTTGTAAAACACTTGAGTCATAACGTGTGATGTTCACTTCATTTTTAAATTACGTACGTCAATCTATGTTTTGCGTCACATATAATTGAATACCACATGCAAAGATGACGGGGAAAAAAAAGGGTTTTTGAAAAAGATAAAAAAAAATATTGCATCGTTCGTCACCCCTTGACGTAAGACCTACGAATTTGACTGATTATTCGTTAAGCGGTTATAATAGGGTACTAGTTGTGGGTCTTCTGCTCTCAAAACCATTAAGGATGGACATTTGACAAAACCGAAGTGTAAGTTTGATCAGGATTTGAAATCATTTAAGGAAAAAGAGCAAAAGCTCGTTTTGAATAATTGCTCCTCTTCCACAATATTTTCATTTGGTAACCATGGCATATGATGCAATGGCGTGAACTGTCGTATGAATGGAAGAAAGTACATACATGCAATGACAATTGCTAAATAACCATGTACAGTCGAACCGGTGCTAAATACCAAATAGGAATAGCAATATTCAAGTGTCCCTATTACTCCTTTTCTGCATAAATGACCCTGCAATTCCAATTACTGGTCTTTAGCCATAGGTGACACTGTAAATGTAACAATGTTAGCATTGTCTAGTTAGGAGTTTCTTTAGAAGAATAAAAGTAAATCATAAATAAACAAAGATTTGAAAAAAATCCAACGAGGCGGATGTGAAATATGAACTCTAATAATCCTCTACTCAATTGGCAAAAAATAGAATTCCCGCGAACCGGATTCGAACCAGTGACCTAGAGATGACAGTAATATTTAGCCTCTACAGTCTCCCGCTCTACCAACTGAGCTATCACGGGATTCGATTGTTGTCATGATTAATAACTATTCTTACCTCGCCGCGATCAGAATAACTTTTATTCGTACATATATAATACAACTAATTAAACTGATTACTTGTTGTCACATTCCGAAAGGTTACACAATTAGCTTTATCTTTGTTTGGTAGTCCTTTCCTTCGTAACAATCATGGTAACTTAAATATAAGAACATATTGGGTTCTAAATTGTATAAACATGCACACACGTATCTCTTAAATTAAAGCGTGGCCTCGTAAGAATGAAGCGATACCGTTGACACACATTATATTACATGTAATAAAAAAATAGACGTACATTAATGTATAAAGAAACGATTTGTGTTTCAAGTAAATCTCATAAATGATAAAACATTTAATGTAAAATCAAGAAAAGAACTCCCGCGAACCGGATTTGAACCAGTGACCTAGAGATGACAGTGATATTTAGCCTCTACAGTCTCCCGCTCTACCAACTGAGCTATCACGGGATTCAAATGCATAATGATTAATAACGTTATTGTTTTAATTTACTTTATTCATTCATTCTTACCTCGCCAATCAGCGATCAGAATATCTTATACTCGTACATATATAATACAATACAATACAATACAATACAAAATATTTTATTTGCAATCATGTACAAGCAGTACAAATAACAACATACAGAGAATATAATGTAATGTGATGTTGTAATTTCAATAAGTTCTAATGTGTTGAGAAGGTTTGTTATTAAATGATCTAAAAATCCATATGGAAATACAACTAATTATATATTGTCACATTCCAACAGGTTACACAATAAGCTTTGTCTTTTTGTAGTCCTTTCCTTCGTAGCAATCAAGGTAACTTAAATATAAGAACATATTGGGTTCTAAATTGTAACAAATATGCACAAAAGTATCTCTTAAAGAAAATCTTGACCTCGTAAGAATGAAGCGATACAGTTGACACACATTATATAGTACATGTAATAAAAAAAATAGACGTACATTAAAATGTATAAAGAAACAATTTGTGTTTCAAGTAAATCTCATAAATGATAAAACATTTAATGTAAAATCAAGAAAAGATCAAAAAGAACTCCCGCGAACCGGATTTGAACCAGTGACCTAGAGATGACAGTGATATTTAGCCTCTACAGTCTCCCGCTCTACCAACTGAGCTATCACGGGATTCGATTAATGATCTGATTAATAACTTAATTGTTTTTAATTTACTTTATTCATTCATTCTTACCTCGCCGCGAGCAGAATAACTTTTATTCGTACATATATACAACTAATTAAACTGATTACTTGTTGTCACATTCCGAAAGGTTACACAATTAGCTTTGTCTTTTGGTAGTTCTTTCCTTCGTAGCAATCATGGTAACTTAAATATAAGAACATATTGGGTTCTAAATTGTATAAACATGCACACACGTATCTCTTAAATTAAAGCGTGGCCTCGTAAGAATGAAGCGATACAGTTATTATATAGTACATGTAATAAAAAAATAGACGTACATTAAAATGTATAAAGAAACAATTTGTGTTTCAAGTAAATCTCATAAATGATAAAACATTTAATGTAAAATCAAGAAAAGAACAAAAAGAACTCCCGCGAACCGGATTTGAACAAGTGACCTAGAGATGACAGTGATATTTAGCCTCTACAGTCTCCCGCTCTACCAACTGAGCTATCACGGGATTCGATGAATGATCTGATTAATAACTTAATTGTTTTAATTTACTTTATTCATTCATTCTTACCTCGCCGTGAGCAGAATAACTTTTATTCGTACATATATACAACTAATTAAACTGATTACTTGTTGTCACATTCCGAAAGGTTACACAATTAGCTTTGTCTTTTGGTAGTTCTTTCCTTCGTAGCAATCATGGTAACTTAAATATAAGAACATATTGGGTTCTAAATTGTATAAACATGCACACACGTATCTCTTAAAGTAAAGCGTGGCCTCGTAAGAATGAAGCGATACAGTTGATACACATTATATAGTACATGTAATAAAAAAATAGACGTACATTAAAGTATAAAGAAACAATTTGTGTTTCAAGTAAATCTCATAAATGATAAAACATTTAATGTAAAATCAAGAAAAGAACAAAAAGAACTCCCGCGAACCGGATTTGAACCAGTGACCTAGAGATGACAGTGATATTTAGCCTCTACAGTCTCCCGCTCTACCAACTGAGCTATCACGGGATCCGATAAGAACCTGATTAATAACGTTATTGTTTTAGTTTACTTTATTCATTCATTCATTCTTACCTCGCCGCGAGCAGAATAACTTTTATTCGTACATATATATACTACAATTGACATTTCCAACAGGTTACACAATTAGCATTGTCTTTTTAAGTCCTTTCTTTAGTAGCAGTCAAGGTTATTTAGTGGGTTCTAAATTGTAACAAACATGCACACATGTATCTCTAAAAGAAAGAAAGTGAGGCCTCGTAAGAATGAAGCCATCATCATCTTGACACACATTAGAAAACATGTAATACAACAAGACGTTTATGTATAATGCCCCATTCATAGTGTCACGTTTTAGCCCCCCACGTTTAGCTACATGGGGACACGTGACTAAAACGTGATCAAACGTGACAAAAAGTGATCACACGTGACAAAACGTGAAGTGCATAATGTAATTTTGGACATGTTCAACATTCACTCACGTTTCCCCAAAACGTACTAAAACGAGGCGAGAACGTGGTACAGGGTAGTATAACGAAGCAGAAACGTAGCAAACACGTAATAGAACGTGAACATAGTGCGTCCCGCCGGTTGATACGTCCTGTTGCGTTTGCAGACACGTTGTGCTGCGCTATGCTACATTGTGGCCTCGTTACTACCTCTAATGGATAACCTATGACAAAAAGTGGAAAACATTGTGGCAAAAGGAGAAATTGCACGTTTTTGTGCAATTTCTTCTTTTATCACTATGTTTTCAACTTCAAACGTTGTCCTCTTGGTAGGCGTATTTCACATTGTGCCGGGTTAGCTTGCGTCCCGCCGGTCGATACGTTCTGTTGCGTTTGCTGACACATTGTGCAGCGCTATGCTACGTTGTGGCCTCGTTGCTACCACGTTCCTCGTGTCGCGGTATGCCACGCTGTGTCACGCTATGATACGCTGTAATTACCACGTTGAACTACGTCATGAGCTGCGTTATGTTACGTACGGTGTTTTACGTTGTACGACTTTGTGCTCCGTTTCTGTTATGTTGTCCTACGATTTGAAAACATGTGGTCATATAATTTCAACAGTCTTGGTAGAGGGACATCATTGCGTGATGCGTTTTCACTGAACGTGGTTGCAACGTGGCGGCAGCGAGGCATAACGAAGCACAGCGTCGAACGACGTGGTGACATCGGGACATAACACGATTTTGATATTCGTTGTCAACTTTAAATTTTGTCACAACGGGAATACAACGAGGAGACAGCGTGGCTAGCACATGGCTAGGACGTGGCAACAACGTGGAAACAACGTGGCACATCGTGGCACCCGGCTGAACATTCCAAATCGTGGGAATCAGAAACGGGGCATAACGGCGAGGCCAAAACGTGACACTATGACTGGCGCTTAAAGAAACAATTTGTGTTTCAAGTATAATTCATTGAAATGATAAAAGTATATGTAAAATCAAGTAAAACTCAATGAAATAATAAAATTATATGTAAAATCAAGAAGAGAACAAAAAGAACTCCCGCGAACCGGATTTGAACCAGTGACCTAGAGATGACAGTGATATTTAGCCTCTACAGTCTCCCGCTCTACCAACTGAGCTATCACGGGATTCGATTATGAATGTAATTAATAACGTAGTTTAGCTAATAACTCACCTTTGTTCGCAAAATACTTGAACCATAACATTATGACACATGCGATGTGCACTCTTTAACTTCATATACATAGTTTGGGGGGCGTAGTTCTTATCTCTGTCCCATAATGAATACACAAAAAGGTTATATCTTTATTTACAGAGCTCTAGATAAGGGGTGTTTTGCATGTTCTAAAATCCTTATTTGACCCTCTAACCCTATGTTGTGGGTACTCAAAAGATAGGGTTTGCTTTGATAATAAGAAAGGAATTGTGGTAAAAAGAGCTGAATGCCTCTCCTTATCTGGACCTCTGAATCTTTTAACGAAATATAAGCCCTTCCGTGGGGAAATGCTAACCATTTCCCTCATATAGACGCTTTCTGACGCCTCTGCAGCAGACGGCGTTTTGAAAACATTGTGACAAATGAAGAATATCTCCTTTTGCCACAATGTTTTCCACTTTTTGTCATAGGTTTTTCATTCAATCATAGAGATTTTTTTATTTTTTTGACAAAATATGTTCAAAGTCGTCTGCTGCATAATTGTTGTATGAGGGAAAGGGTTAACCACAAAACGATCAATTAAAGTTCAGTATTCATCATGCGACAGTATATAAATATCATATGGCAGCATGTGTGACATTGATATTGTCAATCCGAGAGCAGAATGTCACCCGAGAAAACTTTGAAGACCAACTTTTATAACGAGAAATGCATGTTTTGAGCATCTAAAGTTTTCCCCTTTTACCATAATGTAATAAATTGCAGTCTTGCGCAGAGGTTTTAACTGTATAAACGTTATCTCTTTCAGCGCCGAGTTGTTTAAAGTAGACTCTTCCATTTTCAAAATCGGGCGTCTCCATTTCTTTTGTAATAAAGGTTTGGAATATTTTGATAACGTAAAAGCAAACAATGCTGATTTCAGGTGAGACAGCTCGTTACGAGCTGACTCACCTGAATCAGTATTGTTTGCAAAAACCTCAATATTGCATTTGGCGCTGAAAGAGTTAATTTGTTAACCCTTTTTCCATATAAAGCAGAATTGCAGCAGACGATTGAAAAACATATACGTGTTTATGCGTCTCTGACGTATCATATTTATACAAATTGAATCATAATATGTGATGTTCAAACCTACAATTACATTATTAATTAATTCTCAATAATATCATTCCCTTTTAAAGTGATTTTATCTTTTGAAAAATGTTTGCGGACGCCTGACTATGCTATTCGGACGATTGAGTTCCTTGGAGCGTATGTCGTGTGGTGTACTGGTGTGGGAAAACCAGGAAGCGCATGAGTAGGTGAACTGGCCGCCGTGATATGACTGAATTTCTTTTGAGAACGGCGTTAAACCCCAATCAATCAATCAATCGGACGATTGAATTAGAACATAGGTAGACACAGTTTTTGCGTTGAATGTTGGTATCGAAGCGTGATGTTTAAGCATTTAAGCATTCAGCGGCAATGACAATATTATACTAAATAAACCAACAAAAAATGGCAAAAGTTAGCAAAGGAAAAAAATGAAAGAAGAATTCCCGCGAACTTGATTCGAACCAGTGACCTAGAGATGACAGTGATATATATCCTCTACAGTCTCCCGCTCTATATACCAACTGAGCTATCACGGGACATGTTCATAAAAATTGAATCATAATATGTGATGTTCAATCTACAATTACATTGTTAATTAATTCTCAATAGCATCATTCCCTTTTAAATTGATTTTTTTTTTTGTGTGTAAAATTATTGACTTCGGACGCCTGACTTTGCTATTCGGAAGATTGAACTCGAACATAGGTAGACACAGTTTTTGTGTCAATCATTAAGTTTTTAACGGCAATGACAATATTTTAGTTAATAAACCGAAACAAAAATGGCGATTTTAGTAAAGGAAAACAATTCCTGCGAACCGGATTCGAACCAGTGACCTAGAGATGACAGTGTTAAATAGCCTCTACAGTCTCCCGCTCTACTAACTGAGCTATCACGGGACCTGACATTTTCAATGAGATCAATAATATAATATTAAATTAATAAACGTTTCCTAACCCTTTCCAACATACAATAAATCTGAAGCAGATAACTCGGCAAAAGTATGCACACTTTCTATAAATGAAATGACAATATATTCAAACGTCGTCTGCTGCAGAAGAGATAGAAATCGTCTGCAAGTTTGAAAGGGGGTTAATTCCTTTTAAGCTACACGTATCATGTTTATAAATATAAAATCATAGTGTGTGATGTTCAACCTACAACCTACAATTACATTATTACTTAATTCTGAATAGTATCATTCCCTTTTAAAGTGATTTATTTTTTGAAAAAATGATTGACTTCGAACTCCTGATTTTGCTATTCGGATGAATGAACTCCGGAAACATAGGTAAACACGGCTTTCGTGTTGAAATTTCGTTTCGAAGCGTGAAGTTATACAAGTTTGTATGTATGGATTACATTTGAGAGACGGCCAACAGTTTGGGGGTCTATTTGACTTTTCTAAGCATTAAGGCATCGTTTTAAGTCGTTCAGTGGCAATGACAATATATTACTAAATAAACCGACAAATAATGGCAAAGGAAAAAAAAAAAACAAAAAAAAAAGAACTCCCGCGAACCGGATTTGAACCAGTGACCTAGAGATGACAGTGATATTTAGCCTCTACAGTCTCCCGCTCTACCAACTGAGCTATCACGGGATTCGATTAAGATATTGATAAATAACGTAGTTTACCGAATTACTCTGTACTCACCTGTTCGCAAAATACTTGAACCATAACATTATGACACATGCGCTGTGCACTCTTCTACAGTCTCCCGCTCTACCAACTGAGCTATCACGCGACCTGACATTACCAATGAGATCAATAATATAATATTAAATCAATAAACGTTTTTTAACCCTTTCCAACATACAAACAAATCTGAAGCAGACGACTTTGAATATAACTTTGAAAAGTATGCTCACTTTCTATAAATGACACAACACTGTTTTGAAGAATTGACAGAAATCGTCTGCAGGTTGGAAAGGGGGTTAATTCGTTGTATAGATTACATTTGAGAGACGGCCAGCAGTTTGGGGTCTATTTGATTGTTTTAAGCATTAAGGCATCGTTTTAAGTCTTTCAGTTGCAATGACAATGTCTTACTTATTAAGCCGACAAATAATTGTTAAGGAAATAAATAAAAAAAAAAAGAACTCCCGCGAACCGGATTTGAACCAGTGACCTAGAGATGACAGTGATATTTAGCCTCTACAGTCTCCCGCTCTACCAACTGAGCTATCACGGGATTCGAATATGACATTCATTAATAACGTACTTCACCGAATTACTCTGTACTCACCTGTTCGCAAAATACTTGAACCATAACATTATGACACATGCGCTGTGCACTCTTCTACAGTCTCCCGCTCTACCAACTGAGCTATCACGCGACCTGACATTACCAATGAGATCAATAATATAATATTAAATCAATAAACGTTTTTTAACCCTTTCCAACATACAAACAAATCTGAAGCAGACGACTTTGAATATAACTTTGAAAAGTATGCTCACTTTCTATAAATGACACAACACTGTTTTGAAGAATTGACAGAAATCGTCTGCAGGTTGGAAAGGGGGTTAACTCGTTGTATAGATTACATTTGAGAGACGGCCAACAGTTTGGGGTCTATTTGGCTGTTAAGCATTAAGGCATCGTTTTAAGTCTTTCAGTTGCAATGACAATGTCTTACTTATTAAGCCGACAAATAATTGTTAAGGAAAAAAATAAAAAAAAAGAACTCCAGCGAACCGGATTTGAACCAGTGACCTAGAGATGACAGTGTTATTATACCTCTACAGTCTCCCGCTCTACCAACTGAGCTATCACGGGATTCGATTAGCTAACTGATTAATAACTTACTATAGCTAATAATAGTTCCAAATTAGGTTTACTTTGTACTTACCTTTATTTTTTTCGCAAAATACTTGAACCATAACATATGTATACATAGTGTGTATGCGTAGTTCTTATCTCTGTATCAATTGAACTACACAAATATATTATATCTTTTAACGAAATATGAACCATTTCACGGGAAAATGTTAAAAGTCGGATTGTGTTAAGATATATAGATGCAGATCAACCTGTACACCCGCATGGTCTGATTAAAATCGACACTGTTATTCCTATAAGTGTGTCACAGACGATGATGGCAACTTGTGTACATTCTGATAAAACCGAGCAGATGCACAGGGTCAGCTGAACCTACTTTTCGTACGTGCACATGTATAGTAAACTGCCTGTAGTATCATTCCATTTTAAAGTGATTTATTATTTGACTTTTTTAAGCATTTAGGCAT
>JASEVX010000011.1:17556169-17558396 GCA_031761405.1 Serripes groenlandicus
GTTACCTCCCTTTATAATATTGTGGTTTGATTGATTGGGGTTTAACGCCGTGTTTTAACAATTTCTCATTCATATCACGGCGGCCAGTTCACCTACTCATGTGTTTCCTGGTTTTCTCACACCAGTACTCCACACAACAATCTTCTCAAGCAACTGGCTGCTTTTCCACTTATAATATTGGACTAACCCCCCACAATCCTGACTGCCGAGTAGGCAAAGGCAAAGTCATTATGTCTAGTTGTCTTTTGTATCGAGCCAACGACCTCCCACACCCGATGCGGACGCTCTACCACTTCACCACCGGGGTGATGCTCGGATTCTGGTCTGATTGCGGACTGGCGCAGATTGATCTGAATCTTCGCTGGCCGCTAAGTCCCGGTTTGTATTACCCTTTCCAACATAAAACTACTCTGCAGCAGTACATGCGACTTTGAAAACATCTAGACAAGAATACGGAAAATGTATATTTATAAATGAGATAGTAACTATTGAATTGAGGTGAAAACATTGTGGCTAAATGAGAAATTGCTCATTATGAGCAATTTCTCCTTTAGCCACAATGTTTTCAGAAGTCGCCTGCTACAGATGCGTCAACCCTCGTATACACATAGGAAAGGATTACATAATGTGAACCAATTTAGAACAGACGGACGTATCATTTATTTTCTGGGTATAAGATGATTTTGAGGTAATATATATAGGTGATTGACAGTATGTATTTGGAATAAGAGATTGTTAATTTCACTCTCTCCTAAACTGCCTTAATTAAGTTAAAGGTTAACTTTTCTTTATTTGTTATTATCTATTTTTGAAATCTAACAAAATCAGGAAACTTCAAAGTTATTTCGGATTATTATTGATTGTTCACGTATTCATATTGTTAATGTAAATGAATGTAAATAATAATAATAATAATAATAATAATAATAATGATATCTTTATTTTGTTTAAGGTAACATCTAAGACACATACAGACAATTTAACAATGGCTATACATACCTTATTTTCATGTGGCCTTCAATAATATAACACAAGACATCTAATGATGAGATACATGTATTTGTATATAAGTCAATTAAAATCTATCTATCATGTAGCGTAACTATTGTTCATGACCTGTTTATCCCTTTCCCTCATATAGACATTTTCTGACGCCTCTGCAGCAGACGGCTTTTTGAAAACATAGTGGCAAAAGAAGACATTGCACAAAACGAGCAATTTCCCATTTTGAGACAATGTTTACCACTTTTAGTCATAGGTTATCCTTTCAATTATAGAGATTTTCTATTTTTGACAAAATATGTTCAAGGTCGTCTGCTGCATAATTGTCGTATGAGGGAAAGGGTTAAATACATACTATTTTCAAAACGCAACAAAAAGAAATAGGACAATGATAGAACTACTTAAGAAATATTGAATTCAAACGCAATATATATATAGATCTTTAGATACCAACAGATAACACGTTCAGATAACGATTCATCTCATTGGAGTGTAGTATTATAACATATGTAGAACCTTAACCCTTTCCCTCATATAGACGCTTTCTGACGCCTCTGCAGCAGATGGCGTTTTGAAAACATAGTGACAAAAGAAGAAATTGCACAAAACGTGCAATTTCTCCTTTTGCCACAATGTTTTCCACTTTTTGTCATAGGTTATCCATTCAATTATGGAGATGTTCTATGTTTTGACAAAATACTTTCAAACTCGTCTGCCTGCAGAATTGTCGTATGATGGAAAGGGTTAAGAGAGCTTTAAAAATTACAATTTACCATAAATGAAGACAAAGTATTTTAAATTTTGAACAAAATAAATCGCGTGATGTATAATCAATAGAAATGAATATATTTCAAAAGTAGAAAATAAGTGAATTCTAACTTTATAACATAGTTTCAAGACTACAAAGCCAATATGGATAGTTCAACCCTTACAAACATACAGACGCTTTCTGACACCCCTCAAAACTTGACAGACTTTTGAAAACGTTCTGACAAAAGATGGAAATTGCTCATAATGAGCTCATACAAAGCAATTGTTATAAGTCGTCTGCTGCAAATGTGTTATATGTGGGAAAGGGTTAAAATAAAAACACACACTAACAGCTTGACAAGGCTACACTTCTTCGTTGAGCCGTAAGACATTATACTAGTTGAACTCTCTCTCTCTGTCTGTCTCTCTCCCTCTGTCTGTCTTTCTCTCTCTCTCTGTCTCTCTCTCTCTCTGT
>JASEVX010000011.1:17558596-17579347 GCA_031761405.1 Serripes groenlandicus
TTATTCGAACATTTACAATGTCTCTAGCTGTATGATACATGGCAATGTCATGCTGTAAACTCGGGATGTTGGCGTTGTTATATAACAGAGGAATGGCCGGACGTGATGAGCGAGAATGTGCAGAACTATGTACCTTGAAACTGACAATGAAATAGACACAACAAGTATAGTAAATAACATTTTATTATAGTGACATGTGAACATATCATACAAACATCAAACAATATAAACACCCGGCCGTGTAGGTTCTATAAGTGACTTATGTTTAACAATAGTTAACACTAATTAACCTTAATTAACCATTAGTTATATATTGCCACAAATTAGATTAATTGAACCATTGAAAATTGGCTAAAACTAAAATAATGACGAACAAAAGACTCCCGCGAACCGGATTTGAACCAGTGACCTAGAGATGACAGTGAACATATACCTCTACAGTCTCCCGCTCTACCAACTGAGCTATCACGGGACTTGTAAACATATGAGATCAATAACGTATTTGACGGAAGTATCGTTTTGAACTTTATACACGATGACAATATTTGAAACATAGAAATAGTAGAATTCCTTTTGTCAAAATATTTTATCAATTATATAATAATTTTCATTTATTCAGATATTTAATATTTTTCAGACCACTAATCTTACTACTACGAGGACAAACGAGAACAAATATGTAACTTCTGAAATTAAACCATACTTTGCATTAAAAGTGTTGTCTCCTGTGTACCGTAGGTGCTGCTTTGCAAGACATGTCTGTCAGTGACGTAGGATTGTTGTTGTTGTTGTTTGGCGTTGTTTACCCTCGCGCTCGGCATTAATGCCATTTGGCGAGCAGCCATCGTTATTACTACTATTTTTGTTCTCGGACTATTGGTTTGCAGACTATCTAGTATATATATAGATATATATATGTATACCTATGTATATGCGATGTTTTTTTTTTTTTTTTTTTTTTTTTTTTTCTGGGTTAAGGGGGCCGAGGGGATTAGTGTTATCACTATTGTTTACTATATCGTACAACATGCACATACTTATCGTTTATATAACTATTGTTTAATATATATAGTACATCATGCACATATCTATTGTTTATAAAACTATTGTTTAATATATAGTACAGCATGCACATATCTATTGTTTTATTTGTCTATAGTTGTTGACTAATTTCCTTCAAATCTTTTGTTACATTGTTGTTAAAAACAGAAGCAAGAATAGATCTAGTTAGACGGTTGAGTTTTATCCGTGATTGTATGATTCCTTTAAATCTTTTGTTACAATGTTGTTAGAAATAGAAGTAAGAATAAATCTAGTAGTATTTTTAATATTTTACGGGCGCGGACGCGATATCCTACCCCCCCCCCCCCCCCCCCCAATAATAACAGAATTAAACACCGCCCGCACAAAAACGTAGCGACTCCCCCCTACATGATTGAAGTCGATCAAGCCAGCCGCTTTAGCCAGTCCAGCTTGACGCTTCGTAGGGGGTGTACCTGTTAAAACGTTGTGTAAGATTGAAGACTCCAGGCCAGCCGCCTAACACAGTCCAGCCCGTTGTTTCATCTTTTTTATTTATTTATTTATTTATTTATTTATTCTATTATTTGAATATGCGTATTCCAAAGGGGGTGTACCTGTTAAAAAGTCTTGTAAGATTGAAGACACCAGGCCAGCCGCCTCAGACAGTCCAGCCCGTTGTTTCATCTTTTTTATTTATTTGTTTATTTATTTGTTTATTTATATGGAAAGGCGTAATCCAAAGGGGGTGAAACTGTTAAAAAGTCGTGGACGGACGCAGCAGGAGCCCATTTTTTCCACTTGATTAAGCAATGATTAAATATTTAGGGGTGCGATCATAGGCACCGCAAACAAATGACATTGGCGAAAAAGGTAGCAATTTTTATAAATTGCGCTGTATTCATCCGGTTAAACATGCACAAAAGGGAGAAACTACTATTTATATTTTATCTGCCATCTGACAGTCAAGCAGGTAATTCTCCAGGGCGAGAAATGTGGATGTTTGTAGAGCCTTCGACGGAAACAAAACGTTTTTCATCTCGAGAGTGACTCCTATCCGTTGTAAAGCCCCAGATAACCTAGATCTTGCCCTCCCATGAACTATACAGTCCAGCAGATAATGTTCTGTTGTGTTTCGAACTCCACATTCTGGGCAAATGGGCGAGCCACCTAAAATGTGGTTTCCTACGTTTCCTGTCAATAGATTGTGTTTTAGCCTCAATCGCGTCACGGCCCTGTCCACCTGTCTCGAGGTGGAATAGGTCTGTGGCGGTTTGAAGCTTATTCCATTATGATTTATGTACTGGCTGTGTTGGTATTTTGCCAGCCTTTCTGCCCATTTGTTTTTCATTTTTGCTTTTATAAGTGCATAGATTTCTGATTTTGACAGGGAAACTTTATCACATACAGAATTATTCAGTGCACCCTTGGCCGCCATATCCGCAATTTCATTTCCCTGGAAGTCGACATGAGCTGGACACCAAACTAACGAAACTTTGATACTGTTTACATAGCACTGATCATGTAGGGATAGTATATTTTCTAGAATATCAGGTCTAGAGTTACTGTATCTATTCTGGATGGATTGTAGTGCCGAAAGTGAGTCAGACAGGATAGCAATTTGGTATGGTTTGTTGGCTAGAGTCCAGTTAAGTGCGTATCTGATGGCCGTGAGCTCTGCTGCATATATTGACAAATGTTTGCTAAGTCTTTGAGCTATGGTGATGTTTCGCTCTGGAATGACCATTGCCGCAGAAACTGCATTTTCTGTATTTTTGCTACCATCTGTGAATATCTGAAGGTGCTCCGAATAGATCTCGTCTACATAGACTTTTGTTTTTTCCAAAATGATCTTGGGATTGTCTTTTTTTGTAAATTGGGAACTTAGGGATATGTCGACTTTGGGAGTAGATAACAACCATGGGGCGTCCAGACGTGGTCTGAAGTCTGCTATACTGAATTCATCTATCTGGTATTCTACTGCGAGCTGATTTACGGCGGCACCAAATGGTAATTGTGGGGATTTGTTCCTCTGGTATCTGGCCTTAACATAGAACCCAGATCCGATGATTTCGTTCACCGGATTGCAAGGTCTACTTGCAACCCTAGCCCAATATTTTAGACTAAGCGATTCGCGTCGCAGATCCAAAGGCTCAATCCCTGCTTCTTGTTCTAATAGGGTTGATGCGGAGGAGCGGAGTGCACCTAGTGCAATGACTAAGGCCTTATGCTGGATAGTGTTTAACATTTTAATCCCTGCTTTTGTCGCACAATTATATACTATGGAACCATAGTCTAATTTTGGACGTATTAGGGACTTGTAGAGAAGCAGGAGTGACTGTTTATTTGAACCAAATTTGGTGCCCCTTAGCATTCTCATTATGTTCAGGTCCTTTTGACATCTAGCCGTTATTTCTTTAATATGCGGCTGGAAGTTGAATTTTTGATCAAGTGTCATACCCAAAAATTTGACTGACTTTTGAAATTTTATTTTTGTGCCTCCTAATTTTAAGTCTACTGGGTGTTGTTTTCTGTTTCCGAATAATATCCCTACTGTTTTTGATTGTGAAATTTTGAAACCCCATTTCTGTGACCAGCGCCATATGGAGTCCAGCCCTACTTGTGCTTTTTTTTGTAGGGTTTTGACTCGGACTCCCCTTAGCCATCCGCCCGAGTCATCGGCAAATTGGCTAATTACCATCCCAGTCCCCTTTATTGCATCTGGGAGATCATTAATAAGTAGTGAAAAGAGTAGGGGGGATATTATGGCACCTTGCGGGGTACCTCTCGTTAGTGTTTCAGTGTCCGAGATAGCATCCCCGACTTTAACCCTTATCTTTCTATCCAGCAGAAAGGACTTTATATAACTAAAGCATCGCCCTGTGACTCCGTGTTTTTGTAATTTATATAAGATACCCGAGTGCCATGCTAAGTCGAATGCGGCCTCCAAGTCTAAGAAGATAGCTAGAACATAATGACCCTTGTTTTTAGCATAAAGGACATCATGCTGTAGTCGAGCAAGCTGATCAAGCGTGCTGCGCCCCTTCCGAAAGCCGGATTGTAAGGGATTTATTACTTTTTTTGATTCTAAGTATATTTCTAAACGCGTCTTAACCATCCCTTCCAGCAATTTCCCGGGGTGAGAGGTTAGACTAATAGGTCTATATGATTTAGGATCATTTGGGTCTTTATCTTTTTTTGGTAAAGGTATAACGCAGGCGATTTTCCAATCCTTGGGATACTCCCCATCCCGCCATACCTTGTTGAAGAATGAGAGCCAGATTTGTAAGGCCGATTCAGGCATATGCTTGAACATTGTGTATGTAAGTTTGTCTAAACCCGCGGCGGAATTTTTTCTGCTACTAATGCAATCTTTTAATTCTTGTCAAGTGAAGTCATAGTTGATTGGACTGTTCTCATTATCCAATGGAGGAGAGTTAATTTTTTTATGCTGAATTCGTTCAAAAGATTTTTGTCTGGCCAAAACTTCTGGGTCGATATTGTCTTCGCTAGAGACTTTTGCATAGTGTTTGACAAGTATTTTTGCTTTGTCAAGGGAGGTAATTGCATCTTTATTGTTTCCCTTTAGAATGGGAGTTGGTCTGATTGGATTACCCTTAATTCTCCGAATTTTGTTCCAAAAGTCTAATGAATTTTTTGGGTCGATAATACATTTTTCACAGAATTCATTCCAATTATCTGTTTTGTTTTTAAGAATGACCTCTTTACTGAGTTTAGAGGCCTCTTTGTAGTTGACCAGGTTGGCTTCACTTGGGTGACGTTTAATATTTATTAGGCATTTCTTTCTTTCCTTGATTGCATTTTCGCATTCTTCATTCCACCACGGTACATTTTTCCTATTGCTTTTTATTGGTTTAGAAGAAGGGATAGTCTCTAATGCGACCTTTAGAAATTGTTCTGTTATTTTTGTATTGTATATATTTATATCATCATCATAGACTTCAGTAGTGGTGATTTCCTCACTTTTCATGTTGAAAGCATCCCAATCTGCTTTATTAAAGTTAAATCTCTCCTCAGTAACTTGATTTTCATTATTTGTCTTGTTTATAGTTATTATTATTGGGAAATGGTCTGTACCCCAGTTGTCCTGCAGGACTTGCCAAAAAATCTCACTTGAGATTTTGGGACTAGTAATGGTCAGATCAATACAGGTGAGATTGCCAGTGTGCGCATCGACTCTGGTTGGTGTCCCATCATTGTGCAGCACGAGGTTGTGTAAATCAATCCATTCCTCGACTGCGCGCCCATGGTTGTCTGTTTTGGCAGATCCCCATATAATGTTATGTGCGTTGAAATCCCCAGTAATTACTATGTCTCCTTTTGAACAGGATTACTGTTATCTATGGCCTTTGCTAATTCCTTTAAAATCTCTGCAACGGTTTTAAAACACGTGACGTCCGATTTGTATTGTGTTTTTGCAAAATTATTTTTGATAGTAATTTCCAACTACAGATGTTTTCCTACAGTACAAAGTTTTTTGTAGTAGATCTATATTTTATCATTTTGGTTTAAGACTTCAGATGTGGCGAAATTAACCCCCTGGGATAATAAGGTTCATTCCCAGTTGCCTCCCTTTAATACTTAAAATACTTATTTTATTTTGTTTATTTATAAATAAATGTAAATACATATTTTAAAAGCAATCATCTTATAAATCAATATGAGCCCGGTCTTTGGAAAATATACAAGTTGGTGCTCGATTGGGATCAGGACTTTTAGCGTGCCAGTCGCCGGTCATCAATGAAATCAATGTGTTTTGTTATTCGAACATTTACAATGTCTCTAGCTGTATGATACATGGCAATGTCATGCTGTAAACTCGGGATGTTGGCGTTGTTATATAACAGAGGAATGGCCGGACGTGATGAGCGAGAATGTGCAGAACTATGTACCTTGAAACTGACAATGAAATAGACACAACAAGTATAGTAAATAACATTTTATTATAGTGACATGTGAACATATCATACAAACATCAAACAATATAAACACCCGGCCGTGTAGGTTCTATAAGTGACTTATGTTTAACAATAGTTAACACTAATTAACCTTAATTAACCATTAGTTATATATTGCCACAAATTAGATTAATTGAACCATTGAAAATTGGCTAAAACTAAAATAATGACGAACAAAAGACTCCCGCGAACCGGATTTGAACCAGTGACCTAGAGATGACAGTGAACATATACCTCTACAGTCTCCCGCTCTACCAACTGAGCTATCACGGGACTTGTAAACATATGAGATCAATAACGTATTTGACGGAAGTATCGTTTTGAACTTTATACACGATGACAATATTTGAAACATAGAAATAGTAGAATCCCTTTTGTCAAAATATTTTATCAATTATATAATAATTTTCATTTATTCAGATATTTAATAGTTTTCAGACCACTAATCTTACTACTACGAGGACAAACGAGAACAAATATGTAACTTCTGAAATTAAACCATACTTTGCATTAAAAGTGTTGTCTCCTGTGTACCGTAGGTGCTGCTTTGCAAGACATGTCTGTCAGTGACGTTGGAGCAAAACTGGACGTATGGCAGGCCGTTTTGGCCGGAAAATGCGCTCCCTCAGTCGGTTCCGTACAGTCTTGGAACTGATTGGACGTTAACCAGGAATGGTCCGAGAAGTCAAAATGAAACTCTGGAATCGATTCCTTAGATGGGTCAGCCGAATGTGGTTGTCTTGCTGACGTGACGTCACGCGTGAACGGCCGGTCCGAGGCAAATATCTCGTGTTCCCATTCTGTTTAAAACGTCTTCATACAGACGATATTGTGTTTCGATGGACATCAACACTTCAATGTGGGCCATTCCAGTCTCCAGCATACCCACGACGCGGAGACGCTGAATTTCTGTAAGCCGTGGCATGTCGTTCGCGGAGTTTAGGTTGAAATTAAAGTGTTTTTACGACATTTAGAGGCTAGTGAATAATGAACTGTTCTTCAAAGTTCAAAATCAGGTGTGTGAACATCATTCAGAAAGTGAGTCAGTTCTTTGCATATGAAGTCTACGTGACATCAAATTTCATGCAAAATGATTTGCTAAATGTTTATTGAACGTCATGTTTATTACTTTTCAAACATCTTTTGTTTGGTGACATTTGGTGTAATGCACAGTTATTTTTTCAATTAGTTTCTACTCATTTGATCTCATTTAGTTTATTTTTGAAGGTTTTAAAGTTTCCGAAAGCCACTCAGAATGCGTCCCCTTCCTCCATCTCCCCACTTAGGGAGGAGAGGAACGGTCATCAATGGCGAAAGCCGAGCTGGATCAGCAACCAGCAGCAATCACCCGCTTCGCGCTCAGAAGAGGACGCTGTACCTCGTCCTCGTGGTTTTCGGTCTCGTCAAGTTTATCTGACGACCTTGCGATACATACTATAGAAATGATCCCTAAGAGTATGATCTTAACAGTATTACTGTTATCTATGCCCTTTGCTAATTCCTTTAAAATCTCTGCAACGGTTTTAAAACACGTGACGTCCGATTTGTATTGTGTTTTTGCAAAATTATTTTTGATAGTAATTTCCAACTACAGATGTTTTCCTACAGTACAAAGTTTTTTGTAGTAGATCTATATTTTATCATTTTGGTTTAAGACTTCAGATGTGGCGAAATTAACCCCCTGGGATAATAAGGTTCATTCCCAATTGCCTCCCTTTAATACTTAAAATACTTATTTTATTTTGTTTATTTATAAATAAATGTAAATACATATTTTAAAAGCAATCATCTTATAAATCAATATGAGCCCGGTCTTTGGAAAATATACAAGTTGGTGCTCGATTGGGATCAGGACTTTTAGCGTGCCAGTCGCCGGTCATCAATGAAATCAATGTGTTTTGTTATTCGAACATTTACAATGTCTCTAGCTGTATGATACATGGCAATGTCATGCTGTAAACTCGGGATGTTGGCGTTGTTATATAACAGAGGAATGGCCGGACGTGATGAGCGAGAATGTGCAGAACTATGTACCTTGAAACTGACAATGAAATAGACACAACAAGTATAGTAAATAACATTTTATTATAGTGACATGTGAACATATCATACAAACATCAAACAATATAAACACCCGGCCGTGTAGGTTCTATAAGTGACTTATGTTTAACAATAGTTAACACTAATTAACCTTAATTAACCATTAGTTATATATTGCCACAAATTAGATTAATTGAACCATTGAAAATTGGCTAAAACTAAAATAATGACGAACAAAAGACTCCCGCGAACCGGATTTGAACCAGTGACCTAGAGATGACAGTGAACATATACCTCTACAGTCTCTAAATGTCGTAAAAAGACGTTAATTTCAACCTAAACTCCGCGAACATAAGTGACTTATAGGCCCTTCACGACCGTGTATTTATATTGTTTGATGTTTGTATTTGCATTATATGTTCATTTGTTATATATTTCACTAATTAGATTAATTAAACCATTGAAATTTAACTAACATACATTTGTTAACACTAATTAACCTTAATGAACCTTTAGTTATGTATTGACACAAATGAGATTAATTGAACCATTTAAAAATTGGCTGAAACTAAAATAATCTCGAAAAAAGAGACTCCCGCGAACCGGATTTGAACCAGTGACCTAGAGATGACAGTGAACATATACCTCTACAGTCTCCCGCTCTACCAACTGAGCTATCACGGGACTTGTATCTACTTGCGATCAATAACGTGTTTATCGGAAGATAGTTTTGAACTTTTTAAACACGATGACAATATTTGAAACACAGTTTTAGTAGAATTCCTTTTGTCGAAATATTTTATCAATTATATTATAATTCTCATTTATTTATATATTTTATATTTTTCAGACCACTAATATTTCTTCTACGAATGAGAACAAATATGTAACTTCTGAAATGTAACCATACTTTACGTCATATCAGGGTCTTTCAAATAGTACTATTTGAAAGACCCTGGTCATATCAAGTCTCCTCCTGCATTAATTGAAATTGAAATTGTAAATATGTGATTGTTGTTATATCACTCATGTACCTGTCGGTTTGAGTAATAAAGTTCATGTTATGTTATGTTATGTTTTGCAATGGTTATTTATATAATAAAAAGCATGTACATGTATCTCTAAATGTGACAACTTATTTATAAGTAAGTAAGTATAGTAAGTAACATTTGATTATAGTAACATGTGTACATATCATACAAACAACACACTATATAAACACCCGGCCGCGTAGGGCATATAATTCACTTATGTTTAACAATATTTAACATTAATTAACCATTAGTTATGTATTGACACAAAGTAGATTAATTTAACCATTGAAAATTGGCTAAAAATAAAATAATTACGAAAAAAAGAGACTCCCGCGAACCGGATTTGAACCAGTGACCTAGAGATGACAGTGAACATATACCTCTACAGTCTCCCGCTCTACCAACTGAGCTATCACGGGACTTATACACAAATATGATCAATAACGATTTTGAGGGAAGATCGTTTTAAACTTTATAAACACGATGACACTATTTGAAACACATAGTAATAGTAGAATTCCTTTTGTCTACATATTTTATCAATTATATAATAATATTCATTTATTCAGATTTTTCAGATTTTTAAGACTACTTATCTTACTTCTACGAGTACAAATATGTAACTTCTGAAATTAAACCACACTTTACATTAAACGTGTTGTAAACATCAAGGGTAAAGGAGAAGCTGTTTGGTTTGAGTTATTCCTGTCTTTTCCATATAAATTCATGAGCCATGAGCAAAGGGCAGACATTTTTCATATTATTGAAGTAGCCAAGAAGGATTTACAATAGCATTACAAATAACCCACTCCTAAGCTCTGACTTTTCAGTGATCGAACAAAGACATATATCAGTCAGTACAAATGATTAATCTATATAGTTACCACACTTATAATTTCCCAATTACACATATTCTGTATAAAAGACCCTTCAGCTAAAGACCACCCGTGAACAAAGACCATATTGTTCTCTTTCATAAGTGGTCTTTACACACTGGTTGGACTGAATAAGTGGACTGAGAAGACTATTGGGGGACTGCTCGTATTTCATATTTTATTTAAGTCACATACATGTAAAATCATATATATATATATTTACATGTATTGTTAAAATAATATTACAAATAAAAAGCACATGGCATTTCATGAAATGAAATACAAGAGACTGTCAAACGTATAGTATGTAAAACATCAATATCTGACACATATCACAAGTATGTATATATATGGTACAATAAAGACTCGGATGTTAATTTCGTCTTAAATATAATAAAAAGTGACGAAAGTCGACCACCGAAAGATAAAATATGCACAAACCCTCTCGCCTTGGCCTTCGACCCGGCCGGGTAGCTCAATTGGTAGCGTATCTGACTCGTGATCTGGAGGTCACGGGTTCGATACCCGGTTGCGGCGACATTCTTTCGGGCGAATTTTTCCATTGCCTCTCACCTCTAATCTATGTGAGAAAGTAGTCAGTGGCTTCGAAAGAATGTTGTGTAAGTACTGGTGTGGGAAAGCCAGGAAAACATGGGTAGGTGCACTGACCGCCGTGATATGATCAAAGCTGTTGAAAGCGGCGTTAAACTCCAAACAAACAAAACAAAAAGCCTTGGCCTTCACTATTAAATGTTAAAATGACCCATTATATTCCACTGCTAATGGCCATTTGTGATTATGTCGGCAACTATCGACTACAACTTCCATAAACGTGTGCTCGGGATGAGATTGGTTAAATCGGGTTTAAAACGGTTTAGCTTCAAATAACATCTCATCCTTATTCACTGGACAAAAAAAAACAAGGAATGTTTTTTTGGCGGTCTTTCTTAATTATATTCAAAGATATGTGTAGAACTCTTGTTTGTGCGGTATCTGAGAAAGGGAGTAAAATGCCAAATATTTAAAATTCCTGTCCGAT
Source organism: Serripes groenlandicus (assembly GCA_031761405.1). NCBI lineage: Eukaryota > Metazoa > Mollusca > Bivalvia > Cardiida > Cardiidae > Serripes > Serripes groenlandicus. The sequence continues at coordinate 17,569,584 of JASEVX010000011.1, forward strand.
TCCAGTTATTTAGTAGAAATGATCATTCAACGAGTCTCTACGAAAATTATCCAAGCCATATCAGTTGGTTTAAAAAGGGGGAGCGAGGGGGCATTAGAAAAGGGCAAAATGACAACTCTTCATGAAAGTGCTTTTCTTATTTGTTCCCCCAGTGACCCTCTTCCTAATGATTTAAGCTATATAGATTGGTTGATATACATAGTTACCAGGCACCATCAGAAAAGGGGCAAATTGAACGTTTAGCTTCAAATGAAATCTCATCCTAATCCGCTGGGAAATTTCAACTAAACTTCACAGGAATGTTCCTTTGGTGGTCCTCTTTCAAGGGAGTCAAATGTCTATACAATTCTTCTTCTCTGCATCAGCTTGTCAGACTCAAAGATAATTTGGTAAAAAACGGCATCAGAAAAGGGGTAAAATTACAAAACTTCATAGTTCCTTTTCTATTCAAGTTTTTGTCTGAGTTCAGGATGCGTTTGTAATTTGTTCAAGTCATATTGATTGGTTTGAAAACATAGCTGCCTTGCAGCATCAGAAAAGGGATACAATGAACTTTTAGCTTAAAATAAAATCTCCTCCCAAACCATTGGACTGATATCAACTAAATATCACGGGAATGTTACTGTGGTGGTCTACTTAGAAACTGTTCAAAGATTTATTAGCATAACAAATGACCTTCATTGAACAATTTCATTTACAGTGTCCACTCCTATCAGTTTCATTTACGCTCTTGATTGTCCAGCGTCGGAAAAAACGTTGGCCGAGCTGGGGTTCGAACTCTCAATCCCTGGATTGACAGCCCACGTCGCTACCGACTGAGCTACAGGGGCTCGTCTGGACGGATTTGGATTGATGTATGTGGATGCTCAGGTAGCTTTTAGCTGAAATAGTATTGATTTAAAGGGATATAACTCCCTGATACTATATTTGCTTTCTATCATGCTAGCCTCCCTTGAAATTCTAAAAACAAGGTCGCGACAAACTAGGATGATGACAATATCAAAGTTTATCTAATGTTCAATCCTAAGTCTCGATATAAGCTGTCTATCTCTGAATTGTGTCTCCAAATAGAACTCTAGTACAGTTGTTAAGCGGACACGATTTTTTTTTCTATTTCCGTAAGCTCAATTACTTGACCTTTACCATTACCTCGATGACCCTGTAACACTTTTAATATAATTAAAATCTTGGAATTGATGCGAGTTATCAATCCATGAAAATCGTAGAATCGATCTCTATGCATAATACAACCTTGTAAACTTCACGGCATCGGTCCCTATGCATAACATAACCCTGTAAACTTCACGGCATCGGTCCCTATGCATAACGTAACCCTGTAAACTTCACGGCATCGGTCCCTATGCATAACGTAACCTTGTAAACTTCACGGCATCGGTCCCTATGCATAACGTAACCCTGTAAACTTCACGGCATCGGTCCCTATGCATAACGTAACCCTGTAAACTTCACGGCATCGGTCCCTATGCATAACGTAACCTTGTAAACTTCACGGCATCGGTCCCTATGCATAACGAAACCTTGTAAACTTCACGGCATCGGTCCCTATGCATAACGTAACCCTGTAAACTTCACGGCATCGGTCCGTATGCATAACGAAACCTTGTAAACTTCACGGCATCGGTCCCTATGCATAACGTAACCCTGTAAACTTCACGGCATCGGTCCGTATGCATAACGAAACCTTGTAAACTTCACGGCATCGGTCCCTATGCATAACGTAACCCTGTAAACTTCACGGCATTGGTCCCTATGCATACGTAACCTTGTAAACTTCACGGCATCGGTCCCTATGCATAACGTAACCTTGTATACTTCACGGCATCGGTCCCTATGCATACGTAACCTTGTAAACTTCACGGCATCGGTCCCTATGCATAACGTAACCTTGTAAACTTCACGGCATCGGTCCCTATGCATAACGAAACCTTGTAAACTTCACGGCATCGGTCCCTATGCATAACGTAACCCTGTAAACTTCACGGCATCGGTCCGTATGCATAACGAAACCTTGTAAACTTCACGGCATCGGTCCCTATGCATAACGTAACCCTGTAAACTTCACGGCATCGGTCCGTATGCATAACGAAACCTTGTAAACTTCACGGCATCGGTCCCTATGCATAACGTAACCCTGTAAACTTCACGGCATCGGTCCCTATGCATACGTAACCTTGTAAACTTCACGGCATCGGTCCCTATGCATAACGTAACCTTGTATACTTCACGGCATCGGTCCCTATGCATACGTAACCTTGTAAACTTCACGGCATCGGTCCCTATGCATAACGTAACCTTGTAAACTTCACGGCATCGGTCCCTATGCATAACGTAACCCTGTAAACTTAACGGCATCGGTCCCTATGCATAACGTAACCCTGTAAACTTCACGGCATCGGTCCCTATGCATAACGTAACCTTGTAAACTTCACGGCATCGGTCCCTATGCATAACGTAACCTTGTAAACTTCACGGCATCGGTCCCTATGCATAACGTAACCTTGTAAACTTCACGGCATCGGTCCCTATGCATAACGCAACCTTGTATACTTCATGGCATCGGTCCCTATGCATAACGTTACCCTGTAAAATTCACGGAATCAGTCCTTATGCGTAACGTAACCTTGTAAACTTCACGGCATCGGTCCCTATGCACAACGTAACCCTGTAAACTTCACGGAATCAGTCCCTATGCATAACGCAACCTGGTGAATTGGTCCCTATGGATGTTGCAACCAGGTAGAGTTTACGAATTGGTCTCTATGCATTACGCAACCTGGTGAATATTTACGAAATTGGTCCCTATGCATAACGCAACCTGGTGTGAATTTCACAGAATTTATCCCTAGGCATATTGCAACTTGGTAATATTCACGGAATGCGATCCTATGCTAACACAACATGGTAAACATCACTGAATTGGTCTATATGCATAATGCAACCTGGTGAATATCACGTAATTGGTCTATATGCATAACGAAACCTGGTGAAAATCACTGAATTAGTCTAAATGCATAACGCAACCCGGTAAATCGCACGTAATCGGTCTCTGTGCATAACGCAACCTTGTAATTTTCACGGAATTGTTCCCTTTGCATAACGTAACCTGGTTAATTCACGGAATCCGTCCCTATGACAACACAACCTGGTGATATTCGTTGAATCGGTCCCTAGGCAAATCGCAACCTGGTGAAAATGCTGGAACTTGTCCTTATGCATAACGCAACCTTGTACAGTTCACGGAATTTGTCCCTATGCAAGACGCAACCTGTTTAAAATCACGGAATTGGCGTATTTGCAAAACAGAATATGATGAAAATCATTTAATTGGTCTCTATGCATAACTCAACCTGGTGAAAATCACGGAAGTGTTGTCTCTACATAACGCATCTTTAAACATTTGACGGAATTATCCCAATGCATAACGCAACGTGGTGAAAATCACTGAATTAGTCTCTATGCATAAATCAACCTGGTGAAAGTCACATAATTGGTGCCTCTACATAACTCAACCTGGTGAAAATCATGTATTTCGTCTCTATGCATAACTCAACCTGGTCAAAATCACGGAATTGGTCTCTATGCATAACGCAACCTTAAACATTTGACGGAATTTATCCCAATGCATAACGCAACCTGGTGAAAATCACGGAATTTGACTCTCTGCATGAGGCAACCTGGTAACGTTCAAAGAGTTGGTTCCTATGCATTACGTAATCTAATGAGGAACGACTAACTTTGTTTCCGTAAATTAGCAAAACTTAGCCAAATGCTGGTATTTGCGCATGCGTCGTGATTTCACTATTTCCGTCAAAGACGGTTTAGGTTGTTTTCCATTGTCGTAAGACATTGTAGTTTATTCGTTAGAAAAATATTGTAAATGGTTTAATCGACTATTTTACTTTGTATTTTTATTGTATTTCTTCTTAAGTAAACATGTTAGTTATTCGAAAGTGACACCTATACAAACATGTTTTCGTTTTGTTCAACCTTTATCTTTACACGAATTTGAACAAAACTGTCCCACGTGATACACCCTTCTTTAAATATCATTTCGTATTTTGTATACGCTTAGCAAAAATACGTAATTAATATTTTTATTTATTATATGACAACCAATGAATTTGCTGTTTATCAGAGTGAAATATAAAATCCTTATTCCACACTGTGGAATATGAATAAATGACGTCAAGGAGACTAACATTATGACGTCAAACCGCTGACGTGACGTCATTTTCCTAGTATTCGGTCATGTTATACTACACAAGTTATATATAAAGAAATACATAATGGGTATATTATTTGTTTTTTATCAATTTGTCATTAAATAAAAAGAAAATTTGTTTGTTTTGAGTGTATATGGAATATATTTCAACTCGAAGTGATACAATTTAAACATTTTCACTCGCGCTACGCGCTCGTGAAAATATTCAATTGTATCACGTCTCGATGAGATATATTCCATATCCACTCAAAACAAACAAATATCCTCTATATCATAAATGACGTCGCCGGGAGTGTAATAAAGCCATTGAATAAATTGCGTATTCAACTAGTGTAATAACAATGCTACGTAACGTGACGTCATAACGTAACGTTTAGCGTTGTAAATACGCGCGCTTTATAGCGACGTTTATATGGATATAGCGCTGTAAATTATTAAATTAGTATTTATGATATAAAAAGAACATTACATTCGTGGTCATTCAATACGAAATTTATTAAATTCGTTTTCTAAAAGAGATAAAAACTCGCCAAGGCTCGTTTTTATCAATTTTAGAAAACTCGTTTAATAAATTCCGTATTGAATGACCACTCATGTAATATCCTCTATATATACCTTAACTGTATCGACGTCCGTTCTAAATACACACAGTTTACAGTTTATTTAAAAGTGTTATGGAGGCCACCAGCCCATGCATTCAAACATATCTAAAAAGTATGTGAAGTTTGAACATCATTACATAGTCAAGTGTAGATAATTATACATATACAGAATAACACTTGTGAAGGTTTAAAAGTATAATATAAATATCAAAAGTAAATAACATTTGGCTATACTTCTAAACGCTAAAAAGACGTAATATTTAGTCTTTTAACCTAAGCTGCTCATAAAGTAAGTAAGTAAGTAAGTAAGTAAGTAAGTAAGTAAGTAAGTAAGTAAGTATTATATGATAGTGTCATGTGTATGTACATCAACAAAACAATGGTACACACAGTAATAAATAACACCAATAACAGTAATTTCTCATTTTAACGCATGCATGGTGTGGTATATTTTATCACTAATTGTTAAGTGACTTACATTTGACGTCATTATTATAATCCTATTGACACCATTTTAACCAAACAACGTTGACGTTTGATTAACAAAATAAATTAGCACACTTTGTATCAAAATAAAACCTTATATGGTTTTAAGTAGAATGAAATATAATTTACTATCAAATGTCATTATGATAAACTGGTGAATATACCACGTGTTATCGTTCAGTGTGAAGAATTTAATGCTCAGCCCTTCCACCTTCTTCCCTAAATTATAACACATATAAACGTAAACCATGGTAAATTTACCGATTTACCATTGAAAACAGAAATAAACATCCCTCATATAAACTATTGATTGATTGTTTGGTGTTTAACGCCGATTTCAACAATAATTCAGATATATCACGGCGTTTCCTTGGTAAGTTACAATTACTACTGGTCCATTTATCCTGACACCATGCAGTCAGTCAGTCGTAATGCTAATCCCGCAACCCTGAGCGCCAAAGAGGGCATCCATTACTACCATGTTTAAGGTATATGGTATGACCCGATCGGGGCACTATGGTCATATGGTGGAGTGCCCTTGGGCAAGGCACATTTTCTAGCCTAGTACTGGTTTGTTTACCCATGGATCATGAATAAGTGAACTGTCGCCGTGATATACCTGAAATAATGTTGAAAGTGGCGTAAAACCCCAATGAATAAGTGAACTGTTGCCGTGATATACCTGAAATAATGTTGAAAGTGGCGTAAAACCCCAATAAATTAAATAAATAAATAAATGACCCGATCGGGGATCGAACCAACGACCTCCCGCATCCGAGGAGGCGGACTCTCTACCGTTACACAAACCGTGGATTATATAAACTAGTAGTGTTCACGGATTGCATAAATGCATCCTTCGTGGCCGAGTGGTTAGCGCCGGGGATTAGGAACAGGGCGTCCTGTGATCTATCCCAAGTCGCGGTGGATATTTACTAGCTCTGGACTGGTTTGGTTTACCCAGAGATCACGAATAAACTGTCGCCGTGATATAAATAACTGAAATAATGTTAACAAAACGGATGGAATCAGTCCCAAAAGAGTGACAATTCAGTGTGTAGCAGGTATACTTTCACTACATATGTAAATAGTATAATACATGTTTTCACGGTTAAGCCTTTCACACGCACAACAAATATGCAGGAGACGACTTTGAAAGAATACAGGCAACACTATAAAAACTCTCTAAAAAATAAAAAGTTATAAAATTACTAGATGAAAACATTGAAGCAAAATGAGAAATTGCTCATGATGAGCAATTTCTCCTTTTGCCACAATGTTTTCAAAAAGTCGTCTGCTGCAGAGGCGTCATAAATCGTCTGTACGTGGGGAAGGGTTAATCTCAAGTGTGTCTTTATAACGTTTATTTAACTTGGAGCAATTAAAAAAGTTAATCCAGTTGAGCCAAAACGGTTATTTTTAAAGTGGTTCAGGTATCTGTGTAGGGTACTTGATTACTTGAAATAGCTAGTCATACGAAAATGGACGTCTTTTCTGTGTTATTTATTATGAGCAGCTTTTTCCACTTGTCACAATGTTTTCAACACAACTTGAAAATCGTTCTTTCGTGTATATATAATTATGTTAGGTTGTTTGGCATAGATGTTTTGTGTTGAAGTTTCGTTTTTTGTGTTCAAGTTGTTTTTGTTGGGAAGGATTTGATTCTTCAGTCATATCACGGCAACCAGTTCACCTACTTATATGTTTCTTGGCTTTCTCACGCCAGAACTTCAAACAACAATTTGTCCAAGCAACTTGCTGCTTATTCCACATAGACTGATAGCCCATTGGTGGACGACGAATGACGCTTGTCACAATGACTTCTGTCAAACGTCGGAAGGAATGTTTTCCGAGCTGGGGTTCGAACTCACAACTCCTGGATTGACAACCCACGTCGCTACCGACTGAGCTATCGGGGTTCGATAAGGAACACTTTCCCTTATTCATGTACATATATGGACTCTACTATTAACTTATCTCAAGTGTTTCTTTATTGCGTTTAAGTCAAATTACGCCAAATACATCCGCGTCGAAGCTGATCTAGAGCCAAATTGTCCATAAAAAAAACCTTTGCTTGCGTAGAAATTAGTGTATGCCTTCACCAGAATGCATTGAATATATGCCATTGAGTTTATTTGTAAATGAGTTACTGGAAATTATTAACTTGATAATTCTGGGTATTTTGACCTTGTTTGAAAGTGAAAAGTAGACTATGTGAGAGAGAAAAATCGGTAGCGACGTGGGCTGTCAATCTAGGCATTGTGAGTTCGAACCTCAGCCCGGCCAACATTCTGTCCGACAAAAGTCATTGTGACAAGCGTCTTTCGTCTTCAACCAATAGGCTAACAGTATATGTGGAAAAGCAGCCAGTTTCTTGGGAAGACTGTTGTGAGGAATATTGGTGTGAGATAGCCTCGAAACCCAAGAGTAGGTGATCTGGCCGCTTTGAAATTGAAACTGGGAAATTGTTAAAAACGACGTTAAACCCCAATAAATGAAAAGACAACGTGAAAAAACAGTTTCGTCCCAGCCCTTATTTGTCAAAACAAACGGTTACCATTTTCGCGGGGTAAATTCTTTCTCACATAATGAATGACTCCCAATTTTATGTTATTTGGATGATTTAAAGCTTAGAGGTAATCATTTTCATTGATAGGTGGTATTCTAACTGAGAAACGCTTAGAAATTGTGACAATTTTTGGTGGAAACAATGTTGATTTACGTGGTTGGTGTATTGTAACCTTTATTTAACCTCGAGCAATTAAAAGCTGTACGAAAATGGTTAGTTTTAAAGTGGTTCAGGTATGTTTGTGGGGTACTTGATCAATTAAATCACCGTGATCGATTTTTGCTTTTGCCACATTGTTTTTAAAAGTCATCTACTGTAGAGGCGTCAGAAAGCGTCTGCATGTGAGAAAGGATTAACCAATGGTAAGAGCGACATGGCACCAGTGACACAATTGATGTTTTTTTTAAAACGGTTTCCGGCAATCCTTCAAGAACCGAAAATTAGTTTTTTTGAGTGGCGGTCTGCGAAAACCAACCTAACGGTAGTTGCGACCATAGTTGTGACCATTGTTGCGACCAGTGCTGCGACCAGTGTTGCGACCAGTGTTGCGAGCAATGTTGCGACCAGTGCTGTGACCAGTGTTGCGACCTGTGTTGCGACCAGTGTTGTGACCATTGTTGCGACTAGTGCCGCGACCAGTGTTGCGACCATAGTTGAGACCAGTGTTACGACCAGTGTTGCGACCATTATTGCGACTAGTGTTGCGACCAGTTTTGCGATCAGTGTTGCGATCATAGTTGAGACCAGTGTTACGACCAGTATTGCGACCAGTGTTGCGATCATTATTGCGACTAGTGTTGCGACCAGTGTTGTGACCATTGTTGCGCCTAGTGTTGAGACCAGTGTTGCGACCAGCGTTGTGACCAATGTTGTGATCAGTGTTGAGACCAGTGTTGCGACCAGTGACGCGACCAATGTTGAGACCAGTGTTACGACCAATGTTGCGACCTGTGTTGCGACCAGTGTTGCGACTAGTGTTGTGACCAGTGTTGCCACCGATGTTGCGATCAGTGTTGTGACCAGTGTTGCGACCAGTTCGACCAGTGTTGCGACCAATGTAAATCTGTGTCTAAACTGTTCGCCAATCAGTAATAAAATGTTTTATTCATTTTCAACTTTAGTAAAGCAGTATCCATTTGGATCGGCATGGATGCACAAAGTATCTGTTTCCGCAGATGTAATCATTTCGCTTAGGTTGGCTTTCTCTGGTATGGCCCGGCCGGGGATCGTAACCGCGACCTCTCGTCACGTCCCGCACCCGGTCTTCCACTATACCACTAATAACAAACAGTGGACTTGGTGATAACACGGAGGTTGAAACGACGTGTTCGAATGATCTCTTGATCAATGATTTATGCTAAATTGATTTATGAATTGTCAGCTTCGTCAGTCGTTTAGATTTAAATGTGATTTATGCAACGGCAACCAGTGATATCAAGAAAACAAAAAAGCACTTAACCCCACATTTTTCATCTCTGTGTCACAACCAAACTTATTATTATAAATGTTATCTGTTTTTACCAAATATATTTTCGATGCAATCGACATTAAACAAAAACCAACATTAAAAAGGATTAAGGAATCTACAATCTTGACTTTCAAGGCTTTCGAAACAGTGAAAAGAACCAAAATCCTTCTCGAAAACAATTACATATCTTTACATCATATGTACGAGATTAATTTGATTTAAATCCAAATTAGATACTAAACTTGATTGCTAAGCATTTCCTCTTTTTTTTACCGAACCCCGGTAGATCAGTCGGTAGCGACCTTGGCTATCGCTCCAAAGGGTGTGAGTTCGATCCCCAGCTCGGCCAACATTCTTTCGTACGTTTGACACAAATTTGTCTTCCATAAATGGGCTAAC
>JASEVX010000011.1:17579547-17611640 GCA_031761405.1 Serripes groenlandicus
ACATAATTCATTTTTTTTTAATTTATAGACCACTTCTATATTTAACTAAGTTGAAGGAATTTCTCCCGTTTGCAAAAATGTATTCATTTAATTTAATGAGATGTTCTTTTATTTTTTCTAATTATGAGCCATTTTACTTTTTAACTATGTTATCAACTCGATTCAATAATTATACTTTCAGTAATAGAGATTCTTTCGTAATATTTTTATCGAGAAATATTCAATGTCGCTAACTGCAAATTCGTGTATACGGGAAAGGGTTACACAAATAATGTAGTTTTTCTTCTTTAGTTTAAAACATCGTCTAGTGAAAGATAACTGCATTTGACTATCCGTTATCCTTTGTACAGCACCAAGACCAAAAACCTTGCGAAGGGTACGTTTATTCCCCGATGCCATTTTAAAAATATTTTAGCAGGCGTTAAGGTCTAAAAAGGAGCAATAACAAAAGGTTTATTTTCGCAATAAAGTATCTTAAAACCTCAACAACTTGAAGTTTAGAAAAAAGGAGAAAATTCTATAGAAAATAAAGAAAATGTTTTCCCATTGTAGTCTTTATTGACCTTAGCGGAGAGCACTTAATTATAATTCACACCTATGTTTTAATCCACACTGCCTATATATAAAACACTTCTACCAATACTGTACCTATGATTTAACGATTTCTGTTTTACGCGTATCCCATCGCCGTCAGTGGTGAAGTGATAGAACGTTCGCCTCGAGTGCGGGAGGTCGCGAGTTTGTTGCTAGGCCGGGTCATAGCAACTACTTTTACAATTGTAGTAGTGACTTTACCTCCATGGCGCTCAGGGTTGTGGTGTTTGCATTATGACTGACTGGCTGGTGTCAGGACAAATGCACCAGTAGTACTGGTACCTTACCCAGGAAACGCCGTGATATAATTTGGAAAATGTTGAAATTGGCGTACAATACCATACAAACAAACAAATAAATTAACGCGTAATCAAAAACAAAATCAAAATATTGTTTCAAAAGCAGACATTGATGGAAATGAGATGTCTAGGTTTTAACCCTTTTCCATCATATAGACGCTTTCTGACGCCTCTGCAGCAGACGGCTTTTTGAAAACATAGTGACAAAAGAAGAAATTGCTCAAAACGAGCATTCACCTTTTGCCACAATGTTTTCCACTTTTAGTCAGTCATAGGTTATCCATTCAGTTATAGAGATTTTCTATTTTTTGACAAAATATGTTCAAAGTCGTCTGCTGCAGAATTGTCGTATGAGGGAAAGGGTTAAGCATCTTCCTCCATATTGCAAGAACGTAACAATCCTTTCATACGACAGGACGCATTTTGATACTTTGCAGAAGATTTTTCGAAAACATTGTAATGAAAGGTTGGCACCTATACAATGTTGTTTTTTTTTAACGCTTTCCCTCATACGACACTTCTGCCTTTTCATTGTCATATATGAGGGAAAGGGTTAATGACATTCCAATCTAATTTAAGCTTTGAGCTATTTTTAATCACGCTCGATGTCTGCTTCCTGGAGTATAAACCAGCACTAGCACCGTTTTTTTGTACACATTCCAAAGTCAGAACCCGCTCATCTCGGGATTTGAACCCGGGACCTTTGGTACAAGAGGCCGACGCTCTACAACTGCTCCACTGTCACAATTTTGACAACATTTAAAGATATTTACAAAAAACTTTCGCACTATACTACCGTTTTCTTTTGGCAAACATATGAAGAACATTGCATTTATACAGACATCGAAGATTCTGGCTATACTGTGCCGTCGCTCAGTCTCACGAGAATACTCACTGAATGTAGAGATTGATTTTTATCACATAAATACCCTTATTTTCAAGTTGAGAACAAATCACGGAACAACGTTATCATACACGTGTGATAACAAAAACACGTCATACACGCGACTACTGATGACGTCATTTTGACCTTTATCTTTATTATGTTCATTGTTAAGTTGTTAAATTTTACACATTGAAAAATGCAATAATACGTTATTTTGAATAAATAACGAGTCTTAATTGTTTAAAACATTTTTTTTTTCTTCTTATTGAAAAATGATGAGGACTACTTTTTTATGCGGTGAATCACAAGTTCTTATGAAGAATATGTTATTCGGTCTTTGTTTTGATGTTGTCAATATTTTTCATTAAAACACACTGTTTAGGTGATAAAAAGAATCCATCACTCGCTTTTCTTTGGAGAAGATTTCTTAAATTCGTCTCGAAAAAGAGAGTTATTAACCTCGCCAAGAGGCTCGGTTAATAACCGTCTTTTTCTAGACTCATTTAAGAAATCTTGATCTCCAAAGAAAACTCATGATGGATCCTATATATCCCAAATCGTTAAACGCGCTTCATATAAGATTATCAATACTCTGTTTTGCCATAATGTTTTAAACACTATTTGGAAAATAAACTCTCATTCATAGTTCAGTTTAAACTTATCTATTTTACGTCGATTTCGAAACAAGCTTTGAGCTTATATTAATCACGCTCGATGTCTGCTTCCTGGAGACCTAATCAGTACTCGCGTCATTTGTGTGGGGAAATCCCCCCCCCCCCCCCCCCCCCCCCCCCAAAGCTAGTACCCGCTCATCTTGGGATTCGAACCAAGGACCTTTGGTACGAGAGGCCGACGCTCTATCACTGCTACACTGTCTTCCACATACACTGTCTTCTTTCGTAGTTTGTCTAAATGTTATAAATGCAATGTAAAAGTGAATATTAAGCTTGTGACGCGCCATATTAAAACAACACTTTAACCCTTTCCCTCATATAAACGCTTTTTGACGCCTCTGCAGCAGATGGCTTTTTGAAAACATAGGGACAAAAGAAGAAATTGCACAAAACGTGCAATTTTCCCCCTTTTGCCACAATGTTTTTCCACTTTTAGTCATAGGTTATCCATTCAATTATAGAGATTTTCTATTTTTTGACAAAATATGTTCAAAGTCGTCTGCTGCATAATTGTCGTATGAGGGAAAGGGTTAAAGCGATATAGATCGAGATCCGGCTGTACGTGCGTGTAATTAATCTCGATGTAATTACTCTGGCCTTTTTGTCTTAAACGTCGATATAAATCATCGATTAACCTGCCCTGATGAGTTGAATAATTCTTGGATTGCAAATAATCCTTTTCCACATACAGTACTTTCCCGCGAGTAGACGACTATGTAAACTTATCGATTATCTCAAAGCAAGAAAAAAAAAAAAAAATTGAAGAGAGTTAAAAACTTAAAATATTATAGCAAAAGTAAATTTGTTAATAATGAGCAATCAGTCGTTCTTTTCCCACATTTTTTTCCTCAAGCCGTCAAGTTAAAATGTGTAAAATCGTGTGTGCACGAGGAATAATAAGAATTTAATGATGATTAAGTGGTAAAAATAAACTATAGGTAACTCCTAAACACATTAAGAATATCGTTGCTGGCGACATTAACATTTAATGGCTTAATATATTTGCTTTCCGATAATAATCCTTGATTATATCAAATCAAAATATATGTTTAACTATTTAAATCGTCATAAAATACTTACATATAGTATTATTTAAGTAGTAAATATTTTTCATTGGTATTTGAATTACAAAAATAAAGCTGACCATGTGTTCAACTATTCAAATCAGATGTTAACTAGGTTGCTGCTAAAATCGTGATGGTTACATAAGCCTTTACTTATGGCATTTTTTTAATACACATAAACCCTTTCCCACATACAGAAGATTTCTGATGTCTCTGTAGCAAACGACTTTTGAAAACATGGAGAAATGATATCAGATATCAGAATTAAAATGATACTTTTAGCTTTCAACCTGTTACCCATACAGGCGCTTTCTGACGCCACTGCAGCAGACGCTTGTGAGAGACCTGCTTTTCGTGTTTTTGCCAATATGTTTTAAAAGGTCGTCTGCTATAGATATGCTGTATGCGAGAAACGGCGTGATATAACTAAAACAACTGTTGAAATCGGCATAAAACACCAAACAATAAAAAATGAAAAAAAAAAATGCATTCAGCGGGATAAGGGTTGATTTTTATGTTAACCGAACTGGTCATCCGAACTGGCCGAACCGAACTGGTCATCCGAATGGAAAGATTACGTCATGCGCACATTTTAAAATGCGTAACGAACAAAACTCATGTTTTGTTTATCATTTTCTAGATGAATTAAGCAACGACAACCCCAACTTCAGGACTTTACAGATCAATATACCGCCCACTCCCTCTACCGCGGTCTGATCAGGGCTTTCTTTATTCAACAATGACTCATACATTTCTATCTTGATATTTCGAGAAATTGCTATGGACACTTCAAAATGCAAAGATGGACACATCCAATATAAACACGCAGCAATGAAATAGTTAAAAACCACACAATGGACGCGGTTCATACGGCAGCTCTAAAGGGACACACACATTTTTCATAAATTACATACGAATTATTTTTTATCTCGTGCGCACGAGATAAAAACAAATAGAAATACTATGTCGTGCGAACGACATAAAAAAAATCATGTGTGTCCCTTTAGAGCTGCCGTAGGTTCAACTTGTTGCAATATGTAATGTTAATTCACAACTACCTTCAAGGTACGGCAGCTCTAAAGGGACACACACATTTTTATAAATTACATACGATTTTGTTTATCTCGTGCGCACGAGATACTTATCTCGTTACCACGACTTAGTATCTCGTGCGCACGAGATCAAAAATATTCATGTGTGTCCCTTTAGAGCTGCCGTACTTCACCTTTCCGTAAACCTCGGTGTTTATTCTAGGATTAAACAAGCTAAAAGCGCAGTGACGATCGGACACGTCTTTTGTTTATCTTAAAAATAGATGTTATTTTAGTAAACTATGTGCCTACTACTACTACTCCAATCACATACTCGAAAACTTAAACGAAATATGCCGTAAGCTATTAAATATTTTCGAACGGTATTGTGAAAGCCCCTCTACTTTGACTTATATTTTAAATACAGTTAAATTATAAATAATTGTCGTATACTGGTTCAATTATACTAAGTTTATCTATGTGTACATTTTGCAGGAGTTTGTCAGTTTAACTCAAGTTTTACTCCTGCATGAGTGTTCAGAGATTGAGTTAGTGTTTCATCGTTTCTATATTTATGGATTTTACATTTGCTGGATAAATTGTGATACTGATATTTCGACCAGGTAAAACTTTTTACTATGTATTTTTGATGCGTTTTTTAATTTTTGACTTAACCTTTTCCCCCTTATAGACGCTTTATGATGCCAGCAGACGAATTTTGAAAAGAATGTGACAAAAGAAGAAATTTCTCAAAACGAGCAATTACTTCTTTTGAAACAATGTTTTCAATTTTTTTAAGCATTTATACCTTCAATTATAAAGATTATCCGTGTTTTTTACAATACATGTATATGCTTTGAAAGAAGAGCAATTTCACCTTTTGCTCCGGAAGAGCAATTTTACCTTTTGTTCCGGAAGAGCAATTTCACCTTTTGCTCCGGAAGAGCAATTTCACCTTTTGCTCCGGAAGAGCAATTTCACCTTTTGCTCCGGAATAGTTTTTTGCCACCATGGTTTAAAGGGTCGCCTGTGGCATATGCTTCAAATGCGTCTTATATGTGGGAAAAAAGTAAACATTAAAAAATGCGTAGACAATTGCATACTGGATTAATCTTCCAGATACAATATTAGCATAATGTAACACTATTTACGTGTTACTTTTCATATTGGGCTGATTCATAATGCTTTTCCAACTGATTCAAATTTGAAGTAAAAATAGAATTTAAAAAATATTGGTGATACCAGTTGCAGAAGAGTTTCAGCACGATACAGTCTGTACATACGTACGTACGTCTTCAAAACGTCTACAACAAACAATGAATACACACATCAGCCTGCATATTCAAGAGCTCCATGCCGAGCCCCGGTAGCTCAGTCGGTAGCGACGCAGGCTGTTAATCTAGGGATTGTGAGTTCGAACCCCAGCTCAGCCAACATTCTTTCCGACGTTTGACAAAAGTCACTGTGACAAGCGTCATTCATCTTGCACCAATGAGTTAACAGTATATGTGGAAAAGCAGCCAGTTGCTTGGAAAGAATGTTGTGTTGAGTACAGGCGCGAAAAAGCCAGGAATCACACGAGAGGGTGAACTGACGATAGGCCTAAATCATTGTTGCAAACGGCGTTAAACCCCAATGAACCAATGATACTAATAATACTAATAATATCTTTATTTTTTGGACACATACAGACAATTTAACAATGGCTTTACATATCTTATTTTCATATGGCCTTCAATAATATTATAACACACACAAACATAACATTTAACAACAAGCAAATTTCAATGAAAAAGTATGGCATGAAATACAAATAGAATTAATTTTCAATCATGTGAAGACAGACACTCAATAAACCAGAGCTCCAGATAAGGGGCGTTTTGCATGTTCTAAATTCCTGTTTTTTTACAGTCATCTAAACCCTATGTTGTTGGTACCCAAAAGAATCGTCTAAAATAAAAAAATAAAAATATCCTAGGGTTCGGTTGGATAATAATTGATTTATTGATTGTTTAGTGTTTTACGCCTCTTTCGACAGTTTTTCAGTTATATTACGGCGTACGCTACTAGTACTAAGTAAGTAAGTAAGTAATATTTTATTATAGTGACATGTGTACATATTTTACAAATACAAACATCAAACAATATAAACACCCGGCCGCGTAGGGCCTATAAGTCACTTTTAATAAACAATATTTACATATAAGGTAAAAAAGAGATAAAAAGAGAAGAAAGAAAAAGAAAGAAGAAGAAAGAAAAACAATAATTGAAAGATTATAATTTACATGCATATGAATTATTCGTTTATAAAGAAAACCACGTCTTTTTTTCATTGATCCGACAAGAAATTTGGCAACTTGATTATATAATTCGAAAACACAAAATTTAAACTTGTCTGTGTTAGAAAGTGTGTTGAATGATGGGTTCTTTTGCTGTGCCCTGCTGATAAGCGATCCTCTCAGATCGTCATAGGCAGGACACGTCAAAAGAAAATGGATCTCGTCTTCAATTGAACCATTATTACAAATTAGTACCACTTGTCATCCACCAGCCAGTCGTTATGCTAACTCCGCAACCCTGAGCACCAAGGAGGGCAGCCATTTCCACCATTATTGATTGATTGATTGATTGATTGATTGATTGATTGATTGGGGTTTAACGCCGTTTTTAACAATTTCTCAGTTATATCACAGCGGCCAGTTCACCTACTCATGCATTTCCTGATTTTCTCACACCAGTACTTCCAAACAACAATCTTCCCAAGCAACTGGCTGCTTTCCCACATAGACCTAGCCCATTGGTGGAAGACGAATGACGCATGGCGCATTGACTTTTGTCAATCGTCGGAAAGAAAGTTGGCCGAGCCGGGATTCGAACTCACAACCCCTGGAATGACAGCCCGCGTCGCTACCGACTGAGCTACCGGGGCTCGGCCCACCATTATTGAAGTATTCGGTCAGTCGCGGTACTACGGTCAACGTAGAGTTACCTCGGGCAAGGCACATCTTCTAGCCTAGTACTGGTTTGTTTACCCAGGGATCATGAATAAGTGAACTGTTGCCGCGATATAACTGAAATAATGTTGAAAGCGGCGTAAAACCCGAATAAATAAATAAATCAGTATTCGATATGACCCGGCTTGTGATCGAACCTGCGATCTCCCGCACCGAGGCAAACGCTTTACCACTATACCACCGATGTGGTCCAAGGAATAACACTTTCAATTATATATTTACAATAGAGTAGCGAACAATACAGATCATGTTTAGACTAGAGGAAGTTGAAGACTATTTCAAGCATTCTTTCGGATATGTAGTTTGCCGAGCCCCAGTAGCGACGCGGGCTGTCAATCCAGGGGTTGTGAGTTCGAATCCCTGCTCAGAGCCAACATTCTTTCCGACGTTTGACACCGAGGCGAACGCTCAACCACTATACAACCGATGTGGTCTAAGGAATAACACTTTCAATTATATATTTACAATAGAGTAGCGAACAATACAGATCATGATTAGACTAGAGGAAGTTGAAGACTATTTCAAGCATACTTTCGGATATGTAGTTTGCCGAGCCCCAGTAGCGACGCGGGCTGTCAATCCAGGGGTTGTGAGTTCGAATTCCTGCTCAGAGCCAACATTCTTTCCGACGTTTGACAAAAAGTCACTGTGACATGCGTCATTCGTCTTTCACCAATGGGCTGTTTAACAGTCTATGTGGAAAAGCAGCCAGTTGCTTGGAGAGAATGTTGTGTGGTGTACTGGTGTGGGTAAACCATGAAACGCATGAGTAGGTGAACTGGTCTCGTAATATGACTGAACAATTGTTGAAAACGGCGTTAAACCCCATTCATTCAATGGGATAATAACTGCGCCCACTGGTGCGCAAATGTTGTTTTATAGGGTCGCATTCAGCAGGATTATGTTAATGATTCAGCGTCGTAACCGGTCAGTGGAGACAAACACTTTAACCTTTTCCAACAAACAGACGCTTTCGAGCGCGTCTGCAGCTGATCACATTTGAAAAACATTATGGCTAAAGTAGAAATTACTCATTATAAGCAAGTTCTCCTTTTGCCACAATGTTTTCAACTCTTTTCAATAATTTTAAAAACATTCATTTATAGAAATTTTCCATTCTTTTTATCAAGACATTTCCAATCACGGTTGTCTGACTCAGATGTGTTGTGTGTTGGAAAGGGGTTATATTATAAAATTCAGACAAGCGTAATCATAATCAGCTGTAGGCATTTCATTGCGTGTACGAGCTATTATGATAATGGCTCTTGTTAACCGCCTCGTTGGAGTGTATTGATAAACGTCCGTCTCAGGTGTTGGAGGTGGAAGGTTTGATCCCCGACCGGGTCATACCAAATACTTTAAAAATGGTTGTAAATGATTTCCCTCCTTGGCGCTCATTAATGCTTGGGTTAATTATCCCAAAGAGACACCCTTGCATTAGGAGGCCTGTAAAAAGTACCTAAAAGAAAGCAAGTATTTTTGTATGTAATTTCTAACCAAATTGATTGAAGTGTAGGAATTTCTAAATCATATCGACGCTTAGTAGATATCTCAACGGGAACAAAAATCAAGACACCGCCAGAATGAGATGAAACATCTTTTCGAAATGAACATTTTGAACATTTGTTGAAAGCAGCGTAAAATACTAAACAATTAATCAACTATTGTTTTTTGGTGCGAACCATTATGAAGACGTCTCTTGTAAATACAAGACTGCCTTGGTGTTGAAGTGGTAGATCGTCCGCGTCGGGTGCGGGAGGTCGCGGGTTCGATCCTCGATCGGGTCATACACAATACTTTAGAAATGGCGCTCAGGGTTCCGGGTTAGCATTACGACTGACTGGTTGGTGTCAGGATAAATGGACCAGTAGTACTGGTAACTTACCCAGGAACCGCCGTGATATATACATTGTTGGAAGCGGCGTAAAACACATCAGATAACCAAACAATCGATCAGTGCATTTTGGTACTAGCCATTATGAAGATAGCTTTTTGTAAACACACGTACACACAACACACGGAAGTATCTATACTATCACTCATCATTGTTGAAAGCGCCGTAATACACCAGACAACCAAACAATCAATCAGTGCATTTTGGTATTAGCCATTATGAAGATAGCTTTTTGTAAACACACGTACACACAACACACGGAAGTATCTATACTTATCCCTCTTCAAAAGTAACCTGGTCACAAACTTTGTTCAAAGACATTTTTTTGTTATGACACTTCGTGCATTTTCAATTTTCAGTGATCTGCACACAACTCGTTACGCGTGCTTTCATGATGTTAAGATCTAGATATAGATGTAGATATTCTTTAATCAATGACGTTAATTTAAATAAATTTCTAGTTTCATACAAATAAGTATATAAACATAGTTTATTGACACATACATAAAAACAGAATGATCAAAGCATATGTATTTTAACTGTACGATTTATCATTTGATTAAACCTTTCCCATATATAGACGCTTTCTGATGCATTTGAAGCAGACAACTTTTGAAAACAGTGTGACAAAAGGAGAAATTGATCATGATGAGCAATTCCTCCTTTAACAACAATGTTTTCAATTTTATCTAATAATTAAACTCTCATTTATCAGGAGAATTTTCATCTTTTTGTCAATATGTTTGCAAAGTCGTCTGCTGAATAATTGCTGTATGTGGAAAAGGGTTTAGGTACAATATAATGTGATAAAGATATCCGATCATGACTAATGTCAGATAAGTTTCATGAAAACAAATCACAACTTTCATGAGAAAATGCTTTTATATTAAATACTTAACCCTTTCCCCAAATGTAGACGCTTTCTGACGCCTCTACAGTAGACGACTTTTGAAAACATTGTGACAAAAGGAGAAATTGCTCATGACGAACAATTTCCCCTTTTGCCACAATGTTTTCGACTCCTTTCCATGATTACAGTTTCATTTATAGATGTTTACCATATGTTAACCACATGTCTTCGAAGTCGTCTGCAGCAGATTTGTTGTATGTAGGAAATGGTTAAGAGCGAATTGCATAATTTTTGTTTCCCTAATACAAATGTCAAAATACTTCATTTCTTAACACGTATTGTTTGTCAGCAAGGTACCTATGTATGTCAATTCAATACATTACACCGTTCATCTTTATTAGGGAAAACAAAAAATGATAAAATACACCGATTGATTATAGGCAGTTGTGCAATTGAAGTCATTTTACCAATTGAAAATACACCCAAAATTCAGAAAGACAGACTTGAGTCTTAATTTCAGTTGATCTAAAAAAAAAAAAAGGCATATGAAAACTTTATAACAATTGAATAAAGTTGAAAACATTGTGTTTTCAAGAATCTTCTAGGTGGTTATAGCATCGGGGTTCGATAAATTGATTTGAGTTTTATTACCCTATATATTCATGACGTATCCTGTGTATCTCTTCACTGCCCTCCGGCATCACTATCGATGTATACAAACCGAATATGACGTCAACGTCCGGTAATTTCCGGTAATTTCCGTTAATTAGCAAAATGATAACAAGAGCAGATAACAGTCGAATTAGTCAAATAATTAGTACGGCGTAAACAGCGGAACATTGTCTCCCCTGTTTATGGCATGACGAGCATTGTGCCATATGTTTTTAAGTATTTTTAAAAGTGTCACTTAGCGATAAATATGGTTGTTGGAATTGGACCCCGATATACACCTACTGCCGCTATAGTAGAACTATTCATATGAAAGTAACACCCCCCTTTAAAATTCATTCCATGTTTCAAATTGTATATACATGAGATTCCAATTTAAAGTCTGCATGTTTCGTTGTTAACCCTTTCCCTCATATAGACGTTTTCTGACGCCTCTGCAGCAGACAGCTTTTTGAAAACATAGTGACAAAAGAAGAAATTGCACAAAACGTGCAATTTCTCCTTTTGCCACAATGTTTTCCACTTTTTGTCATAGGTTATCCATTCAACTATGGAGATTTTCTATGTTTTGACAAAATAAGTTTAAAGTCGTCTGCTGCATAATTGTCATATGAGGGAAGGGGTTAAGTCGTATACACGTTTCTTTTAACGTGATTAAATAAAAGATTTGCGGTCAATGTAGACGAAGATCAACATGTATTGACGTGCAGTTCAATTCCAAAATAACGCCATTCATTATTTTGATTAATTGATGCTGAGTGACAATGCTTGATCTACTGCTTCGCTTTATGTAAAACATTTTCCAGAAATTGGAAATTGCTAAATTCAAGAAGGATAAAAAGTTCGACAGGTTATGGGTAATTGCTTATACTTACATGTTTTCCCTGTATGAGGTTCACTCTATCAGCGCCGAATTTCCTAAAATAGAATCCGCCGTGTTCAATATTTTCATGTAAATGTAATAAGAGATTTTGAATACTTTGATAACTAAACGAAAAGCAATGTAGATTTCAGGTGAGACAGCTCGTTACGAGCTGCCTCTCCTGGATCTGTATTGTTTGCACACACATCAATATTTGCCATTCGTGCTGAAAGAGTTAATAATAAAAAAACTCGGTCTTTTTTCCACACATGTATATTACCATTTTCTTCATGAAAAAGGTACATAACATAATATGAGCCGTCCCGCGAGAAAACCAACATTGTGGACTCTGCGTGAAGTATCGACCCGGATCAGCTTAAAGCATGCCACGCAGGCTTACCTGGATATACACTTTTCACCTCCTGTGGATTGTCTGTTTCAGGACAAAATACTCTTTACTTCTATCCCCCTGAGACGGAATGTGTCGACCCGGATCAGTCTGCGCGGACAGCGCATGCTGATCTGGGTCGATACATTACGCAGAGGCCATACTGTTGGGTTTTCTCGCGGTACGGATCATATGAGGAAGGTGGTTTTTCTGCAGCATTTTCAAACACAAACAATTACAGTACCTATTTATAGTTTTGGATATGCAATGAATGTTTTATAACATAAGGGTTATACGATTTAATCATTTAAATATCGGTAATTTAGAACCCACGGTCAACTTGACAAATCCATTCATTACACAACTAACTAACTATTTTATTACTGATCAGGATAATTTAAAGACACAGACAAAAACAAATCAATCTTCGATTATTTGAAATTACTCCTTTGACATACATGTATTCCTCGTTTTCCCAAGATGTTTGCAAAACGTGACCTGTATAGTAGACGCTAATTGTATTATTATCGAAACAGAAATTACCTGATTTGATAGATTATTCTGCTCCGAGTTTCAAAAAGAAATCGTATTATCAAGACGGTGTGTAGTATAGTTTTGTAATAAATTTGACAGCAATAGGGGGGACATTAAGAATTGTTAATTTTGTGCATTAGTTTTGTGCATTATATCAATTTGCAATAAATCATTTAAAACGCGACATCTGTAGTGATGTTAAACGCCACCAAATATCATCTGCATAAGGGTTTGCTTAACTATTTCAGCGCCGAATCCACCCAAAGTAGACTCTTCCATGTTTAAAATCGGGTGACTTAATTTTTCATGTCATAAGAGTTTTGGAGTACTTCGATAACTAAAAGTGCAAAAAATGCTGATTTCAGATTTGACAGCTCGGTATGAGCTGACTCACATGAATCTGCATTGGTTGCAAAAAACTCAATAATGCCAGTGTCGCTGAAAGAGATAAAGGGTCTCCACTTTTCTAAAATTTATCTTCAAGAGACAAGGTAAAGTACAGATCATTCTGCGCTAATATGCAGTATAATCACGTTCTCCTTTGTTCGCCTCTGAACCAAAACAGACTTTTAACTATTTCCCACATACACCAAATATGCAGCAGATGATGACTTTGAAAACATTTAGTACAAACACGGAAACTCTCTACAAATGAAAGAACAAGTATTGAATAAAGTTGAAAACATTGTAGAAAATGGAGAAATTGCTCATGATGAGCAATTTTCTCCATTTTCCACAATGTTTCCAAAAGTCGTTTGCCGACGAGGTGTCAACAAGGGTTATGAGTTAAAGTATACCGAAAGGAGAATATAAAAAGACCCTGTTCGCTTTGCTTTATATACATTTTTTTTTGTTCAGCCTAGAGCAACACATTTCAATTTTTAAAGTTATCTAGTTCATCGTACTTTTTTCACTGATATTAATAGCGTTCATTTATCATAATATTAATGATGTTTGTACACATACATTCAAATCCACACCCATCCTTCAGGAAATTGAATGTTTTAGATCCTATCTTAAACATTCGTTATCCCTTCCCCACACGTATACATATGTTAAGGCCTGTGTAGAAGACAACAATTACAAAAACATTGTGACGAATGGAGAAATTGCTCATACGGAGAATTTTAATTTTATTAAATTTCCAAGTTTTCCTTTTGCCTTAATGTTTTCAGCTCTATTTAATATTTGTACTTTCTTTTGTTAAAGATTTCCATTTTCTTGCCTAGATGAGTTTGAAGTCGTCTGCCGCAGTTTTGTTGTATGTGAGCAAAGGTTATAAAAGGTATAAGTGTGAGTCACGCAACACGAGAATCGACCTTCAGATGTGTATTTTGCTTCTATATACCTATTTGATCTGTAGGTGTACACTTTATAATGTACAAGGGACGGTAGCTAGATTCACCAGAGTCCGGTTGCGATACCCAAGCTTTTTCCGAAAATACCTCCTGGTTCCTGAAGATGCTCAGTGTATATTTAGATAGCATCGATAAACGCGAGGTCATTTACCCCGGACAGGACCAATACTTGACATCTAGTTGAGTGGGCTTTAAACCCCGAACATCTGGATTAACAATCCAACGTGTTAACCACTATACGCTATACCAACGGGCCTCTCTAATATCCTTTGTCTAGAAGCCTTACTGTGCGAATGACTGAATGTGGATCATGAACGATTCCTACAATAAAACAAACGCCTTGATATAACTACAAGATTGTAGAAAGCGGCGTTAAACACAGAACAATCTGTCAATCTAGCTATGTCTCTTGCAATTTATATGCACCTGTCAAATGCATGTACATGATATATAATAGTGTACACTATCAAATGGGCTTATAGAAGGTAAAAAGCTTATGCTCAATCAGAGCAATTGGTCTATATATTTGCAATACAAGACAATAACCGCTACAGTACGACCTCTTCAGAACAACAAAGAATGTAGTTGTTCTATAGAGTTGCCGCTCTATAGAGAGTAATGTTACCCTTAATGGAAACACATGAAATTTCATTTGAGATTTTCTTTTGTAAAAGAACTCACAATACCTCCTTAATACACTACAATAAGTCTCTCTTTATTGTCCATCTGCTATAATGATATAATAACCGTAATGTTATAGTATGAGAACATTAGGGGAATAAGAAATTTCTAAATAATGAGCAATTTCTCATTTTTTCACAATGTTTTCGTCTCAGTAAAGAACACGTTCATTTGAAGAGGTTTTACCTATTTTTCCCCAGATGTTTTCAAAGTGCTGCATATTTGTTGTATGTGGGAAAGGGTAAAGCATACTTCACATAAAGTGTTTATGTTTTATCTGTGATATTTGCGCATTTTAGACAGGTTTCCCAAACCTCTAAAAATATCCTATTTTATCTTCTTGAAAACATATTCGTTCTATTAATTCAACAACAATGATTAAACGATTTAACTGAGTACAGCGTTATAGTTTCAGAAAAGATTGCGTGGAGAAACAAGATATTCTTGGTATATGTGATAGAATGTGTGATAACTTTTCTGGACAAGAAGGCTGAAATGAAGTGTGATTCATTTTTAACCCTTTCAGCGCCGAATTGTTTAATTAAAATAGACTCTTCCATATTCAGAATCGGGCGTCTCCCCATTGTTCATGTTATAAACGTTTGGACTATTCTGATAACTAAAAAGGCAAACAATGCTGATTTCAGGTGAGACAGCTCGTTACGAGCTGTCTCACCTGAATCAGTATTGTTTGCAAAAACTTCAATATTGCCTTTGGCGCTGAAAGAGTTGGAGATTGAAGGATTAACCTTTTCCTACATATAACAGATATGTTTGTTTTCTGTAACTTAACACTTTCTCCGATTACAGATACCTTTTGACGCCTCCGTAGCTGACGACTTTAATGGGCATTATGAGCAACGGTTCTCCTGTTTTTTTGCAACAATACTTTCAACTCAGTGGTGCAGAGGTAGAGCGTCGGCCTCTCACATCAAAGGTCCCTGGTTCGAGTCCCGTGATGAGCGGGTCCTGACTTTGGGATTTTTCCACACAATCGGCGCGAGTACTGGTTAAGTATCCAGGAAGCAAACATCGAGCGTGATTAATATAAGCTTAAAGCTTGTTTCGCAATCGATTTAAAATAAATAAGTTTAAACTAACTCAATTCAAAAAGGTATTACATTTGTTTAAAGAGATTTTCAATATTTGGCCATCAAAGTCGTCTGCTGTACGGATTAACTTGATGACATGGTGGGAAAACATGAGAACATTCCATATGCCGATGATAGAACGATTATAAGATAGAGTTTAAAAAACATTGTGATAAAAGGAAAATGTGTTTATTATGAGCAATTTTTCTACTTTTTGCGACACTATAAATCTAAGTTTGATAATTGATGATAGAGTTAAAAACATTGCGGCAAAAGTAACATGCTGCAAATGCGTCAAAATGTGTATATCGGATTAAATATGTGAGAAAGGGTTAATACAAGACTTAGATACTTGACAGATACATATCATTGACAAGCGGAATTTTAAATATGCCTCTCATAATTATACTGAAGTCAACAAAACAAAACGAATCGCGAATGTTTGTAATAGTTCAGCGAATTACAGAGAAAGTGTTTTACATTCAATAGTGACATGAGCCGATCCACGAGAAAACCAACACCGTGGACTCAGCGTAAAGTATCGAACCTGATCAGACTAAGCATGCCGTGCAGGCGTACCCGGAAAGACTCTTTTCGCCTCCTGTGGATTTTCTATTTCAGGAATCATTACTTATATACCTCTATCCCTTTGAGACGGAATGTGTCGGCCAGGATCAGCCTGCGCGGACTGCGCAGGCTGATCTGAGTCGATATATTACACAGAGTGCATGATGTTGGTTTTTTTTTTTTTTTTTTTTTGGAATGTCTCATATATTAATGAACCACATCATAACATGTCAGATATGTGTGCATATCGTTGATGGTTGAAACTAGTTAATTTACATGGAAAGGTATTTTGATGGTGTCATACCATTTTGCGCTGTAATATTCACTAATATAATCATTAGTTAAATATTTTAAAATTCATTTTAAGTGTTTAAAATCAGCGATGGCTTTGCGATAAACGATAATAACATAATTTGAACATTTTCCCACCCAAAGAAAATATATGTTTGAGAATATCTTTAAACAACTCATTTTACGGTCGTTTGGTTCGACTACGTGATTGGTTATCCCTTTTTACCCTTTCCTTGATATAGGCGAATTATGAAGCTCGTGCTGTACTCTATTCGTTCAAGTATTGAATAATTTTCAACTTTATTCAATACTTAGCCTATAGCTTAACTAATAGAGATTATCCATAGAGGTTACATTACACAAAAATAATTGCCTTTCCATGTAAATCAAACCACTTTCATTCAAACAATTTCGTAGAAGACAGTGGTGCAGAGGTAGAATGTCGGCCTCTCGTACAACATGTCCCGGGTTCGAGTCCCGTGATGAGCGGGTCCTGACTTCGGGATTTTTCCACACAAACGACACGAGTACTAGTTAAGTTTTCCAGGAAGCAGACATCGAGCGTGATTAATATAAGCTGAAAGCTTGTTTCGCAATCGTTGTAAAATAAATAAGTTTAAATGAATTGTCACACTGTCTAGGCGTTTTACTGGTAGAACAAGAACACCCTATAACACAGAAACGAGTTACCTCTAAGCTTTAAAACATTCAAAAGAAAATGGGAGTCATGTATTATGCATGAAAGAATTCACCCAGCGAAGATGGTTTCCGTCATGTTGAAGGAAATCGGGCCTGTGACGAAACTGGATGAAACTGGACGAAACTGGTTTTTCAGATACTCTACTTTCAAACAAGGTCAAAATACTAAAAATGATCAAATCAAACATTTCCAGTGCATCCTATACATTTTAACAATGAATTCAAACTCAATGTCAGATATTCAATGCATTCTGTTAAAGGTATACACTCATTTTTACGCAAACAAAGTTTCTCTTAGGGACTATTTTGGGTCTAGATCAGCATAGCCGCGGATGTTTATGGCGAAATTTGACCTCTGTTATAGTTGCCTGGTGCGGCTTAATATATACTGGTGACCGATCTTATTAAAATTATATTTAAACTTCGCTCGCTGGTATACATATAGACGTTTTCTGACGCCTCTGCAGCAGACGGTGTTTTGAAAACATAATGACAAAAGAAGAAATTGCACAAAACGTGCAATTTCCCCTTTTGTCACAATATTTTCCACTTTTTGTCTTAGGTTATCCATTCAATTATGGAGATTTTGACAAAATATGTTCAAAGTCGTCTGCTGCAGAATTGTCGTAAAAGGGAAAGGGTTAAGTGTATAGAGGCAAATCACGATGACCTGTTATGCGGTGTCGTCAGATTCAATAAACGTACATAGAAGTAATTTGGTTTTATTGTATTGAGATTGACTGGTGACCATCTTATGCTGATTGACAAAGTTCCAATCCATCTATTAGCAACAGTTTTACTTTACAGAAAAGTTTTTAAACATTCGACACTGACAATCAATGGAGATAACCATTGGTATAGCCGACTATTTTTTCAACCATGAAACTCAAATATATTGACTTGAATTATCACCCCACCTTCACAAAAAAACTAAAATGGTTTATCTAATACATGTAGTTTGTATAGTTATAGTCCGAAATGTCCAATTGTCTTGAACCTTTGAAAATACGTTTGCTCAGAAACAGTTTGCTATAAAGTGGCGATATTCTTGTTGGAAACAATTCGGTCAATTATCTTTTAGTCGTTCCAGTGCTTTGATTACTGTTAAATGGATATACAACAAATCTGGATCAGAAAAATCGGAACGTATCTTCGCAAAACTATTCACATGTCATGAAAAGCATTATATTATAAGAAGGAGTAAGGATTGTTTTGCATACATCCTTTCTTACGTATGAAGCTGTGTTGACGCATCTGATGCAGACGGCGACTTTTGAAAACATAATGTTTTCAAAGTCTTCTGCTGCAGAGTTGCTCTCTCTCTCTCTCTCTCATACAACCAAGATATCAGATGTTATCGTTATGTTATTATTATACAGGCTATTTTTAAATTAGACGAGTCTAAAAAAAGCACGTCATATCAGTGGGAAAATACCTTTTCAATGCTGAATTTTAAAAATGGTATTGCCAAGCGATGTATTTGGATGATAACATAGAGTAAGTTGTTGCGTTTAGCAGCCACACGTATATGAGCCGTTCCACGAGAAAACCATCAGTATGGAATCCGCGCAGGCTAATCCGGGCCGACACATTCCATCTCAGGGGGATAAAGGTATAGAGTCATGATTCCTGAAGCAGAGAATCAACAGGAGGCGAAAAGTGTCTGTCCGGGTTAGCCTGCGCGGACTGATCCGGGTCGATACCTTACACAGAGTCCACAATGTTGGTTTTCTCGTGGAAGTTATGGCAAGCCTTGCTCTATTCAGGAGAAACATGCTTCCCAATATCGGTTCAAGCAGTCGAAGGGTTACAATTACAACTCATTTCTCGCCCCACACAACAAATGATATATGAAGATTTTTCTACTAGATTACTTTTGTAAAGAAATAACAACTTTAACATTTAATGGATATTGTACCTGTCACTAAATCAAAATTGTACTGATGTGATATGATTCATAAAGTCACAGCTGCGTCACTTCAGTAATTCGTAGCACATGTATTTGAAGTTAAAACTCAAACATTAGAAATTCATCGGCTAGATGTATTACATGTGTTGTCTTTTTTAAAACTTTACTATGGGCAAGAAGTTGAACATAGAACGAACATTAAAGTCATAAAGCCTTACATTTTATTTAATCACGTCACACGAAAACCGACCCTCAGCATTTTCCGACCAGCGAAGATCAAGATCAGCCTGCGTCACCTCACAGTCTACTGATATGTAATGAGAAAGGGAACAGTGCATCCGGAAATATGGGACCAATGAAAATACAGATCAGTCTGCGCACATGTAGAGTCCGACCTGTTGCTGCACTGTAAACCATCGAATCAATTAACCATTACAGAAACTTCTCGTTGGGAATCAGAACAATGATCATACTGCAGGAATATGTGGACTGATCTTGAACTACACTGGTCGCCATTATTCGAAGGCTTACTGTAATACGTCGATGCTCGCTTTGAATGGTAACCCCTGTCGATTATAAACGTCTGTCTGCAATATGTGTGAGCTGCGACTGACGAATAGGTGAGCATTGGCTGGTGTCAGAATAAATGGTCTAGTAGTACTGGTAACTTACCGAGGAAATGCCTTGTTATAACTGATTTTTCTTTATTGGAAGGGGCATAAATCATTGATTATAGGAATACGTATTGGAAATGTTCTCACTTTTCATATGATCTTCTTCTGGAAATATAGCGAAGTCCTAAAGGTATACAATGAATCAGCTCATCCATGTGAAACACAATTGCCAGTCTCGTTTAAAATCTAAAAATAGCATTTGACTATATATTGACAATATATAGTCAAATGCTATTTTTAGATTATTAAACGAGACTGGCACCTGTGATGTGAAGAGGTACACGTTGACATTTACCAGTCTGTTTGTATGCACCGTCGTATAAGTCGCACGTCGTCAGACAATCCTAACATTCCTATGTTTGTAATATATGTGAATAGTGTAGATTTTCATGAGACTGTGCGGATACACATGGTGATATGGGTCTGCACTGTTTACAATAAAACCCACTTTGTCCATTTTCACATGGACGGGTTTATTCAAAGATCGAGATTGTGTGGGTATTTATTATAACTGATTACACTTTTATAATACAAGCAATTGAGGCTACTGTAGCGTTTAATACACCAGAAAAGGGGACTATTCTTGCTTTTAAAAATACCAGAAATTGAGGGTACTATTTGTTTTTAAATACCAGCTAGTGAGGCTATTGTTGAACTTAAACTGCCAGCTATAGTGAGAATATTGTTACTTTTTTAATACCAGCTAGTGAGGCTATTGCTTGACTTAAAATGCTAGCTAGTGAGGCTATTGCTAGACTTAAAATACCAGCTAGTGAGAATATTGTTGATTTCGAATACCAGCTAGTGAGGCTATTGCTAGATTTAAAATACTAGCTAGAGAGGCTATTGCTGGATTTGAAATACGAGCTTGTGAGAATATTGTTGTTGTTTAAATGCCAGCTTGTGCGAATATTGTTGATTTTGAATACTAGCCCGTGAGGCTATTGCTGGATTAGTTATACCAGAAAATAAGGCTATTGTTGAGTTTCCTATTCAGTGATTCACGTGTTGGCGTTTTTCCTACATTATCTTATATGATCAAGGTTATCAAAAAATCCTTAACCTGCCATTCGTGACTTTAACTATTTCCCACATAGAACAAATCTGCAGCACACGAGCATAGAGGAAAAAATATGGAAAAATGCTGTAAATGAAAGCATTATTAAAATGTAATGTTTAATACAGTTAAACATATCGTGGCGCTAAGAGAGCTTTATAAAGAAACACAATGTTGTTATCTTGCATTTGCTTACATTGTTGACCATTTGTGCAGTCTAATTATAATCTACATTATTCATTATCATTCTTATTACAGATTTTTTCATTAGGTTGAATGATTGAATGTTTGGTGTTTTACGCCGCTTTCAGTTTGTTTCCGTTATATCACGGCGTTTCCTGGGTAAGTTACTAGTACTACTGGACCGTTTATCCTGACACCAGTCAATCAGTTGTAATGCTAACTCTGCAGCCTTGAGCGCCAAGGAGGACAGCCATTACTATCATTTTTTAAGTCCTTGGTATGACCGGGCCGGGGATCGAACCCGCGACCTCCCAAATAAGGAGCTGTACATGTATGTACGTGTACACTCTAGTGTTTGTCTAAAATGTTATCAAATGTCGTGTTAAGTTGTACACAATAGAAAAAAGGTTATAATGGGTATACACTCGTAGAACTAATTACCACACTTACTTAGATTTGTACAAATATAAATATAACACAAAAGTGTTACATACTTAAATATATAGTAAACGGAGTGTCCAATAGACTATTGTCACGTTTAACCCTCTCTACACCAGACGACTTTTAAAAACAGTGAGGCAATTGAGGTAATTGCTCATTATGAGAAATTTCTCCTTTTGCCACACTGTTTGCAACAGTCTTTTCAATAAGTACACCTTCATGGCAAAAGTCGAAATTGCTCATTATGTGCAATTCCTTCTTTTGCCACACTGTTTTCAACTGTTTATTCAATAAGTATATACCTTCATTTACAGAGATTTTTCATTTATTTTGCGAAGATTTTTTTTATCAATGTCGTCTGTTGCTGTATTTTGAACAGTTTATTCAATAAGTATATTTTTCAATTACAGAGAGTTTTCATTGTTTCACAAAGATAATTTCAAAGACGTTTGCTGCTGATTTTGTTGTATGAGGGACAATGTTTAATGCATCTGCTTGTAGTGAAAGCCCAGTCGAACCTGGGCATGAGTACAGTCTCAAGACAGTCTTCACCGCCCGCATTAACGCATATTTTGTAGAAGAAAAAAAAAATACCAAAAATCGCTGGATTATAGCCCAACTAGTTTTTTACCAACATAGAACAAATGATTTCAATGCGGATTATCCATTCGGAACTCCTCGGGTAATTCCGTAATCCTTCATGATCATGGGGAAGCATTCATCACCGAGGAATTCCGATTGGCGGAGTATCATTCAAACCCCAAATGACGTAGCCGAGTGGTTACCGTCGAGGATTCTGAACCGGGCGTCCTAGATTCGATCCCCATCCGCGGCGGTCATAATGGAGTGCCCTTTGGGATGGGAAATGCACATTTCCTGACCCAGTACTGGTTTGTTTACACAGGGATCACGAATAAGGGAAGTGTCGTCATACTGTAACTGATATAATGTTGAAAATGGCGTTAAACCCTCCCATTAGACAAAAGATATCTATTTTTGACTCTTTCAGCGCCAAAGGCAATATTGAGGTTTTTGCAAACAATACTGATTCAAGTGAGTCAGCTCGTAACGAGCTGTCTCACCTGAAATCAGCATCGTTTGTTTTTTAGTTATCAAAATAGTCCAAACTCTTATTATATGAGGAATGGAGACGCCCGATTTTGAACATGGAAGAGTCTATTTTAAACAATTCGGCGATGAAAGAGTTGAAGTATTCCGCCGCAGACGTGTTGTTTGTGGGAAAGGACTAACCAGTCGTATTTTCATTTTGCTCGCCGAGCCCCGTTAGCTCAGTCGGTAACGACGCGGGCTGTCTATCCAGGGGTTGTGAGTTCGAATCCCGGCTCGGCCAACTTTCTTTCCGACGATTGACAAAAGTCAATGCGACATGCGTCATTCGTCTTCCACAAATGGGCTAAGTCTATGTGAAAAAGCAGCCAGTTGCTGGGGAATTTTGTTGTGTGGAGTACTGGTGTGAGAAAACCAGGAAATGCACGAGTAGGTGAACTGGCCGCCGTGATATAACTGAGAAATTGTTAAAAAACGGCGTTAAACCCCAATCAATCAATCAATCAATCGATTCATTTTGCTCAGGCACACTATATACAGGGATAGGTAACGGCTTATCATTTCGATCTATTATTGTTTTCATTTATGTTTTAATGTTCCCAAAGTTCGAGTTCGCAGTTTGATTGCTGTTGATCCGATAGCGGGAGGGAGGTGATCATCATAAAAACTTGTCAAAATTTATACTTTTTTGTTGATTGACCTTAATTACAAGATGTTTTACCTTTCGCCCTTGATCTATTAATACACGGGCCCTGTTTTGCTGAAGCGTCAACAACTATTTCGGGCTATACATACCCGAGTGATAAATAATTAGGCGAACATTGACAGACAATTACACAATCATACAGTGAGCGGACATTGATGTAGCGATACGCGCAATTAACCCTTTCCCATATACAACAAATATTAACGACTTAGGAAACTTTCAGGCAAAAAAACGGGAAATCTTTAACAATGAAAACATAACTCTATAATTGAGATGAAAACATTGTGGCAAAAGGGGAAATTTCTCATCATGTGCTATTTTTCCTTTTGCAACATATTTTTTTCAAAAGTCTTCTGCTTCAGATGTGACAAAAAGCGTATTTATGTGGGAACGGGTTAACATTTAACTTGACCTTTACGGAATTCGGGAAAATGTCAGACTAGATCGTTGGTCAAAATACACTTCACAACGACTTAATCACGATTTAGAACTACAAGGGACATGCAATGTCGTGCTGATTTCGTGAAATTCATGACATTTTTTTAACCCTTTTCCATGCAGCATACGAATTTGAAAAAGTATATGAAATATCTGTTAAAAGTGAAAATGTTATAAATGAATACAGTTGAAAACGTTGTTGCAGAAAGAGATATTGCTCCTTAGGAACAATTTCTCCTATTGCAACACTGTTTTAAAAACTCGTCTCTCACGAATGCGTTAAAAATATGTCTACCTGTAGTAAAGGGCCAATATATTCATTGATTGACGGAATTAATGAATGAATAAAATAAACTATGAACTGATGGTAAAACAAACTCACGGACGAACGAACGAACGAATGGACAGTTGGACAAATGAATCTTGAATGTAGAGACGAATTGAAAGGGTTGTTATTGTAAGACATCATAAACACAAACAACACCGCAGTGTTTCCTATGCAGTACACGATTTTGCAGTTTATATGGAAATCAACAATCGGCTAATTACAGCAAACATAGACACTTTGACTGTGAGAAAATACTAATGAACGTTTAGAATCGGAAGTGGAAGGCCTAATTTTTAGGAAGAAAAGGAATGCCGGAAGTAGGTCAATATGGGCGGAAAGGAAACAAAGGAGGCGGGATTAAAGATAAGAATTTCTATTCTGCTCTTTTAAAAAAGAGCTGCACGTTGATTTTGTTACACCCTTCCCTGATTTGATTTTTTTCCCCAAAGCAATCTGCTATGAAAAACGCATGAAGTACAATCTGGTACATTACGTGTACATTTCATAAAATTTGAACATTTGACCCTCCCTTTTCTCAAATGCAGACACATGTTGACGTATCTGCAGCAGACGCGTTTAACCGATTCACACATACAGACGCTTTATGACGCCTCTACAGCAGACGACTATTAAAAACACTGTGACAAAAGGAAAAAATTGCTCAAAACGAGCAATTTCTCCTTTTGCCGCAGTGTTTTCAACTTTATACCATTATTTATAGAGATTTTGGCAATTTTTTTAGCAAATATCTTTTCAAAGTCGTCTGCTGAAGATTGGCTGTATGTGGGGAAAGGGTTAAAAACATTCTTGAAAAAGTGGGAATTACGCATAAAGAGCCTATGCCGTCGTATCTGTGACAACGTTTTCAACTCTTTCAGATTTTTTAAATGTTTACTGATATATTTTCAAAATCGTCTGCATCAGTTGTGTTGTATTTGGGGAAAGGATAAAATATCAGCACTTCCGTCGTAGTCGCTATCTCGGCAATGCTGAGCGTCAAGAATGGGAAGCCAGTACTACTTTTTATTTAGGTTTTTGCAGAGACATATACGAGTACATACATATAAACGTATTTATATGTTTCTGGGTCGAGTGATAAGCGTCGGGGATTTGAAACCGGGCGTCCCGGGTTCGATCCCCAGTGGCGGCACGACGGTCATGGTGGAGTGCTCTTGGGCAAGGTACATGTTCTATCCTAGTACTGGTTTGTACCCAGGGATCATGAATACTGAAGTGAACTGTCGCCGTGATATAACTGAAATAATGTTGAAAGCAGCGTAAAACTCCAATAAATAAATAAATAAATAAATTGTATGTCTCTGCTTTTTGGTATGACCTGACCGGGACCGAATCCTGGACTCTCGCTCACGAAGCAAACGCTCTAACCATTACACCACCACGACGATGATGCTTTCTTGAAGCCGTTCGACACAAGTTATGAATATAAGTATGTACAGTCAAACCTGTGCTAAAAGACCACCGTGGAATAGCAATTCTTTGTCTATAGCGACCAAACTGTTAGTTTTCCCAAATACTCATTTTCTGTATAAATTACCCTGCAATTGTGCAATTACAGACAACCTGTGAACAAAGATTAGGCTGTTCACTTCCCATGGGTGGTCTTTAAACACAGGTTTGGCTGTATATGTAACTGTGCAATCCGATCCGAGACGCTATGATTAAACCCTAAACCACGTGCAACATATCTTCAATACTCGACTTTGATAACATCTATGCAAACGTATTGAACTTTTTTCTATTAATTAAAGTGCAATTATTGAATATTGTTGAAAATAATGCGCCACGCATTTTTTTAAAACTCGGCTACTGCAGATGTTCCACCGTGTGTGTGTGTGAATGCAGGTTTCATACAGGTGTGCAATTTGGTCCGAGACGCTATTCTATGTCACTGCACAATACAATCGGTTTTAATTACTAAATGCCAAAAGATTATGGATAACCTCGCATTCCTTCCTAATCCAATTGTTTCGTATATGAGCCGTCCCGCGAGAAAACCATCAGTATGGCCTCTCCGTAATGTATCGACCCAGCCAAGCCTGCGCAGTCCGCGCAGACTGATCCGGGCCGATACATTCCGTCTCAGGGGGATAGAGGTATAGAGTAATGATTCCCGAAACAGAAAATCCACAGGAGGCGAAAAGTGTCTATCCGGGTAAGCCTGCGCTGCATGCTTACGCTGATCCGGGTCGATACTTTACGCAGAGTCCACAAATGTTGGTTTTCTCGCGGTACGGCTCATATATAGGCTAATCAGTAGATTAGGAAATGAATTAAGGAAATGTAAAAACCTACTATAGTATTTCACTGACTTATAATTTTATCGGGTCTCATTGTGAATTATATAGTTTTAAGGGGATTACTTTTAATTTGTTATAATAAAATAAAAAAAC
Organism: Serripes groenlandicus; assembly: GCA_031761405.1. Lineage (NCBI taxonomy): Eukaryota > Metazoa > Mollusca > Bivalvia > Cardiida > Cardiidae > Serripes > Serripes groenlandicus. Next base: position 17,606,209 of record JASEVX010000011.1, read on the forward strand.
AAGTCATGATGTGCTGACAACATCAGAATGTGCTATAATGTGCTGAAAACATTGAGTAATGAGGGAAATTAATGATTTGTAAGAACTGCTAAATTTTCCACAATATCTTTAACTCTTTCAGCGCCAAAGGCAATATTGAGGTTTATGCAAACAATACTGATTCAGGCGAGTCAGCTCGTAACGAGCTGTCTCACCTGAAATCAGCATTGTTTGCCTTTTAGTTATCAAAACAGTCCAAAATTAAATTATATGAGAAATGGAGACATCCGATTTTGAGCATGGAATAGTCTACTTTAAACAATTCGGCGCTGAAAGAGTTAAAATGTGTTCACCACTGAACAACGATGATGGTTAACTTATGTATGGAACGCCTTTACTGTCTTACTATGTTGTATTGTATTATACGCAGTACATTTTCATGTATACGAGGTACATATTTCATTTGACGTGGTGCATATTTCATTTGACGTGGTACATTTTACATGATATGCAGTGCATTTTGTATAACATATCCTGGTTATTTAATAATATGAAGTGCACAAGTATGAAGATACAGTAGAATAACCATTATATAGTGTGCAAACAACGTCATATGCAATACAAACAACATTATATGCAGTCTATTCTTCAAAACGTGTGGTGGTACTTTGATTATATGCGGTGGTTTAAACTTTATACGCGGTACATTTACATTGGGGATGATCATACTTTCCGGCATTCTCCGGAATTATTTCCGGAAATTACCGAGCTTGACAGATAGGTTTGAACATTAACACCGTCTAATCCATTTTAAAAAGGTCTTGTGGAACAATCTTTATGAAAAGTGTACACATTTTCTAAATAGACAAGATGCAGATATCGTCTATGCATGCAGGCGATCTCTGATTGCTGAAGCAGACAACTCTTGAAATCATTATGGCAAAAGGATAAATTGCTCATCTTGAGAAATTTCTCCATTTGTCACAATGCGTTCAACCAACCCCTCTCCAATAATCATACTTTCGTTTATTAAGATTTTCTATAGTTTTGCCTTAACGTCATATGATGCATACTTGTTGTATTAGCGAAAATATTTAAAAATGTGTTTAGGTTACCACTTTATGGTAATGTTCCCTCATTAAAACAACTTTAAATTCCTCAGCAGCTTCTGGAAGTAAGAGAAATAACTTGAAAAGTGATTTACATGATATATTTGATTTTGTCTTTGGGAAAAGGCATAACTTCGTTTTTTTCTGAGAAGTGTAGGTTCAAATCAGCCTGCATATTTGCTCTGTCTTATCATAATCCTCACAAGTTGACTGAAGCTTCTAATAAGCATATATAAGTACATGTAATATTCTAGTGCTATAACAAAAGACTCCGTTGACAAGCACTCGAGCTTGTGAGAGGTCATATATTATTGGACTAGTAATATTCAGACTTTAGATTTTAGATTTTGATCAGACTGCAAATCATGCCGAATGAACAGACCAATTTGGTCTAGAACGGATTTCAGTGCAGACGACGACATTCTACCACTCGTGTATTCAGAACATGTGTACACATCTATTTATAAATTATTCAAGCGCTTTTTTTGAAATTGAGTAAACGGTGTAAATGTTAATATCTATCTGTCTGACTCGGTATTTTCCGGATAAAAAATAACGCAGAATGCCGGAAAGTATGATCATCCTAATGAAAAATGCACCGCATATAAAGCTGTTTACACCATGTATAAATTAGTATGGACCGAACATATTACCAAATGCATTGCGTACTATGATTGTTTATGAACACATACATAATAATTCACCAGGTATAAAGATACGTGCAGGCACTTCATATATTAAAACATACACCACATCTATTGGCCAACATACAACGTATAAATGTAAACCTACTGCATACACAAGCAAATACACCACATATAATGTCATTTGTACTGCATAGTATATAGTTTGTATTGCACATAACATTTTTTGTACAACGTATAACGGTTATTCTACTGTTTAAACACTATTGTGCACTGCACATTATTCAATAATCACCACACATAATAGAAAAGGCACTGCATATCATGAATAATGTAACACGTCAAATGAAATATGTACCTCATATACGTGAAAATGTACTGCGTATAATACAATACAACATACTAAGACAGTAAAGGCGTTCCATACTTATGTGTGATTAAGAAAGAGAGGCGACTGAATTCAAATAAACACTGAAACGATTGGGTAACTCATTTCCTCATGCAGACACATTTCTAAGCATCTGCTGCTTACGAATTTTAAAAACATTGTGCCAAAAGGAGATCTGCTAATCATTCTGAGCAGTTTCTCCGTTTGCCACAACGTTTATCAGTTTCTCCATTTGCCAGAATGTTATCAATACTATTTATATACTACTACTTTCATTTATAGAACTATTTGACTAGACACGTTTAACCCTTTCCCTCATATAGACGCTTTCTGACGCCTCTGCAGCAGACGGCTTTTGGAAAACATAGTGACAAAAGAAAAAATTGCTCAAAACGAGCAATTTCTCCTTTTTGCCACAATATTTTTAAACTTTTAGTCATAGGTTATCCATTTAAATATAGAAAGTTTCTATTTTTGACAAATTATGTTCAAATCCGTCTGCTGCAGAATTGTCGTATGAGGGAAAGGGTTAAGGTCCAATGCTTTAGATATGGTGTATGCGGTAATACGAGTTAGCCCGCCGCAGAGCAGCGGGGTTCTCTGACGGAGAAATCACGTCGCTTTTGAATGGCAGGAATCAAACTTAACAGCGTGAAGTCGTCTGACAATTTCATTTTGGTAATGATTTAAACACGCCCGTACTGGAAAATAAAAAGCCCCATAAAAAATCATTCTTCAGTCTTTCGCTAGAAATCTTATTACTAAATAAGTTTTTATCCAACCGATCCCTGCATCTTTAAGCGATCCTAAAAAACGGAAAATGTCGTCTGATAATTTGAAATTCAGTTCCTTTTTGTGTCGATTATTTTATGCAGTAAAAGCAATTGACTAAATATGATATCACGTCAAGATGTTAAGTCGATTTAAAAAGAAAACTGTTTCCCGCTTGTGGACGCATTTTGCAGCAGACGGCTTTTTAAAAAAACATTGTAGGTCTGGACTGTGCCGGAACACATGTACTACCCTGAAACTTCGCTGTACGCAGACAGACTGAGGCACAAAATCGTCAACTCGACTCAACAGTATTGCCTCTGCGTAATATATCAACCCAGATCAGCTTGCGCAGTCCGCGCAGACTGATCCGGGCCGACACATTCCGTCTCAGCGGGATAGGGGTATAGAGTAATGATTCCTGAAACAGAAAATCCACATGAATCGCAAAGTGTCTATCCGGGTAAGCCTGCGCTGCATGCTTAGGTTGATCCGGGTTGATACTTTACGCAGAGTCCACAATGTTGGTTTTCTCGCGGGACGGCTCATATATATATATATATATATATATATGGAGAGGTCAAGACTTACAGGTCGTTTGTAATGAAGGATGGTGAAGAGGTGAACCGATCGATCAAAGCTCATTTAAATTGAACCGCTGTACAGTTTCGCCGACACATTAGTACTCTCCCAAACCCTTTCCAACATACATATAGGATCCATCATGAGTTTTCTTGGAGATCAAGATTTCTTAAATGAGTCTAGAAAAGACGGTTAATAACTCTCTTTTCGAGACGAATTTAAGAAATCTTCTCCAAAGAAAACGAGTGATGGATTCTTTTTATCACCTAAACAGTGTGTTTTAATGAAAATATTGACAACATCAAAACAAAGACCGAATAACATTCTTTATAAGAACTTGTGATTCACCGCATAAAAAGTAGTCACTATCATTTTTCAATAATAAGAAAAACAAAACAATGTTTTAAACAACTTAAGACTCGTTATTATTCAAATAACGTATTATTGCATTTTTCAATGTGTAAATTTAACAACTTAACAATAAACATAATAAAGATAAACGTCAAATGACGTCATCAGTAGTCGCGTGTATGACGTGTTTTTGTTATCACACGTGTATAGATTTCCGTGATTTGTTCTCAACTTGAAATAGTGGTATTTATGTGATAAAACCATATTACTGTGATAAAACACATATACAGCATACTTTGAAAACCTATAAAAAAAAAAAAAAAAAAATGTGGAAATTCGCTTTTAAATGAAAGCTTATCAATTATTAAGTTGAGTTGAAAAACATTGTTGCAAATTGAATTATTCTCATAATTAGCATTGTTCTCCTTTTCCAACATTGTTTTCAATTATGCATTTGCTGCAGATACGCCAAAAACATTATCTGCGTATGGGAAAGAGTTAATCAGAATTGCATCCCTGATGCAGGATTATACTTGGTAGTATTGATTACAATTATACATGTATAAACGCAGGGGCTTAGCTCCCTTTAGGCACTGAAGGCACGTTCCTACACATTGTTTTCTTAAAATGCCCCAAATTCCAGCTGCGGAGATACACATCTGCGTAATGTATCGACCGGATCAGTCTGCGCTGTCCGCGCAGACTGATCCGACCGACACATTCCGTTTAAGGGGGGATAGATAGAGTAGTGATTCCTGAAACAGAAAATCCACAGGAGGCGAAACGTGTATATCCGGGTACGCCTGTGTGGCATGCTTAGGCTGATCCGGGTCGATACTTAACGCAGAATCCACAATGTTGATTTTCTCACGAGACGGCCTACACATTGATTATTTCCAAGCTACGCCCCTGAACAGGATCAGTCAATCACTCGTATTTGAGCCGAATTGCGAGAAAACCAACATTGTCGACCCGGATATTCACTTTTCGCCCCCTTTGAATTTTCTGTTTCAGGAATCATTACTCTATACCTCTATCCCCCTGAGACGAAATGTGTCGGCCAGGATTAGCCTGCGCGGATTGCGCAGGCTGATCTGGGTCGATACATTACGCAGAGTTCATAAATGTTGGTTTTCTCATTGAACGGATCATATCAGATCGTCATAGTATGGACTACACATTATAGCTAAGGGTCAAATACATGTATACATCTATTAAAACAATTAAGTCTATCAAATACTTATAATTTATGTCTATATTATACCGACCCTTTGGCCTCGATGTTTATCTTTACTTATATATAATATGGTCCATGTTATGGCCACTTTAATATCTGTGTCCACTGGAGTATAAACTGAAGAAAGTACGAACTTTACGCAAACGACTATTATTTCACTTTATTTCACCCCAAATGGTCAGACAATAAAGGTTAGATTTGGTGACGTGAAATCATTCAATTCATACTTTCTCCACATAAAGTGACGTTTTGACGTATATGCAGCAATAGACATTTGAAAATGATTTTTTGCAAATGAGCAATTTCTCCTTTAATTTCGAGGCTATATGGCGTATATCTTTTCTTTGTATGATATTATCTGTCTTTCTACA